>CM036538.1:20350730-20775730 GCA_020745685.1 Tautogolabrus adspersus
CACTCATTAAATGGAAGAATGAGCTAATCAACTAATTTTTGCTCAATGTAGCAGAAATACAGAAGCACCATTAAAGCAGAACTTTATTTAGCATCTGTCAAAACACATGCTGTGTATAAGGATGAAGTTGTGGCTCATTTGAATGAAGGTTTATCATGTTGTGCTGTCTTATGCTGACATTTAGATTACTATCAGTGGCAGTCATCTCTGTGTCTGTGGCCAGATTAAGTGGGGGAATGTCAGGATAAACCTCACTCAGTGTTTCTTTGGCAAGGCAGTCTGCACAACACTGGATTACTAGCCATGAAGCCACAGCTGCGATTGACTGGAATAGCAGGAGAAGTAAAGAGGAGAAGGTGGAGGGTTTTGGTCCCTATAAGCTTGTTGTCCATAGCCATTGCAAAAACTACAGAATATTTGGGTTTCAGATGATTAAAACATTTTTTTTGTCATTTGTTTTTGTTTATTTTATAAATTTAGATTGTGTCTAGGTTGCAGCTTTTTGTGTATGCATTAAGTCTTATGAATTGGATATTTAATATTTAGTTACCAGTAGTTTCAGCTAACATTCACATCTCATTTGTCTCTATTTCAGGAGGACAACAGCAGTAAATAATGAAGATGCAGGGAAGCAGAGGAGAAAGGGGGAAGGGGCTCATGTGCTGCTTCCTATCCTCTCCTATAGCAAGCCTTCTGGGATTTGTGTGACAGTAAAAGGCATGCTAAATGAAGCACCTGGATATCTTGGGAGGAATTCAGCATATTGGTCGTGCACGTCCCTTCTTTCTAACAGCTCAATAAAGGAAGCCACACAGCGCCTTCAAAAGGGATTTAATGGAACACCTCTTATGTCTGAGGAGTGCACATCTGGCAAGGATATTTGATTCTACATTGATGTCTTTGCAGCCTTTCCAAAAAAAAAAACTGTGAAACGAGAAAAAGAAAGATTTTCATAGGTTTTCCTTGTACCAAAGATACCCATATTTTAGCCCAAAATGACACAAGATACCTGGAATAGACAAGATGTATCACAGCAATGACAACTAACCAGATGACTCCACTCACAACCCTCGAATGCTTGGTTTCTCTGATCTCTGCAGTACATTCCAGTTTAGGGAATATGACCCTTTCTCTGAATGTGTGTTTATTTCTCCTCTTTTTTTTATGTCTACAGAATGCATTGTGTAAATGTGGACATGAGAATGCACGCACAAGTATTTAAAAAAAGAAAAATAGAAGCCCATATCAGTACTTTTTCACCACCTATGAGATGCCACTAGTTAATAACTGTAGGTTTTTAGGGAAGGAAAATACTACCAGTGTGCCCACAAGTGTGAGATTCACACAGATGAGAGGACCAAATGAAAGAGTGGCCACGGCTCTTTGTTAGCCATTGTAAAGCCATCCTTATAGTCAGCCCCAGAGCTGATGGTAACACTCTGGGTCTAACTATAAAAGGATGAAGTCACCTTGGGACTTCATCCTTTTATTGATTTTTCTCATCTTTTAGTTTCTTTTCATTTCTGCCTGATATTCACTGAATGGAAGAGCCTTATTCAGTACGTTTTTACTTGTATACCTCACATGTTTGGAATTGTCCACGTCATCATGCATTTCTTTTTAAACAACTGTAAACTATTGTATGTACATAACAAAACAGAGATCTACTTATGTAAATTTGTCTTCATGTATTCATCAAATCACTATCCAGTGACTCGTTTTTTTGTTGGTCTGTGTCTTTCTTTGGTAAAACTTTATATTTTTCACTTTTTATTTGTTTGGTTCTTTTTTCTTGCATCAAATAATTTGCTTGTTGATTTTTAAAAGCAATAGCATGCAGAAAATGGTATATAGCACAAAGTATAAATGTTGAAATTAGTGATAAAAAAAATATCAAACACTTCTGTCAATAAATAGCCGTAATACGATGTTGTCAGCGGGTTTACAGCCACACTACCATGTCCAGAAGTGCATGTTATGTGCACAGGCATAGAGCATGCAGACAGGTACGAATACACTCACACGGGAACACTCTCTCTTTATCTCTTGCAGACACACACACACAACATATTGCATACTTGCATCCAGTTACATGTCAGAGCCAAGGTTAATTGTGTTCTCCACTAAATAGATCTGTTAGCCTCCTGCTCATAAAAGAGGTAACCAATTCACCAACAAGATCATCTCACTAACAGTCTGGGCCCATTTCCTCTATTTTTGCAAATACACACACACATGCACTAACACACACACACAAACACACACACTCTTACACAAACATGCACACACATGAGAGGATGAAAGCAATTATCAATTCAAATGTTCTATGCAATGACTCATTTTGAACCTGGAAATGATTTAGCCTAAAACAGTTTATTATCATCATTCTATTCACAAGAAAACAAAAAAAAGTTATGGACTAAAACATAAAAAAGGGTAATGAAACGTTTTTACTTAGCAACTTGTCTGTATGAATTTGAATATTGAACTAGAATTGTTTTTTATTTTCGTGGCATGTTTTGACCCCTCACACCCCCCACAGGGGATTTGTTGCCAAAGGGTAAACTGTGTAGACTGTCGGTTTTGAATGTCCACCATCATGTTGCTTTGAAGCATGGGTTCGCTTGGCTTTGTCTGGCTGTTTGTAAGTCCTCATTCAGTTTTTGTGCATTTTGGCTGACCTGGGCTCCTCAGTGTTTGGCTTGCAGTGACTGTCTGTGCTGCTATAAACCTGTGATACAGATGGTCAGCACTTCTCATTATTACTAGTCAATGTACATATTGGGTGTCAGTATAACCTGTGGGTTGAATGGAATGCTTCTATCTGATATTTCATTGTTGATTAAACCACTCAGCAGCCAAGCCATTGAAAAGGTGCATGACTAGATCTTATATACTTTGAAACTGTACCTAAATTTAAAAGAAAAAAAGGGAAGGCATGATTTCACAAAGGTTTACTGAAAAAACCTTGAGTTTCATTGGCCAATATAGAGAATATTGATGAGTTAAATGTTCAGCCAGTCATTCACAAATCAGGGCATGTCATTCGGAAAGCACAAGCCTGGCTGGAAGCACCTGCTGCTCGGTGAAGCGCAGAAACACGGAGGTTGCGTAACAGTGCCTCCAACAGCGTAGGATCTGTATCAGAACGAGAGGTAGAGTTGCTATCGGGTTGACATGAGATGCATGAGACAAAACAGCCTTCAGTGCAGCCGTCTGATTTACAGAAAGGCAGACAGACACATTCTTACTGTAAATACAAGTTCATTTTTCTGTACAGCTTTTGAGTTTTGAGTACGGCTGTCATCTGCATCCCATGCCGTATTTGCTGCCAACTTTTGTGTATAAAAATAATTTATTACCACAATGATGATGATGAAGAAACTAATGATGATAATTATTATAATTATTGCATAAGCATAGTGTATGTGGCTGACTTGTATTGACTGTTTACAACAGTGGAACAAAATTGTATTCAGAAACATATCCAGTCTGTGTATAGTTTCTATACATATTGTGTTTGTAAACAAGAAGAAAAAAACCTCCACAGTAACTGCAGAGTAGAATGTCTTTGTCAGACTATCAGGAGGTCTTTGGTGGATGGATATCATCTGCAAAGTGATGAGGGTAAAGGGAAGCAGCGGAAAAAAATGAATAAAAAAATCTGGAAAATGTCATTCACTGTTGTAAGTGCAATGGGCAAAACGTCACTCGTGTATCCATTGTGAAACCTTGTGTTCTATTCAGTGTATTCCTGTAAACAGATAAGAGTAAATTTTGGTGCATCATGTCAAGTAACGTGAGTAATGAAAATATTGACCCTGAAATTTCCAAACAGAGAGAAGAATAAAAAGAAAAGGAATATATTGTGTTTACTGTCTTGAGTTTTGTGTTTTTGTGTGTACCATTTTTTTTTTTACAGTACTAATAGAGACTCTCAGTAGGTTTAGTTATAGCTCCACAGCAGACAGTAGAGAGATCACATCTGTTTAGAACAGAGATCACATCTGTTTAGATAAGACCAGGCTTTATGCGGTGAATCAGTCATGACTTGTCCAAGTGTGGGTGGGTGGTAGGGAGACGAGAAGCGAGGGGAGAAGTTTTTACCAATACATAGCGGAGGTGAAGGTGTGAGTGTGTCAGAATGTGTAACTAAGTCTGCATGTGTGTATCACTGATGCATTCGTCCTCTATTACTCTGATAAGATCAGTACAGTTTAATGGGGATATTAGTTCTGTCTAATAGTCTCAGGCTTTTACTGACTAAAGCAACTTGAGGCTGCATCTAGCAGTTATTGTCGTGTTGAGACTGATTATTATATCCAGAGTTCATTGACTGTAAAATGATAGGAAATAGTGAAAAATGTCCATTATGATTCCATCAAGAACACATTTTCACATTTTTATTTTTGTATCATTCATGACAAAGAAAAAAAAGATAATTCTTACCTTTAACACGCTATTCCATTTAGATAACATACTTTTTAAGTAAATCAATGAATGCAGCTCTAGTGCTTTTTTCATGCACTTACTGTCACGTATTCATAAATACAAGCCGAGTAAAGGATATCTGAAGTGAGTGTACAAAGGTCTTTAGTCATTCATGTTATGCAGTAAGACATTATCTAGTAACTGAACAAACTCGGATTATAATTTAAACTCCTATGTAACACTAAAGATTCAGAGCAGGGTCTAAGCCTCACAATTTTTGTTACCTTTTTTAAAACGGCTAAATAAAATGCACAGAGCAGCTACAGGAACAAGATTGGGACTGGTTGTGGCCTTCTCTTCCCAGCTCCATTTCTAAATTCTTCACATCCACTCTTTTCATTTAAAGGGGATATATTGTGAAAATCCACTTGTACAGTGTGTTTGAACATATATTTCGGTAACCTGAGTGTCTATCGACCCAAAAATTTGAAATAAATCCATCCAGTCCTTTGTTTGTGGTCTGCATTAGTCTTACCACACAGAGAAAAGTGCTCCGTTTCAAAATTTCTCAGTTTGTGACATCACAAGTTGGATTCTGGTAAAAAAAATACCCTCCTTGCCCCTGGTTTCTCCACCCATGGACTCCACCCCCAGTCTAGAGCTAAACTTTTGCGCAGGGCCGCCATTTTTATTCTCACTACAGATGAGTGATATCTACCGGGAAAACTCGGGGGGGTCTCATTGCATTAAAGAGACACACACACCAAAACGGAGCGCTCTGAGAGAGCTGGTTTATACAGGGTCACAAACCTGCTCTGGTGCTTGATTCATGTTATATTTGGACCAAAGCACAGCACAGGTGTTTCATTAAGACCCCAGGGGACTGTTTGAAAAGGTGGAAAAGGGCTATAATATGTCCTCTTTAAAAATCTTCACCACAATGACACAAAACATAAAATAGTGATTCAGTAGAATCTGAGATATAATTTGTTTTAGTTGAATCATTTTTCCCCCTTGTCCAAGCCTACATTGCCCACAATGCAACATGTTTCTCCTACACGTCTGTTTTTTTGGGTGTGTTGTGCTCGTTGCTAATGAAGCTTTGAGCTGCTAGCTTTGGGGGAATGGGTAACATCCCCTGTTTATACATCTACACAGCCAGATTTTGTTTAAATTTCAAGCTTGTAGCCTACTCTTCTGATCAGACCTTTTGTAACTCCCCTGCATACTAGAGTCTTGAATTTGCTTTGCTTTGACATGTTGATAGACTGTAGAGGTCACATGGGAGCCACTCAGGTGCCACATAAATAGGCTATTTAATTAAATGGAAAAGTTAAAGTAAAGATATAAGTTGATGTTTTCAGATAAGTTTGTTAACACTTATCATCTTCAGTTACTACTCAGACCAAAGGTGTTTATTTCTTTTAGGCTATTTTATGGAGTTTAGGCCTATAGACCTTTTCTTCTGTGTCGTGTGCTTCTACAGTGGTTGTTGAATCATGCACTGTATAGATTCCTGTGGTCCTCAAGTCAATGTGGTGTACATACATTATTTTATTGCTTTGCTCACCCATTGTAACAGCAGGACTATCTGACCTACCACTCCTGCAGCGGAGATTTGGCGGTAACTTATCAGCATACTGAGCCTGCAGGTTGATGTGTTCCCGTTTGAGTTAGAAACCACAAATCCATTCTGCAGCTCGTTCCCACTGGGTAAGGCATCAATTGTCACATCTGCAGAACTTGGCTGCCCTCATCTGGTTAGGGACAGAAGTGAAGCAAGGTAGACCTAAAAAAATCAAGGAAGGGGGTAAATTGGATGGAAAACTCTTGGATTCATGAAACTGTTTAAAGTGTTGTGTTAGGGCTAGTGGGTAAAAAAACCTCTGGCTTACTATGAATAATTTAGCCTGATTGGATGAAATAATATACTGAATAAAAAAATAATACTGAACTGAATGAATACTGAAAATTAAAACATTGAGTAAAATGGATATACTGAATGTATCAGCATGAGGTCTGTAAATGGATTCACCAAAGCTTAAAACAGAAGACCAGCAGATCTTTTAAAAAAGGGAAGTGTTTAGTTTGTCTGCATCCAAAAGATCCATCCAAGCTCTGGCATATAAATACTAATTAGAATAAATACTAGAGTAGATTAATCTACGTTATGTAGAAATAGATTAACAGAAAAGCCAATATTAGACAAAAACGTATAATAACTAATAATACAATCAAGGTGAAAAAGTGAATGTGTACAGGATGAGACCTTACACTGAATGTAAGCGCTACATGCTTATCCAGAGTTGGATTTGAAGTGGTCAAATATAACTGCATGATCTACATATTCAAAGGCAAAACTGTGATGAGGATTAAACTGAACTTTAACCTGACACTGCAGCTCTGAGAAGGTCATGGTTTCTTTGAAGAGGTCAGTCTCTGTACTATGATACAAAAAGAACACAAACCAAATGATAGATGATTATTTTTAAAAAGGCCTATATTCTTTTTAAAGCAAGGGTGAAAAAAAAAAGATGATACAGTAAGCATTGGCCTTTGAAGGAGCCATTGACAATGCTGAGCTGGGCCTTGCCCTTTTCCGAGAAACTTTCAAAGAAAGCAAGCAGTGGACATCATACAATATATATTCTTCATGATTTTTATTGCAACATGTGCGCACAAAGGTTAAACTACCACTAAAATCCTCTATCAACTGATATGACCCTTCAATGACTGGGCTGTGAAGCTTTAAGTGCTCAATCTTTCCTCTAACACAGATTTATTGCTTGTCCCTGCAGCAGCCAACTCTACAACACTGGTGTCTAGCCGTTTTCCCCCCTTCAGGTCAATCTAATGGAGCATATATAACATCATGATAATATAAAAAACTGCCATGCACACTCCTCTTTACTGTCTAGGGTCACTTTATATATTTTATCATAGACATTCTTCTCAGTTTTTTAAAAAACGGCAATGATCTAAGATGCTTTTCTCAGAGCAGGTGAAATGCTTTTATTTACAGCAGGTTGATTAATGGTTTCTTGTTATTGGCCTCAGTTTAGGTCACTTGACCTGCATGTCCTCTTATTAAGGGAAGAAAAGTAAGGGGGGGGTGGCAGTAGCTCAGTCCGTAGGGACTTGGGTTGGGAACCGGAGGGTCGCCGGTTCAAGTCCCGATGCGGACCAAAATATGGAAGTTGGTCTGGTAGCTGGAGAGGTGCCAGACCACCCCTCGAGCACTGCGGAGGTGCCCTTGAGCAGGGCACCGAACCCCCACCTCCCGTGGCCACCGTACTCTGACATCTCTCCAATAATGCATTTCGTTGTGCATGTGTGTGATTCAGGCCTGTGTGTGAGAAGCACGTCTCTAGATAACAGACAGAGTGCGAACCAGAACTTCCCCCTTGGGGATTAATAACAGTATATAAAAAAAATAAATAAAAAGTTGTGAAATTATTGGAATGCTTGCAATCATGTTTGTCCTGAAAGAAATCCTCAGTTCCTGAAGTCTCAGAGCCTTTCTAAATAGGTTCTTTCCGTCAGCAATGACCTCAGAGGAACGTTTATTGACTCATCATCATGTGGTGGGAAGTGTGTCATAGAGGTAGAGAAAGCAGATAATCACCAGAAGAACTACCGCTCGTTCAATTAATTAACTATTACACATTCTTGCTCAGAAGGAAGCTAATTCACAGGTATAAGCAATGATGCATTTCTTTTATGATGCCAGTGAGAGTTTCCTGTTAACACCCAACTTCTAAGGACAAACCAAAGAAAAACATTTTGTAAATGTAATCTAAAAACAATCCTTAAACTGATTGACCCATGTACGTGACTTTGATGTGTTGTAGCCACACCACAAGAGGTCAGCAGAGAGCACACCCGCAACTCTAGTCCTAAATATATCCACATCCATCAAACTGCTGGGCTTAATGACACATGAATGGAAAGAGAGAAACTGACTGCTCAGGCTTTCCTCCCTTACCTGTCACTCACAGTCTTAATCTGCTTGGTTGGGAAATCTACATACTGCATAATCAATGTGCAATCCTTTGATAATGAAACAATCCTTTTACAGGCCTACATGCTTTCTAAAGGGTTAGTTTGTGGGCATTCATCTTAAATAAAAAGACCAATACACTGAATCACTGTCTCAGAAAATGAAAAACAGCTGAAATCACTGAGCTGAAGAGGGGAAACCATTGGTTGGCTCAATACCTGTAAAGGTATCGTAAATGAAAAGCAGCACATTTTACATTTTTTAAATCTCAGGATGACTGATGAAAAAGTCTGTATTATTTTCTCACATATAGGCCTATCCTGAAGAACCTGTTGGTAAAGGGACAAAAACTCAAAGAATCATTTGTTTTGTTTGTCTGTATAGGCTACATTTTTTTGACTGGGCGTCCTATTCAGATTCATAGAGATAAAGAAGGAACCAAATTGAAATCATTTAATCATTAAAATGTAAGATAACTCCAGAGATTATATTAAAGTGAACCACATTACCGCAGTGTTTACAAACTGTCAGTCTCAAGCTCCCCAACATACGAACAGACCTAGGCCTACTCACCACAGGTTAATGAGAGGGTTGGGCTTGAGAGGACGTGCATCTCCAGAGTCTGACTTAAGAAAAAGTCTGGCCTTAAGTATTTCTAGAACTCATAACTGTTACGCCCCACCATAAGGCAGCCCAATGGGGCTAACAACAATCCACACATTGACCCAATAAAAAACATAAAGCACCTTAACAAAGTCAAAACTGAGGGATTTATTATCAATAGATAAACTAAATGATAACAAAGATCAACTGAGAAACTAATATGACATAAGACCACAGGCAACCCCTGACTGAGAGTCACAGCAGTCCCAACTCCAAAAAGCCTCTCTTCCTGAAGCCAGCACTGGGCTTTTAAGCACTGAGGCCAGGTGTGCCTCGTTGTTCAATTAGTATCTTCACCTAGGCTGGAGACAACAGGAAGTGGAGAAGGAACAAACAGCACAGGTAAACATACAGCTGTAACAATAACATTTGCATCTTTGTGATGATGTTCTTTCTCCATACGTTGCTTCGTGGTTTCCCGGGTCAGGGAGTAGAGGCTCAGCGAACTCATCGTCGTCGTCACTTACCGTGCTAACAACACATTGGCTAACACCATAGTTAGCATCCTGATCCGAAGTTAGCTTGGAAGAGCACCCTGGGTCGCTGTTACCAGCAGGTAAATCCTCGGTAGTAGTTATTTCTACTTGTGGTAGCTGCCTGCTAGTGTCCCTCGTGACAAGGTACTCTTTTAACCTTGTTTATTCTCGTAGCGGTCCCCTGCTATTTTTTATTTGTCGTGACTCAAACTCCCACCAGCTAGCTAACAGTGATTGAGTTTTGACTTTTGATTAACCCAGCTGTTGCTAGTTTAGGCTTTATCACTGAACACTAGAGGGAAGGCTATATGGGAATTCAACGGAGCTGTGTTAAAAGATTTTAAGATACCATGGACAAAGGTAGCCTATGTTTTTGTAGGCACAGCCAGAAACCAAAAACTTGTCTTTTTTTCTTTACTTTGCTTTCTGATTTTTGGCAAAACGAAAATGCTGCTTGTTTTTTTAGACATTTTTGGGACTAAACAACAACAACAACAACAACAACAACAACATTTCGGTTTGTTTGCCTTTCTAAACCTCTAAACAAGATTAGACTACCACTAAATTCTTACAAATTCTGATTGGCTAGTGTGTTCCATTAGGCTAATTGCTTATTGCTTGTCATTTTCCCTCAAGTAGCATCAAAACCTTGCAGCTTAAAAGCTTGTTGTTACTAAACTGGGTGTGCTATTATGACTTGATGTGCTCTTTTTTGTGTGTTTGGGTTTCAAACAGCCAGCTAACTCTTCCTCATAGACCAGCATTTTTAAGCAGTTTATCAAGTAGAAGCTAAAAAAACAAACAAACACAACCACTGACAAACTAAACCACACAGCAAGCAGTGCTATCTTTTTAAGTTCCATCCGTCCGTAGCTTCCACTAGCCTACATAAGTATGAAACCAGCATGCTCTGTATTAATTTAATTACCAGGAAGACTAATGGAACGAAACATCCTAATTATACTCTCTAAAAAAAACGGACACATTATAAATATTAAACATACGTCTTGACGATTCCACTCATTATCCTTTTACAGAGCAGTTGGAAACAGATGAGCTTTTCCAATATTTAACTGCAGCTGCAACGATGAGGATAGGCTGCATCTCGTCTTGTGCCGCTCATATAGTAAAGGTAGGCTATACTTCTGTATATTTTAATCAGTTTTGAGCGCTACTTATTCTGCAAGTCAACATTTAAGAGCCCAAAGGCATGGTTTTGTAAGAGCAGAATTAGTTTTATGCGGGGAAGGACAGGAGTGTAACACGACTGAGGTGTGCAAAAGGAGTTGTGTAATGACATATCTTGTCTCTCAAATTGTTGTTTGTCAATATACCTTCATAGTAGCAATTTGCTGAAAGCTGGGGGCAGTGAATATTCATGACAGGACAAGGGTCTGATCTTCTGTCTAAAAGCAACCTAATCGACTGCATGTTCTTTCTGCAGGAGCCTGGCCTTCCACCCACCAAAAATGTAATAGGTATGTATTAAGATGTTGATGTGAAAATGGACACAGATCAGATGGCAGGACAGGATTCCTTTACATTGTTATTATGTTTTCTTGGTGATATATCCTTGAATAAAAGAAAATATGAAGCACATGTCGCTATCCTAAGACATAGCTAACGGTCATTGCCAAAGGAAGTGGTGGTTAACTTTTGTAACCTAGCAACAATGTTGCGGAGCGCCCTGAGACTGAGGCCTTGAGCGCTGCCAGCACAAAAAACATAATCTTTGGATACAGGCCCATATTCAGCCACTGAACTTAACTTCCTACTTGTGTTCCTTTCCACCTCCTACTGTTGTTGTGGGGCTTTTTTGTGATTTTCACACACATTTGGGTATTTGCAATATATTATACAAATAGGCCATCCAAGAAATGTGCGCTCCAGTTTATTCAGTGAGAAAAATTCTACTGTACTATTATCTTATTGCATTTTGGTTTCCACAGTTTCTTCAGCAAATAGAGAGGATATTATCATAATGACACCCCTGAGAGGGCGTATAAAGTACCCCATAATATTTTTCAAACAAAACTCCCTCCATTAATATGAACTGGTACATCTTCATATGTATCTCTATTCTCCATATTGTTGCAGATTCATCCCTCCTTCTTTCTTCAACTTTGTTCTGTTTGAATGTGTTTTGAGATTTGAAAGACTCCTATCGAAGCATAAAATGATTCTATTTACAGGATCTGAATTGTGTGCTTTTCTAAACAGCTCTATCTTTATAATAATAACATTTTGTATTTGGGGGAACTTAAAATAGTCTTCTTTCTCAAATGTTTTTCTTTAATGATCTTAAAACTAAGCAGTCTTCCTTCTTTCATTATGCTGCATAGAGCTGTTATCCCTTTAGCTGTCCACTCTGTAAATCAAATAGCCAGTTTATTTAGTGTAAAGTCTGAATCATATGCAGACCATTAAGCATTACGATATCTCCCTCTAATTTATATTTTCTTGTTATAATTTGAGTCTGTTTCACCCACGGGTTATCGAGAGTATTAATGACTGTGGTGATTTTTAAAGCCTCTGTACTTATTGATACTCTCAATCATTAAAATGTCAGAGATTGTATAGTTTAGTATATCCAAAGTTCTTCGCACTCCTTTTTCAGACGTGTGAATTGAAGGAACTAGTATTTGAAAGCTTCTTTTGTATGATGTCTTCCATTGTTTGTACATATTACTTTGTTTCTGTCTGCTTATTTGTAAGTTTATTCTCCTCTTTTTTTTTTTTACATGTTCAAAATAAAAACTTCAATGAAAGTATCTACAATGTTGACAACCTTACTCCTGATGGAGATGAGGACAAGCAAATCGGTTGCATTTTATTCACACTGATAAATAAGGAACTACAGTCAGCAACCACCACAAATAAAGTTTAATGAAGTGGGAAACATAATGGTTAACTAGCTAATTAGTCCGCTAATGAATTAGCCACAGGCTAGCTTGGATAACTTAATGGCTGCTAACCCCTGGCTCCTCTCCAGCACTACCCTCTCATCCAAATATGGTCATGAAAGCCAAAGGGGCAGGAGCCAAGATGCCAAATTTGAGGTCTCAATAAAGTAGTTGTAGGCCATAACAGTGGCCTCAAGCACTTCTTTTATACAGTCTACAGAGCATGTGAACATATGTTAGGTCAAATGTTAAAGAAAGAGTTTCCTTCTGTACCCATATCCCCTCTTTCCTGTCATATGTGTGAGGGAGTCAGAGTATGGGTTTGTGTTGAGGACACAGAAATGCTGATGATGCCTCTCCTTTGGGCCCTGTCAAGCTAACTTAGCGTCAGTGTTTACATTGCTAAACAGGAGAAAGTCCCCTCAATTTAAGGAGGCCTAAAGGCAGGGGAGAGCAGAAGGAAGACAAGAGGGGGACATTGCTCTGTTTATGAAAAGCTAGCGGGGCTGTCCGTTAGGGCACTTCTGAAGGACGTTCTCACCTCATGATGAAGTCAGTTTATGATGTCATAACTTTAGATTGATTCATGATGCGACAGGAGTTCCTCTGTCTGTTGTTTTCCTCAGGCAGTAAAATCCAAATGATTTTGTTTGCAGTCTGAAGGCTCAAGAAGACCCGGTTCACGGTTTCATAATCAACACTGCCTTACTGTATCATTGTTCCAATTTTTTTGATTAAAAGAATAAAGACTTTCTCCATGTTCTGTAGTTTACAGCTCAAATG
Organism: Tautogolabrus adspersus; assembly: GCA_020745685.1. Taxonomy (NCBI): domain Eukaryota; kingdom Metazoa; phylum Chordata; class Actinopteri; order Labriformes; family Labridae; genus Tautogolabrus; species Tautogolabrus adspersus. The sequence continues at coordinate 20,363,987 of CM036538.1, forward strand.
TAACCTTTTTTTATGTTGATAAATTGCTTTCTTCCTGAGAGTAAGAAGAGAAGATGCTTCCTTAGTATTTGTTTAGTGCATAAAGATATTGCCTAGTCTTGTCTTCACAAAGATGTTGCCAGGCAACCTTAAAGTTAGAAATATGCCAGGCCATAATGCAAAGAAGAAAAAGAAAGCAATATCCTGGTACATAAATACCCATTAAAAAGCAGTATGTTCTTGAATAGACTCGATTCTGTCACGAGTTCTACAAATAAAATTCAGCAAGTAAAATGACCCCCCCCCCCCCTCCAGTTTTTAACCTATTTATTCTAATCAGACATGCTGTTGTTGTCTCAGCTCAGAGCAGCTGCCAAATTTGTTGTAGTACCAGCTCTGCCGTTTGTAGTTGATGGCCCAGAAGATCTGCAGGCTATTTCCGAGTGCTTTTTCTCTGCTTTTACTTGCATTGGCAAAAAAGACTACAAAATTGGGCTAAAGACAGCAAATACAACATCCAAAAGTATGAATCACAGGATTTTTTGGATGAGGATACATTTGACAGTGTTATGCCTGTCTGGATATTCAGCCGTATTTATACGAGCGTATTATATAGACGTTATAATGAAGTACATAGAGGCCAAGACTGCTGTTGCTTGCACCCAAAACATCATGGTACTTGTGAATTAGAGCAACAAGAAATGTAAATAAAAGATGGTGAAAATGTCCATTAATGGTTTATACAGGCAAGTGGACTGTGTCAAGTCTGGAGTTGACTAACCTATTTCCCTATATGTATCAAGTCCTTGCTAAGATGCTATTGCTAAACATCTGGCCATAGCTTCATATTTATCCGACATGAGAGTTATATTGATCTTGACATCTAATTGGGCTCTTCGTGTGCTACAAGTGTTTATTTAATCTTCCCTTATGCACTAAGTTAATTTCTGTTCATAAAATTAGAATTAACTGGTTCAGATGTGCAAGAAAAATTAAGAAGCAAGCAATGAGCCCAGAGGCTGAAAGAAGATGTGCTCTATTCCCAGAGTTCAGTCTGTCAGGCGTGCACATCCCTCCTCCCTCGCTGGTATTAGCAGACTTAAGTCCCGTCCCCTTAATATCTAATTTAACCGATATCTTTAAATGGAAACATCTTCACGAGGCAGCGTGGGAGGAAGTGCTGCCTGAGAGTCTGGACTTAGGGCAAAGAAAACACCCACCATCTGGCTCAACCCACAGGTTTGACTACTGATCCAAGTCACTCATATCATTTAGAATAGACCCACCTATTCTGAAATGTGCTGTAACTACATCAAATTATTTCCGGGTACCAGTAGAAACCTCCACCATTGACATAATTCAAGAGAAACAACAAAACGTGAGCTCGATTTAAAAACTAATTTGAAGTGCACATGATTCCCATTCAGCATGAAGAGGATGTGAGATTCAGCCGCATCTCTTCCGCCCATCCCCTCCTGCCAGCTGCCGCTGTCAGTAGCCGGGCTGTAGTGGTGATGCTGCTCCCTGGTGTGTAGAGGAGGAGAGAGAGCGTGTCCGCTGCCCAATGACAGCGCAGGTTGCTGAGAGACGCTGCTGGGGTGAATGGAGGCGACAAGATGCCGTCTAGATTGGCGAAGAATGAGAGGAATTAACATCGATCAAGGTACATTTGTGTCTTTTATTTGTGTCCCAGTCCATCCGCGTTTCATCAGTGATGATAAACGGGATACGTGAAGTGTCCTTTCGGGGTTTTTTTTGCCTTTCGTGAGCGACCTGGCGGAAATGGCACGGGCTGTGAGCGTTTGAACAAATCTCTTCCCGTGGTCGGTGATTGCATGGACACAACCAGTCAATGATGATTCGATACCGGCGGATTTGTATTTTAAAGCAGTATTAAAATGATAGAGCAGCGGGGTATTTGAAAATCCAGGTTGCAGTTTGCTTCCTCACGGCGGGTAAGCCTAATATTTCATTGGTGCTCGATGGACACCACGCTGGAGCCATCGAAAATGAAGGCCCAATGAGCTGTCAATTGCACAGTCGTGCTTTCAATGCTGCATCAAATGTAACTCAGCTTGCACATCTGACAACAGACATCAACAATTAATATTTTCATAGAAAACAAAAGCCTCTGTGTATAATCAAGACTTGTCGAAGAGGTTTTACATGCGTTTTTAATTTTACGTCGGCAAGCCATTTCAAAGAAGGACAGCCACTGAGCTTTGGCTCGGAGTTGACGGTAGAACAGGCTATGTGCACATTTACATTTTCTCATCCAATCAGCCAACCATTGAATTCAGTGGGAAGCATGGGGGCGTTAGACCCTGTATAAGAATACGTGATGAGGAAGCTGCATGTGTTGCACTTGCACAAGCAGCTCTGTATCGTGCTGAATGCGTTGGCACTTCTTTTTCTACAGAGGAAATTCTCTATTATCAAATGCTATTTATAGAAAAATGGCCCTCTAGTCCTGCCTTAGACATGCGCTCTGACCTCAAAAGCATGTTCTCACTGTCAAAGATCCATGCTTTTAAGTCTTATTTAATACAATTTCGTTCCAGGAGGAATACAATGCCTGCACGCTTGCTTTCAAAATGTCATGTTAGCCTCATAGAAAACAGCCTCAGCTTCCCCACAGATAAAACTCAGCAACGCCTGTGGTGAAATCTTTACAACATCTGTATCTGCACTGTTAACGCACCACTGCTCTCACTGAGCATCTCTTTAGTAGCCTGGTCTGGCATTTGATGACAGGTTATCAAGTCCTTAATAACTGTAATGCTCAACTTAAACCTGAGCATTAAGAATAGGACATCTGGTCAGATATGAATTCAAGTGACAGCAAGGCCATAAGCTGCAAAAACGGCATTAAATAATTTAATCGTATAAACTACTGTGTCCTTGTTTATTGAATCAGACTCAAGTGTATTCTTAAGCATCCTTTGTAAAGTGAACTGTAGAGTAAGGAAGGGGAGACGGAGTACGATTGGTCTTCTCAGCTGGCATCCCTTCTGGTGCTTCAATAATATCATTTTTCTACAAGCATCCTCACATGAAATTGCATTTTGGTCATTTCCCTTTGCCCAGTTCACTGAAAATGTGCTTTAGATCTGTGTGGGTGAAATCTGTTCATGTACAGAAGAAATTCTGGTTAGAAGAAGAAGGACATGATCACTGTGATATTTGAAGAAAAGCCGGTTCATGGGTGTTTCTCAAGATGATTGGACAACTTTTGTCTCAGATGTCCACTTTGAAAGTGCTGCAATCATTAGTCAATTAACTGATTAGTAGATCCACAATAAATTAACTGACAACAATTTGGAAGATTGCATGAATGTTACAAGTTTTCTGTTAAACAATTTAACTTTAAATCAGTTTATTTGCTTCAGTGTCTGAAACGAACAAAACGTCATACTGTTCTCTGTATTATAACACTAGTACACTGAATAACTTTGGGTTTCCAATAACTTAAGACAAAAGAAAATTATTTCAAAATGTGAAGTGAGGCATTTTAAGTAAGTGTCATTTCTTTACTCAAAAAATTAAGGACAGATGATGATAATGTTACAGCCAGACAATCTACACTTAAACTTCTTTGATCAATTACCATGTTTATCAGTTTTTCTAAGTTTTTCAACACCAGGCTGTTTATCTGTAAAAAAATACTAGTATATTAGAGTATATGATATAGGATAAACAAAAAAAACAACAACACTTTATATAAAGTAAAAAACAAACAATGTGGAGGCTGTCAAAGACAAGCGCTCAGTGTGTTTAATTCTTCAGTGGAAGTCTGTTTTTTTCTTTAGCAGCATCTGTGTTGACATTGGTCCTCATCACAGTGCCATGTTCCTCTGTTTTGCACATGTCATGATTTTGTCCAGTGATTATTTCTGGATTTATTAAATGGCGTACATTGAGGGTTGGCAGGAAGCACAACATGCGAGGGAGAGTACAGGCAACAAAGATCCCCAGCTGGGATCAAAGCGGGGAAGTTTTAGTCAAATGGCACTCATCCCAGATCACTGGCCCACCAGCACAGTTGGCATCATTTTTTTAAATTTGAAACTCCCCACATCACATAGTTTTCCTATTATTCAAAATTACAAAATGAAATTCCGAAGTGAATCTTAGCTAAAGCTGAGTACCATTTAGTAGGATTCATCAGCGTTAAAGAGCCTGACAAACACGATTTATAGACATCCATTTCAGGGAAAGATGATGCTACTTAAAGAGGTACAAAGAGGCCAGAGAGTCACTGCCTGATTCACTGTTTCTACAGAACATCTTAAATAAATGCCGTCATCTGCCAGACACAGAAAAACGTACTCATTTCAAGAAGATCCTGACGAACACTGACTGAATGATGCTTTTCAATATGTTTGGCTCAACACTTCAGCCCACAGCACATCTCCACTGAGTTGAAACATTTTCAGTTAAAAAAACGTCATGAGGCTCAGTAGACTGGATGCACAGGTGGTCAATTATAATTTAACATGTTTTTGTTGCTTTGTGTTCTATGCTTTTTTTATTTGATTCTTGAAAATTAACTAACCAGACTGCAGAGACTTGCTGTAGCAAGCTGACCACTAAAGATAAGAACTGCAGTGATTTTTGTTTGAATTTAATTTTCTAATTTTGCCTCTCGGAGGTACTGGAAAAGAAAGGAGAGTTATTTTACAGTGTTCACACATGCTCTCTGTAGACTTTTGGACTAGTTCTTGTTGATTTGTTTGCTTTAAATAACTAAAAACATATGATTGTATGCTGTCTGCCCCCCTCTGCCACACTACAAAGATTGTCCCTGGCTGAATTCCCACAAACATAATAATAATAATAATAATGCATTTGTTTTATATAGCGCTTTTCTAAACACCCAAAGACGCTTTGACATAGAAAAAAACAAAAAAACAACAACAACAACAACAATCAATAAACAAAACAAGAACAAAATCAATGTAAGGGGGGAGGATGAGAGTTAGTGATTGTAGGCAGTGTTGGAAGAGGTGAGTTTTTAGAGATTTCTTGAAGGAAGTGAGTGTGGGGGAGTCCCTAATGTTTTTTGGGAGGGAGTTCCAGAGGTTGGGAGCAGCAACGGAGAAGGCCCTGTCCCCCCAGGACCGATAGTTTGTCCTGCAGGGGGGGGACAGGAGGTTTGCATCGGCAGATCTGAGGGTGCGGGTGGGTGTGTGCCGTTGGAGGAGCTCAGACAGGTAGGGGGGAGCCAGGTTATGGAGGGCTTTGTAGGTGAGGATGAGGAATTTGAAGTTGATACGCTGGGGGATGGGGAGCCAGGGGAGGTTGTGAAGGATGGGGGTGATGTGGTCTCTGGTGCGGGAGTGCGTGAGGAGACGGGCAGCGGAGTTCTGAATGTGTTGAAGTTTCTTGAGTGATTTTGATGATGATCCGTAGAGGAGACTGTTGCAGTAGTCAAGTCTGGAGGTGATAAATGCGTGGGTGAGGGTCTCGGCAGCTGTAGATGAAAGGGATGGGCGGAGGCGGGCGATGTTTCGGACATGATGTTTCACTGGGTGCAGCTGAGGGTTCCTGTCATCAAAAATCTAACTTAATTTCATACAATGAAGAGACCTGTTGACACAATGCTGTGCCATCAGGTGTCATTTCATTTCATCTGTGCTCCAAACAGGCAATCACAGGAATTGCATGAAATGAAATCGTATCCTTATAAATGTAGCCTTGAAGCTGTAATGTCACATTGACACTGTTGAATAAAATACCACATTACAAAATTTCCCCTAACCTTTTGGAAACTTATGCTAGCTTTACTTCAGACCACTGATGTCCTTTATCTCTTTTAGCCCAGGCATTGTCGCCATAGCAACTGAGTCTGAGCAGCAAGTGTCACCAGAGGAGAGAAAGTCTTAAAGTTCACTTTGATGAAGGAGTGTCATTTTTTTCTTACAGATGGCTGAGGTTATTCATTACAGCCTGTGACATCATAGCCTCTGTGTGTCTTTGTTGTCAACTCTTTAACACTTTTCTGTACTTTTACCACAATGTAATAATGCCACCGCCATTATGTGTCATGAATGTGCTGTAAAATACATTAAATAAATTGATTCAGTTTCCGACACTAATGATAGTAATGAAAAGGTTGTTTTAAAAAAAAAACTTTGATCTCTACGAAAGTTGTGAAAAGAACTGATCGAGTAGGCAGCAAAACAGGGTGGCATCATATTTAACTGTTCATTTTGTCTTTACAGTTTTACTGGATGCATAATCTTTTAAATTATATACCTTTTGCACGTGATCAAATTTGGTAAGCAAAACACCTGCGTTTTTCACATCTTACTAAGTAGCAGGATTTCCTCTACTTGATACCAAACCATTGAGAGCCATCTACCAGGTTTTTTCGAGATAAACATGTTGTGTCCTGTCGATGCACTGTGAGGTTGTAAAGCCATTCTGACTTCCCCGCATCTTTTAGCAACAGTAATGAGATGTAGACAAATGTTGACCAGTGGGAAATCCAGGATGATGCTGGGAAATTCCTGCAGGCCATTTGCAATAGGAGCCAAGCACAATGTGACAGTTTGCTGCTGATGTTAACTAATAGAGTCCTTAAGCTAAGTGAACTATTTATTCCTCCTTTTGAAACATCTTGCAGGCTAGCTCTGTTTGTGTTTAACTGTTCTGTCTCTAACGGACTTGCACTTTGAATTTCTTTAAGAATACACTTCTTTTTTTGCCTTTCATCTGACAAAGTTCTTCTTCATCTAACAGGTGCTTCTCTCCTGTTTCCTCAGATCTGACTTTGATGTGCTCAACCTTTTAAAGCATGAAATAAATCACCCATGTACGGTTCAGAGAGTCAGAGCAGCCTCATTTCAGCGCGCTCCCGTTAAGGACCCTCTGGTGGCTACACCGCTGACTCACAGGACATGTACGGCAGTGCCAGAGCTGTAGGCCATATAGAGAGCAGCCCCGCACGGTCCCCGCGCCTGCCAAGGTCCCCCAGATTGGGCCATCGGAGGGCCAACAGCGGGGGTGGGGGCGGTGCGGGGGGCAAGACGCTCTCCATGGAGAACATCCAGTCCCTCAACGCTGCTTACGCCACCTCAGGTCCCATGTACCTGAGTGACCACGAGGGCGTGGGCTCCCATGCCACCTACCCAAAAGGCACTATGACTCTGGGTCGCGCCACCAGCCGGGCCATGTATGGGGGGCGCGTCACAGCCATGGGGAGCAGTCCCAACATTGCTTCAGTGGGGCTGCCTCACCATGCTGACCTGCTGTCTTACAGTGACCTGGGCTCCCTCTCCATGCTGCACCACCACCACCACCACCAGGGGGTGCCCTCTGCCCTGCTGAGGCAGGCGGTGCGGGGCAGTGGGGGGGAGCTGCTGGAGATGCAGGCCCAGTTCAGGGACATGCAGAGGGAGAATGAGCTGCTGCGTAGAGAGCTTGACCTGAAGGACAGTAAGTTGGGATCTTCCACCAACAGCATCAAGAGCTTCTGGAGCCCTGAGCTGAAGAAAGAGAGAATCATGAGGAAAGAGGAGGCCGCCCGCACGTCCATCCTGAAGGAGCAGATGAGAGTCACTCATGAGGAGAACCAGGTGAGAGCATTCTTTCTCTTATCTGTAATCCACTCTTTGCTGCAATGAGTTTCACTTGCCGCTAGACCTTTTTCTTTCTGTCTTCTTTTTTTGTCAGCATTTCTTTCTCTGCTGTGGACCGCTGTCACCCTCAGTCCAATAATTGCATTCATGTGTTTTGAGTACATGAGGAAACCTTTCTGGAAAGAGTTCTTAGCGAACATTAATATTTAACACGCACTCTCCTTCAAGGTGCTCCAGCACAGCATCAATGTCAGAGAGAGCACTCGAGCCACAGGAAATACAAAACCTTTCAATCTGCTTGTCTATAATCTGCTTTTTGAAATCTGAGCTAATATGAGCTTTGTGCCTCATATGAAACCCTTTTACTGTCAATGAAAGCCTACGGTCAGTTTGTAACTTCTGTTTGCATCCTTGCCTCAAAATCGTTACATTTTGGTTTCTTTTCAAGTGTTTTATCAGACTGGCCCTTGAGTTTGAGATGTCAGGAGTTTTTTTTTTGCTTGCTTCAGTGTGGGGGTGTAGTCATGGCCCGGTTCAATCAGTTACTGACAACAGTAGGCACACGGCCCAGAGACAAATGTCAAGGATGCTCAAACACTTTCTGTTTCTGTCCTCCCTATCCCACAGTTTTTCCCTTACACACTGTGACTTTGATCATCTCTCGCTGTCTACCTTTGTTCATCTGACCCTCAATTTCTTCAAATATAAATACACAGGCAGTAATTTTCCGACAACATCTAGAAATATGTCAATTTGAAATTACAGGGTTTTTTTATTCATCAAATCTCTCTGTCTAAAGAGTAGCAACAATCTATTTAAATTTTGGAAAAAATCCAGATATAAAATGGCCCATCTTCACTGCGGACCCATTTAATATGGAATCATGGTCTTCATGCCTCTAGTGCTGATATGTTTCTTGGACATATATAACAAAATTTGGTTGCTGTATGTTGTTTTTTGATAATTAGATGCTTTACAATACCACATGTTTTAAAAGTAATTATAATGATCATTAGTACCAAAACAAAATAAAAAATACTGATCCCAAGTCATATTTTTAACCAAAAGCTGCTGCGAGTGAAAAGAGGGAGTACTGTCTAAATTGCACAAATACATTGGCAACATTTCGAAATGAAATGTCACCAGCTTATTTGTGCAATTTTCGATGGTGTTTGAGTTGGCCACTAATTTTTGGTAATTAAAACAAGAAATGACCGAATATTGGGTGGCTTGGACTTCTATTTTTGTTGGCGTGGGATCCAAACAGGTATTGATGTTTGATTTCTACTGGAATCATATTTAAGTTCATAATCTGAAATTGTGACTGACTAAGTTAGCTGACTTTTGTATTTAGGTTGTATCTAAAGTGCACAAACACTGAGGCAGTTTCTTCTGTGGCATGATGCAGCAAATTGCGCAACGCCCCACGAAACGTAAAGGTTGAATTTTGCTAGCTGATAGCGCTCTTTTTACCAGTGTGTCTGCGTTTCTGTCAGTCCACTTGAGTGATACTGTCGACCACAGAGCGGCCAGTGGGCCATCAATTACTCACAGTGGCAGACACTGTCTCTCCGACCTTCAAAGTCATCGCAGGACGCCATTAGCATGATGACCCTTAAATGCGACCTGCCTGTCTGCGTTTGTGTATAATGATTAGCATTAGCAATTTGTCTGGAGTTTAAAGGGTTTTTATGCTTTTATCAAAAAAAGCCCCCATGCAGCTAAAGGACTGGACGTCTCTGCGTAACAATTGAAGGATCTTTACCTGCTGGTGATCCTCAAAGGGGAACGAGAGGTGCTTTTACTCTCTTAAATCATAATGTTTCATGTAAATGTGCAGGGACAGGGCCTGGGAGGAGAATGTTCCTCAGACAGGGCCAAAGCCATCTATCATTTTTCTTATTCCTTATGTTCAGTGTGATTAAAAAACTCAGTGTGAATCCTTGTGTGTATTTTTAGCTGCGTTTCACACGCTGTAGAAGCTGAATTTGTCTAGAAGAATATAAAAGCTGTACAGTGTGGGCCTTCATGCCTTTGTGCTCGATACAAAGACAGACTTTTTTATCCTCAACTTCGTCCATCAGTGTTCGCTCTCACTCTGCGCTGCATATATTTATATCCCTCCTGGTAGGGTTCATTAATGAAGTATGAGTGCTAATAAAAGGCAGATGTGCCCTGCTATGATTTATCATTTCTATCTTAATTTCTGGGCTGTGAGGCATCCTTAAAGTGGATGCTTACAGTGGGTTGGCTTCAGAGCTTGACTGAGGAGAGAATTGCCTCATTAATATTTAAGTGATTTCAGGCCAATCATTACAGCTGTCTTGTAGCATTGTTTACAATGACTCCAGGTGCTTCAGTCCTCAATTAGCTTGAGCAAATGTTATACATTATTTATTTTGTGAACTGGGAATTTGTGCCTTTTTATATCACATCTAAGGAAGAGAGGAATACATTTATGCTTAAGTTTGTCTGTCCTCTGTTTTGTAGAGCAAAGAATCAACTGAAGTACCAACAAGAGCAGGCAGTTTTAATAAAGCTAGTCAAAGGCCATGACTTGAGGAAATGATTAGTCCAAGACTTTATGTGGTACATCTGTAATTTACTTTGCAGCTGGCTCAGGCTATAACAAAAGTGAACCATTCGACTTGAATCCAGCAGAATATTTTGTCGTGCTGATGCTGGACGAGAGCTGCTGGAGGGAAGTGTGTGAGCTAGAGCGTACCATATCTGTCTGAGTCATGACCACTGCTGCTCAGCCAGCCAGTCAGCCCAAATCAATGCAATCCCCAAAATGGAGGCCTGGCTTTCCATATGACAAAGCTCTGTCCGTGCATGTACATAACCTGTATTTAGTTATTTACTGTGAGTTGCAGATTGCTAGGTGTCACTCAGAATTTAAAGTGTGAACACGTGAACACATGAACACATGTGCGTGCTTGTAGACATTTGTATGCACGTTCACATAGGTTATTTATTTATGTGTGTGCCCCTTTGGTCCGTGTCGTGAACTTCATGTACACAGGGGTGTTGGCAATTTTTTGATCAGAGCTTTCTTCTATTTGTAGTTGTGCCAGCTGCATATGTGTGAGCAGAGGCTTAGTCATAACCACCAGACTGCATTTAATGTGAGAGATGTAGAGTCACCATTGTTTTCAGGTGTGATATGCATATTTGGTGTTTCAGCAGGTGAGCACACTACAGCAGACATTAATGTATCATGTTCAGTTTGTAGAGACTAGCCTGTAGCTGCCTCATATACATGATTAGCAAAGGTATTGATATTTTCCCCTGATGTCATGACACAGTAAGCTCATGTTGGACACGGGAAGTATCATATGAACAGTAAAAAAAAAAGAAGCACATGCATTCTTCCTTTGCTAACCTTCCCCTCAGCTGAGCACATAAGATGGCTGCTGCTTCATCCAGAGGACAGGAAGGTGATGAAAGGAGGTTTCTCTCCCTCTCCTCGGTTCATCTTAACAGGATGAGATGCCGAAGAGCAGGGAGGCATTTACTTAGCACGAGGCTTGAAAGATTAAGGTGGGAGCAGAGGATGAGGGAACAAAGTAAAGGGGATAAAGACATGTTACAGTCTGCTCGTGTCTTTTCTGCACTGGAGATAAGATCAGAGCCAACAGGGCAGGAGGAGGTAGTTTGCTAAGGGTTGGATGTCCAAATGACAATATTTTTATATAATTTAATGGCAAAACGATGACCATATTGAGAAAACTTTTAAGATAAAAATGTAAGATTAATATGTCTTTCAAAAGCATCCTGAGAGGAAGAGTAAAGCTGAAATGCACCTGTATATCTGGGCTTAACTTCCCTTTCATTAGATAGCAAATCAAAAGTATTATTGTTCCTCTGCTTTCAACATTGAAGCTCTCAGTGACTCTCCTAAAGAATACTCACTTTTACATGACCCTAAACAGGGGGAAAATGTGCTTAGGTTAAAAATGATTAAAATAATCAATTATATGAGATAGTTTTTTTGTTGTTGTTTTGAAAGGCATTCATTTGGCGACATTGCTGTAAATGAATCTCAGTGAAACGGTTGTTGATTGCTCACATTGGTAGACTGGCTGTCTGGTTTTCATACCAAATCACTGTGAAATTATAACTTCACCTTATCATTAGTCAGAAAGAAAATGAGTGAAGAAGTGAAAGATTCAATACGCAACATTAAAGCACATGGAAGTGATTCATCAAACAGACGGCAGAACCTAACATATATGATGAGTGTGCAGGCTGTATTTCCTCTTACAGCTGTGATCTATACACATATATAAATCTTGATATCCCAGTAATAAATGATAATGAAGAAAATGTAAATATTGATGAAAAAAGGTAGTGACCTTGGACATAACCTACAATGACCAGATTGAGCTGAAGAATTGCTCTTGACTATTAACTGTTAATTAACCCACATTTCATTAGAGTACTTCATCAACTTAGCATGTCACTCCAATGACATCTTTTCAGCACATGACAAGATAAATGTGGAAAGTACCATAAAAAGCTGTCTTTTTTTTATTCAACACATTTATCTTTAATGTCACTACCTGGGGCTTTATTACCCACAATGCATCTGCCATCAGATTGCTTCAGGGATTCTGGTATTTTACGCTAGTGGCTAATACTGTAAAGTCTCTCAGTTGAGCCTCATTCAGAAATGTGGAGCGTTCTACAGGAGTAGAACGCTCCACGCGTTCTACAGTAGTACCCCGAGATGCAGCCTCTCCTGGAGACACAAACGTGTAAAGGCTGTAGAGTTTCCCTATGGCAGATTAACAGAAGGATGCACATATAGTGTATGCACATGCAAAGTGCACTGTGGTCTGTGTTTGATATTTATAGTCTGTTTCCTTATTAGTAACATCAGTGTAACTCAAAAGATGTAGGGCCATCTTTTAGAAACCCAATGCTGTAACAGGTAAAATAAGAAAATATGTGTGTATAATTTTAAACTAGTCAAAGAGACGTTAAATATTTGGGTACTTAAAAAATAGTTTTTTAAAGACAATATAACTGAACTCCTGTGTGCTGTCCCGACTCTCAGATTCCTGCATTTATACAGCTTTTACATCACTTTTAGCTGAGCATAGACAAATAAATACCAGGTTTGCTGCCATGGCCGTGGGCGTGATTCTATATTGTCAGCCATCACGACATACAACACAGAGATTAGAAATGCAGTGAGCTTAGGCTGCTCTGACTCACTGCTGGTGAGCTGTCCATCTGTCATATAAAAACACCCACTGCCTCTAAACGCACACACATATATAGTGCACCACATATATACTGTAGCTGCTAGTGTCTATTCCACCTGTTACAAAAAAACAATACTAAAACGACAAAACTGGACGTGACAGCCTTGAATGTCAATCTGTGTACAGTCAGTGTTAAATCAAGGTAAAGGATCAGCTGTTTACATGTCCGACGAGCCAACATATTATTAGCCTTGTTATCAGAGTGTTAGTGAGGGTGTCATTCAGTAAAACACTTTAATGCAGGCGGAAGTATCATAGCAACTTAAGGATTAATTGCCATGAAATTTGAACAGAATATTCAACAACCTCAGATGATGAAATCTGCTTTTCTCTAAAGCGCCCCAATCTGGTCAAATTGTTGAATTTGTTCTGTCATTGTTCTGTTCTGTCATCAGCTGCTACTTTGTGTGTTGTGCATATTAGAAATGCTAGCATAAATAGCATTGGGAGAATAATAAACAATATACTTAGTATATTATTATGCTGAAAGCACGTATGTGTCTAAGTAGCGTAGCTACCACCTCCCATTGCAATAAGTGTTGATTATAGGTAAAGTTATTTCCCACTTGAAAACATGACCTGCATTTGAGCAGATATAAGGGCTTGGCATTTTTGGGGAAGATTTTAAGGGGAACACAGAATGTTATTCTTGTAGCTTTCAGAAGGGTTTTATGTTTCTGCATGAAAAGATTTGTGACAGGCTGTTACCCCCGGATGCCCCAGTGTCAGTTAGACAGAGGGGGGACACTGTAGCTCAACATCAGGCCTTGACTCAGTGAAACTTCTGGAAGCTTATTTTATAGGACATACAGTGAAAGAGAAGCCTTTGCTCTGTCTGTCAAAGCACATTTTAGACAGCTGTTTTTAAAGGGGCTTTATAAACAAAGTTATTATTATAAACTTAAGGCAGGTTGACCACAACAGGAACATCTGCTAAACCCCGACTGACCCACATGAAGTGGTACTGTTCTGCTTTAAATATTGAGGGGATTAAGGAGGAACTGCCATAGTCATTTTAACCCACAGTGCAATTATGCAAATGGACTCACTGGAGAGTTTCCTGTAGTTAAGATCCAAGTCAGTAGGTTATTGATCAGGACAAAACAAGGAAGTACTGATAAGGAGCGGAGAGGGAGTAAAGTCAGGTGAGGATACGAGATGGGAGAGGAGAAGGTTTCTGTTAAATGGTTTGAAAAGTGCTCTGTGTGCCATATTATATTGATATATGATACAAGCAGGGTTCAACAGGCCAAGATTTAAAGGAACCTTTTCTCAAAGAAAACCAGCCTTTTGATTGGTTATGTCTGATTACAGCTAGTATGTTGCATTTAATTATTGATAAGAAGATGTTCTTTAACATATTTTCTTCTCTTTGTAGCAAATTATCATTTTTACAGATTATTCCACATGTGAGATAGACACAGTTTGACTTAAACTAAAATCTTTCAGGTTTAAAGAATGCTCAGATCCAGAAGTGATACAAATTTGTATAATAGCATGTAACAAAACATGCATGTTACATTTCAGTTGTGTCAGCTGGTTTATTTTGTAAGAACAAATAGCACTGACAGGAGCCAGATGATGGTGGAAGCAGTCCTGCAGTCAGCAGAAATATCATCAGCTGCTTCTGGTAATACAAACAGTGCCCCCTGGTGGCTGGGAGAGCACATGCTTAATATGCTACCAGTTTAAACCTAAACCTAAGTCTCACTGGCTCAACCGACTTTATTCCTTCAGGCATATTGTTCCATATGCCTTCGAGCCCTTCCTGCAGATGCTCCCAACTTCTGTAGGTTGTAGCTATGCTTCTGAAACAGACAAAAGACCATAGTGTAAGGATCTTGAGTACTTACCCGTTTTTTAAGGTACCAATTAGTCAAAGATATAGCAGGCCATGACACCCTTAAAAGTAACCAGATTAATCTCAATGTCTTTTCTTGAGCATATTGGGGAGGCAGTGCAAAGAAGCTAAAATAGGATGGATGATTGATCACAGTTCCTTGTTTAGGGATTGATCATATGTTTGGAAATATACAAACTTTACTTCACAAGCTTTGTTGTGTGCTGCTCAGAACTTAAATTTTTTCTAGAAGACTGGTCTCATATTCCAAGACCGATCTCAATACTGGACAAGTTTCGGCCTAATTCAAATTAACTATGCACAAATGGGGAAAAAGCTTTTGTCTTAGGGGGTTCTAAGTCCAGGATGCAGAAACAGTACCGTTACAGATAGTGTTGGGTACTGAAACTTGCTATATTGCAACATTTGCACAATTTGAATCAGTTTAGATATGAAAAATAGCAGATGGTGATTTTGTTATTCCATTTGAAAACAAATGATTGCATCACATGTTAAAAATAATTCAACAAATGTTTGCACATGCTCATGACAACAGGGCATCTACATATAATCAGCATGGAAATGACAAGAGACACTATGTGTAACGACAATGAGGCCAGTAAAAAGAAAAATGGAATTTGTCCAAAAATGGACCCCTGAGGCACACCTTACTTTAGAGAAGAAAATAAAGAGACACAATTTTCTTCTGTTGTCACCGGTAAGGTCGGTCTGTCCAACAGGAAGCTGTGATTGATCATGTTAAAGGATGTGCTCAGATCCCAGGAGAATGATATCATCATCAGCAATCATCTTCATTGGTAACCCAGAGCAGGGAAAACTGAGTGCCTTTAGACCAACAAGATTATAACCTTTCAAAATAAATTCTGTTTTCCAGTAAATAAAGAAATTGCATTGTTTTTTTCTGTTTTAGATATACTGTTACTTGATGATTGGTGGACTGCAGACTTAAAGACAGCCATAGGCAAGGGAACTAGTAAAAACATAGAGGGAAAACAGCCAGACCGATTTCGTTACTTTTAGAAACAAAAAAGAACGAGTGGTTGGAATCATTTTCAGTCATTTTGAACTTTATACATATCTCTTTCCAGAAAG
Organism: Tautogolabrus adspersus; assembly: GCA_020745685.1. Taxonomy (NCBI): domain Eukaryota; kingdom Metazoa; phylum Chordata; class Actinopteri; order Labriformes; family Labridae; genus Tautogolabrus; species Tautogolabrus adspersus. Next base: position 20,379,775 of record CM036538.1, read on the forward strand.
GTAACCTCAATGGGTCACATGTTGTCTGTTGGCATATTGTGAATAATATGATATTCTGACTGACGGCTAAAGGCAGATAAGGACCAAGGGGGACAGACTGATTGTTGCCTCCTATTTGAAATCTTTGGCTGGTGTGTGTTGACCATCCGTCTCTGTTGCATCATGCTCTGATGCTCTGTTTTTACCATACATTTGTTTTTCTGTTCATTCTACCCATGCTCTGCAGCTGCTGGAGTCAAGGAGAACTAAGGTTTGTCCCTATGTTTGCACCACATGTTGTGTGCACAACATAGAGTCACCTGCAGTGTGGTGTGTTTTTCAGACACCTGGCAATCCCTTTGCACCATTACAACCTCCTCTCCTATGAACCTTTAAAAGAAATGAATATTTCCAGCAGTTAAGCCTGCATCCTTTTCTTGTGAAACCTCATATCTTTCCCTACAAATACTGTAAAACTATAAAGAGTGATAGGGTTGTTTAGTGGTGTGAATCCAAAAGTGTCTGGTGCTCCATCCCCCTGTTGTACCACAAACCCTGAAAACCTAGTCTGCCTGTAATGTGGATCTTATTTCAGTATAAGAATCTGTTTCCCCTCCTCCTTCTCCTAATTGGGTCGCTTTCTGGATGTAGATTGATTGCATTCTTGAAATATCTGCTGGAAAAAATTTTAAACTGGCAGCCCAAAGCCCTGGTCAATCTTTGACAGAAACTCGGCCCTAAGGTTGTTCCCTCAACATGGAACTGACCGGCTTCATACAATCAGATAGTGAATCTAATACTGTCTGTTAATGTTTGATTTCATTCTGGACACACAAATGAACACCTGACGTGATGCTTTCCTCTCAGGCTGAATGTCAGAGACCAAAGACCTCTGGTTCACTACAGCAAAGTATCAGGATGATCTCCAGGCTCCAGCTATAATAAGCTGTATAACAACCGTCACTTTTTTAAAAAGCAATATTTTCAGCTCACCAATTTGATCTGTATTAAAACATCTTACAGCTTTTTTTTTTCTTTTTCCAGACAAAGTGATCATGTTTTTGACCGTATAAGTTGTTTACAGTCTGTTTGCCTCTAAAAAGTGATATGCCCTCATGTTTGACCTGCATTTTTCTACAGACGCGTGGAAAGTATTTCATTAGTGTTTTAACATGTGCATTGTTATCATAACACTTCTTACTGTTTTATTCAATTTCAATAATTGTTCAGTCTGTCTATTCATGTGTCATGTATCAGCATCTCCAGATGACCATCCAGGCTCTGCAGGATGAGCTGCGGACACAGCGAGACCTGAACCACCTGCTGCAACAGGAGGGCGGTAACCGTTCTGCCATTGACCACTTTACCACTATTGAGCTGACAGAGGAGAACTTCCGTCGGCTGCAGGCCGAGCATGACAGACAGGCCAAGGAGCTGTTCCTGCTCAGAAAGACCCTGGAGGAGATGGAGCTGAGGATCGAGACCCAGAAACAGACACTGGGTGCCAGGGACGAGTCCATTAAGAAGCTGCTGGAGATGCTGCAGAGCAAAGGGCTTACCTCTGGGCAGGGCAGAGTGTCGGAGGAGGAGGAACATGAGAGAGCGAGGCGCATTGCTGAGGCAGAGGCTCAGCTTGGACACCTGGAGGTCATTCTGGATCAGAAGGAGAAGGAGAACATCCATCTGCGAGAGGTAACTTTAACCAGTCATGTTAAAATGGATATGTTGGATTCACTGTATAAGACTTACACATGACTGTCTTCTTATTTGTCATCACTAGAGGGCACTGCTGAGTATCAAATGATCTGCTGCCTTTATTTGATCATATAAATAATTTACGTATGTGACAAACTTAAGATGCATTACTTGGTATTTTTTATTCTATGAAGATTGCTATAGATTATGTTTTACTGATGCAACATACTGGTTTTTTTCTGAAAGGAACTGCACAGAAGAAATCAGCTACATCAGGATCCGAGCAAAACCAAGGCCCTGCAGACCATCATAGAGATGAAAGTAAGAACCTCACTCACAACACAAAGCTTTACGAATCCACACGCAGCTTTCATCATAAGTAAAATTACCCACGTATTATTCCTCAAAGTCACGCCTCATGGAGTAAACAAGGGGGCAGCTTTATCCAGCTTCTGTTGTTTATATTCATTATATTTGATATGAAGGTTCCTCCGGTTAGGACTGTATACTAAAAAAAAACAAGTTTAATCATGGACAGTCTGCTTTTACCAGATGGTAAAAAACTGATGTCTTATTCATGTATGTTCAGGTTGCAGGCACTCCACCACTCGCTTGCATGTCTAAACAGACGCCCATGACCTGTGTGTGTTCTACTGAATCTATTGTTGTCATTGTTATCATGAGCAGCTGGGTCAATAATTAACACAATGACACATCTCTTTATCTCCTCTGGCACACAAACACACACACACACACACACACACACACACACACACACACACACACACACACACACACACACACACACACACACACACACACACACACACACAAAGAAGTTGTGTAAACATCAACAAGAATCAATATTACTGTTCACGTTTCAACATCATAGCGTGCCGAAGAGGAGCCAGTAATGCCAAGTGGCATTTCACTTTTTTAATGACAAGAAATAACATGATTCATTTCAGTAATCAACTATTCAACATTGCAGTCTGTGTGCCAGCATCACAGACTGCGCTTCTACTGTATCATGTCAGCTTATTTTTGTGCAGATGAGCATTGTTTATAGCGTTCTAATTATCATTGAAAGGCTCCACAAACTGTATGTCCAGCTGATTTATAACTAAACGTTTGCAAGATATAAACATGTATATACTGTAATTGATGGTTGAGGTAGGTTGGTCATGCATAACTGTCTTCTTAGTTATTCATAATTTATATTGACTAGTTTAGTTGAATAGCTTCAGTGAAGCACTTGGACAAGCAGAATACAACACGAATATGTATGTCATGTGTTATGTAACTTTGCAGCTTCAGGGGAAATTAAAGGGACATTAAAATGATTCTGCAAAACTAATCATGTAGATATAAAAAGGAAAGACTGAACTCAACTTTAACTTTATTTGCCCCCGGAGGGCGATTTGATATTCTCAGATTGCATTTTCAGAGACCCCACCCATCACCAGTTTAGCTGGCTGCATCTCACGAACCATTCTTTAAAACCCTGCAGCAGTTACATGCAAACATGTTGGTTTAGACGTCAGTTTTGATCAACACATGTTGAACTGTAAAACATGTGTTGTAACACTGTACACACCAACATCTTCACTGCAGAGGCATGACATCACTTCCTCAAAATAAATCATGACATCATCGTTGAGCTGACACAGCCCCTCTCACTCGGCTTGATCTGCGCTGTGCAGGCCTTAGCCTTGGCTGCACGGCACAGTCATGTGACTTCTGTGCTCTGGGATCCTGTTGATTTGCATACAGAGCTACCTCCTCCTACTCCGTCTCTCCCTTCTCCTCCTTTTCTGTCCTGTGTTGGCAGACTCTGCATCTCTCCCCGCTGCTCTCTCCCTCTGCTGTGTTGATGCTGCTGCTGATGGAAGCACGAATAATCCCCCCTCCCTCCCACCTTCTCCTCCTCACTCACCAGAGACAGTGCACAGTATATAGCCTGCCTGCTGCTGCTGCCATGGAAACAGGTGTGGTTGTTTATGACAGTGAGAGGCCAGTATGCAGGAAGATTGATGGAAATAGAGACACACAGAGGCAGGGGAAAAGAGATAAAGAGCAAGATTTACTGACCAGGTCGATGATTACATGTGGATGGAATAAAATCTCCCTTCATTGAAGGTACGATGTCTTATATCTATTTCAGTGATGTTAGTTCATTGATGTTCGTCTCGTAACAACCGCACTGAAGTGAGATGCAACTGCACGGTGAAGTGCATGTACATGTGCAGCGCTCATGTATTGACATTAACACCTTACATCTTTCTTTGATAGTCTGTCATTCCTCATTTTGATACATTACCCACATTCCCCTGTGGTGGTCTTTGACTGACCCAGCTAACGGCCACAAGTTCACAAGTTCAGAGCCACTAGGAGGAGAGAATGAGAGACACAAAAAGAGAGAGAGAGGGAGGAACAAGGTTTGCTCCATGCTCTACTGGTGAGGTAGATGGACCATGTCTAATCTTAAAGACGTTGTATTATTTATTTAAAAAGCCGTGAAGCTAAAGCTGCACTCACAGTCGCACTTCAGAGACTGGATTCTGCATTGATCTGCAAGCAACAACGCCAAAAAAAACATCTAGTTACTTTTCTGCCTTCCCATCTGCACGTTCCTCTCCGGTCCGGGCTGATCTCTCCTAGCTGGATGTGTGCTCAATATTTCCACATGGTGATTAATCCTCTGAGCCGCCGCAAGGAGCTGGGTAGACGCTGCTGATTCCACCGACAGATACTGCAGCTGCTCTCAGCCCCAACACAGAGTTCTACCAGACTCTCTTCTTCTTTCTATAGCTCTCTCTTTCTGGTTATCTGTCTGTCTTTTAGCCTTGTTGTTGTCAGTCTTTCAATCTGTCTGCTAGGACCCTTGTCTCTACTTCAGGGTTGATTTGCAGCATGCAACTTGTAGGCATGCCAGTCGAGGTTTTGAGGTGTGTCTCCTCTGCATGTTTGTGTGTAGGACACCAAAATTGCCTCTCTGGAGCGCAACATTCGGGATCTGGAGGATGAGATCCAAATGCTGAAGGCGAATGGATTACTGAACACAGAAGACAGAGAGGAGGAAATCAAACAGATGGAGGTCTACAAGAACCACTCTAAGTTCATGAAGACCAAGGTAGATACCGTCTGCTCTGTGCATGCTTCTGTAGAAAAACAGGTAATGTGAAAATATGGCTTAAATACACAAAGGACTGAGTCGTGCGGGGTACAGATAGACCTGTTCTGAGGTGAGACCGCTAAATGAAGCTGAGTGTCGCTTAAATTAGCTGCATTAACATTTAGTGTCATCAGCAAAGTGTACTGCTGGCAACAATCCAAGAGGTGCTTTCCTCTCAGAGGAGCTTAGAGTCAAGAAAGGCAAAAAAAAAAAGCAAAATCAGCAAGTGCATGTTATAGAATGATAAAATTCTGAACTTTTTGTCCTTAATCTTTTACAAAAAGGATTATCTTTCTAATTCTGCTGCCAAGAGACAGTAAAATAACTTTTTTTTCATTTTTTCATTCATATGCCAAAATTTCAAAGTATTACTTTACCTGCTTCATTTTTTAGATCAGTCAGTGTTTTCATCAGCCCACACTCCAGGATGAATCGTGTTTTCAGCTGCTAGGTGTCAGTCGATCTAGATTCCCTTTCAAGACACCAGCAAACAGAAGCTACACTAAATCTGTAATCGTGTCAAAGTATGTATCTGCCACTCTCTGGGGCTCATGTGTCCCCCAAGAGCTTTGACACTGTGTTTACATCCTGCTCCTTATATTAGTCAACCAGGCACCGACCAGCTACACTTTTGTTTTACTATTTATAGACCTCTTTTCATCAATCATGTATGGAGATGATGTATAATATATGACAAATGCAGGGGAGTCAGTCCCAAATGCATATTTAATGAGAGAAAAGCGTGTTGATGAAAATAGTACAAACCCTGTGCTGACTCGCTCGCTGTTTGGTTAAAAGAGGCTCCTCACTCCTCTCTATCAGGCAACCATATGTTTACACAGACACATGGTAAACATCCTAACGCTGATGTAACTGGTTGTTCTTGTTGTGCGTTTCATTTGCATGCAGATTGACCAGCTAAAGCAGGAGCTGTCCAAAAAGGAGTCGGAACTACTGGCTCTGCAGACAAAACTAGAAACCCTCAACAACCAGAACTCAGACTGCAAACAGCATATCGAGGTGCTCAAAGAGTCTCTCACTGCCAAAGAACAACGTGCTGCCATTCTGCAAACAGAGGTGATGAAAAACCCTTCATTTGTTTGTACACACACAGTAAATCAGCCCAACAATACCATGCCGCACAAGGATTTTCATGAGCCAAACTGGGCAAATATCAGAGCTTCCCTAGGCCTGAAGCTTATTACTGTAACTTATACAAGCTCTTTATTTACTTTAACTGAGCTGTGACTCCAAAGAAACAGTTCCACACAGTATACCATCATGGTGCATCTAATACATATCAAATACACTGAAAGCTGCACTGATGAGTAAACAACTAGGGAGGTATTATACTAATTCTGATGCACTCATTGTAGATCATCAGAAACTGCTTAATATTTGCTTACCTCCCATGTTTATATACATTTTCATGGACACTTAAACAAATACATACTGAATGACTATAACCAATGGAAAGGTATTACTGGGATTTCAGTATCTTATTTAGTAACTTATTTAAGTTTATTTACTGAACTTAAAGTGAAGCCAACCTTTCTTTTACTTGCTACAGTATTTAGACTTCCTCTCAGGTGATCTGGGTTGTTTTGTGCTTCAGGTTGATGCTCTACGTCTGCGTCTGGAGGAGAAGGAGTCCTTTCTGAACAAGAAAACCAAGCAGCTGCAGGACCTGACGGAAGAGAAGGGCACTCTCGCTGGAGAAATAAGGGACATGAAGGACATGTTAGAGGTCAAAGAAAGGAAGATCAATGTCCTGCAGAAGAAGGTGAGAATAACTTGACCATCTTAAGGGTGCTTGAAGGCAATTTATCGTCAGAAAGTGGGGATTCAAAATAAGAAACATTTCTTTGAAAAACTCCAAAGCTTTTCCTAGGTGTTTACCTATCTGTTTAACGTTACTTTTTAATGAACTATGGTAAGAAGATCGAGGTCTGAGAAAATATACTCCTAATGTAATATGAAATCATAAATAAACTACACGGAATGGTGTGAGTTTTTCAGTCAGATTCACATGTCCTGGACTAACAGCCACTGTGTGAAAATAAAAAGCCGAGCGGTTACTCTCTCCATTAAGAGTAAGAGTCTGTGTTTCTCTCAGAGGGAAAGTGTCCATAGAAAGACAAGCAAGAAGATATTTCTGCCTCACTGGCTCCTGTGTATGTGTGTGTGCTATAAATACTCTCAGAGTGTTACTCCCTCTCTCACCCTGACCCACTCGCCCTTTCTCATTGCTTTTTTCCCTCTGCGTTTTTTTCCCATCACACCTCCTTTCCAACATCACTTCACTTTTATCTCTTTTTGTCATCTCTCGTGACTACTACATCTTTGTATTCCTCTGATGTGGTTTGTTAGATGTTGTGTGCTAAATCAGGGCACATGTTTTACTGTCTCATGGAGGTTTCATACACAATTTCTCTCTGCTCACAGTTGACAGCTTTATTTCTGTTTTATTCACATTTTTAAACTCTTCTTTAAAGTCTGCCAGTTTGGATGTATTTCTTCCTGGAAAGGGAAAGGCGTTGTTGTAAAGCCCCAGCACATTTCAAACTTTTAACATGACAGTGTCTGCAGAGGGAATTAGACTTCAAAGACTTTCGTAATCTCCAAGTCCAGCTGTAACACCAACTTCAAATTCTGCTTTGGTTTTGAGATCTTACAATGTACCTCTGTTTCTGTGTGTCTCCTCCTTCCCTGTCAGATTGAGAACCTGCAGGAGCAGCTGCGGGACAAAGACAAGCAGCTGGGAAACCTGAAAGACAGGGTCAAGTCTCTGCAATCCGACTCCAGTAACACAGACACTGCCCTGGCCACCCTGGAGGAGGCGCTATCAGAGAAGGTATGCTGCAGCACTCAAGTATAAGGATATATAAGTGAATGTGAATGGATTCAAAGTGACAAAATCATTTCCCCTCTTTCTTTCTATGAGTGCCCATCCCACTGACATAAATCAGGTTTGAAGAGTTCAGGGTCTGAGTTCATCAGAAATGTTGTACATAAAGAAAAAGTTCAACATTTTTGGGAAATCCAGGTTTTGCTTTACGAGTGAGTGTTAGATGAACATTTGAATACCTCTTCAAAGTATTTACAGTAAATATGAAGCTACTAGCATTAGTCAAAAAAACAACTATCAGACACATAACTACGCTCAAATTGTGGCGAAATGTAGTTTTTACTTTACTTTAAATCAGTGCTTCTCAAATAGTGGGGGCGCGCCCCCCTGGGGGGGCGCTGTGAAGTGTCAGGGGGGGCGCGAGAGGTAGGGGGGGACTTTCAGTATTTTTGTGCCGTACTCAAGCACGATTGCCCCCCTGCTGCGCCATTCCCTCACTGGCCAGCATTGCCCGCTGTCACACTGCATCAGGACTAACCTGAGCCTGAGCACGATTACCTCTTGTACATAACGTCGTAATACAGCACACGCACGCTTTATGTTATTATGAAGCGTGCTCAGTTTACAAACAGGCGGACTCGAGAGAGAGAAAAAAAAAAAAAAAAAGGGACGCGCAGTCGCGTCTGCACATCGGAGAACAGAGAGCATGACAGCTACTTTACTGACTTTGAGGCTTATTTTGAGTCACTTTAATCAGCTACAGCCGTAAATTAATTAAAGAAATAAAAGAGACGCGCAGTCGGGTCCACGTCCGCACATCGGAGAAAATGAGAGCTACTTTTTGGCTTATTCTGAGTCATGTTGGTCAGATACAGCCATAAAACTCTGGATTTCTCCACAATGAAGGCTGTCAGCGTTGTGTACCCGCGTGCTTGTGCTCGTGCATGAAGTGTACAGTGCCGAAGCACACCTCTCCAAAGTGTGCCAAAGCCAAGAAGTGTAGCGTGCCTGAGCACGGGACGGAGCGGTCACACTGGCCAAACGAACTGGACTTTAGGGTTGAAGCGTGCTTGGGCACGGTACGTATTGCCAGTGTGACCGCGAAGTACACAGGCAAGAAAAGCAAACCTAATAAGACCAGGAAATATGACATAATCTATTTTAATAATCAGGTGATTGTATATGGGGGAGGGGGGGGGGGGGCCTGAAAATTTTTTTGTCCCCCAGGGGGGGCATGACAGAAAATAATTGAGAACCACTGCTTTAAATGAAGTCAATAATATGTAAGATGGCAGGCTTTAAAGCATGCTGTCAGATGGAGAGAAACAACATATGCTACTATTAAGCCTGGCTCACACTGCAGAAGTTTTAAAATTCGGGCAGTATTCGGGCACTTTGGGAGAATCCTAACAGATATTCTTCTCCATAATCTCAAACATTGCTCACACTTCAAGGTGTGAAAATCTTGGCACATCACATACTACAGGATTTCTTTAAGATTCTCGTGCCCGACTGAGGAACGCACCACCTCACGTGACCTCACGTAAACAATGAATCCAGCGGTTAAATGTGCAATTATAGCCTCATGCTTTGTGCAGAGAGGAAAACACAAAATAGAAATCTAAAAAAGTTTTGGGTGAAGAAATGTCTGGGGAGACGTGGACAACATGGGTCGTATATTCTTTAGTGAGAGCTGGAGGTCAGATTGTAACTATGAGCATTACAGTTGTCACACCTGTGCAGGTTGTGTCTTGCCGCTGGTCGCCATTAATACACTTATTACTGTCCTCCCTTGTCTCTCTCGGTGATTGGAGTCACACACGACTTCTGCCATACTATTTCATGACGTAGTCGTCAAGATTTTAAATTCTAAATAACAAACATCGGCAAGCAGTTCGGGGGCGTTAAGATTGGTCTTTGTACCACTCACACTACAAGATAATCTGGGCAGATAATCGGTTCCGAGCAGCCTTGAGTCGGAAGCGACCCCGCGATTGTTGGGACGTAAGAATCGGACCTCAAATTATCCTGGAGTCTGAGCCAGGCTTTAGGGTTGTCACAATACCAACATTTTAAACTTCAATACAAACTAGTAAAAATAACAATATCGATCCTTTTCTGACTCAACAGCAACAAAAATGAAGTCTTAGGTGTCCAACATGTGTTCATTTATTGTCTTTTAATTACCAATAGTTGCAGGAAAACTGTCTACTGTCTAAATTGCACAAACATTGCAAATGTGTTCATGCAATTTAGACAGTGGCCGCTCTTCTTCTCATCTCTCCTTATCTGTTTGTAAGAGACAAAAAAACGACACCAAAGGGACGTGAGAAACATCAGTATTTGCCAATCTGTGAATTTGAATGGACTCCCACTGCTTTCTCTCTTGCTCGCGGCAGCCTGTATGTTAAAAATAGGACTGATCATCTGTAGTTTTAAAAAGCTAAGATACTACTGATCATTAACAAAGATGGTATTATTTCAAAACCTAGTATTGAAATATCCATATATAACATTTCATGACAACCTTAGCTAACATATGATAACCTAAATTAGCCAGCTGCTGCTGTCTGTTTCTTACTTGAGGTCATCATGTACAGACATGATGGGTATCACTCTTCTTGTCTTACTCTCACCAACATGCAATTGTTTACTGTTTAGTCTTTAATTTATTGCTGTTTAGTTTAACAATTCACACAATGTTTCTCTTGCACTTCGCTGTAAGTTGCTTAATAAATGGGTCTTATTGCTAACATATTACTAACATACTTTGAGCATTCTTGAGCGGTATTCTTTTAATTATGTTGTTTGTGTGTGTTAGGAGAGGATTATTGAGCGTTTAAAGGACCAAAGAGAGAGGGAAGACAGAGAACGTCTAGAAGAAGTGGACTCGTATAAAAAGGAAAACAAGGATCTGAAGGAGAAGGTCAACAACCTGCAGATAGAGTTAACAGATAAAGAGGTGAGTAAGTATGCATGGAGCATAGGTAGTATGAGGGCTGTGTCTACATGATTGCATATTATTAAACCTCATGTTTGATCCTCTTTTATCTGTCTGTCTGACCACCTGCAGTCGAGTCTCATCGATTTGAAGGAACATGCCTCTTCTCTGGCATCTTCTGGCCTGAAGAGAGATTCAAAGCTGAAGTCGCTGGAGATCGCCATCGAGCAGAAAAAAGAGGAGTGTAGTAAGTTGGAGACGCAGTTGCAGAAGGTAAGTGTGTGCCATATTAATACAGACTAATGTATGCCTCTGAATTTTGTAAAACAGATTACGCGTTCTGGAGCCTAATCCCAGATCCAAAGTTCGTTGAAGGGCCTTGAATATTTGTTTGGTGTTTGAAATGTTTTGTCAAATGTTTTGTATTTTGTCTTTATTTATGTTGTGAATGGAGCTGCTGTGAGGCAAATCAGACTTTGACAAATCAATTTCAATCAATCAATCAATCAAGAATATCTGATCTTAATGCCTTTTTTTCAAATACAGACATTGTCTTTATTTTTAGCACAGCTGAGCAAATACACAAAAGCATCAATTATGAAGGCATGATGTTTACATTTTATTTTGTGTTTTGGACACAGCAGTTATGTAATATTATGCAGATAAGTTTCTCTCCACATTCATCCTCAGCTGTGTTATATTCTGACTCAAAGTTCTGTCTTTGTAGTTAAAAGGGAATAATAGCAGCAATCTTAGCTGTGGGCAAACCCCTCCACAGTTCATACACGCTTACATGTGACACCACAGCAACTGTTTGTACAAATAACAGTAGTTGGTTGATGTAGTTTTTTTCTGCAGCATCTCTGATGATGAATACAAAGTCAAAAGATTAAAAGCTTCAGCAGCTACTTCAGGAATGATTAACTTTCTGTCTTGGATTCTTTAGGATTTTAAATGAAATTAATCATTTATAATTATGAGGAAAGGATTAAATGGATCATGAGTTTCAACAGATAACTGTGAGAGGTACAGGACAATAGTGACCTATTCTTGTAGTAAAACACATTTTTTCTTGTGTTTCATGTTTTGACTTTGGCTGAGCTGTGGAGAGCGTCTTTGCTCTAGAAGGGTGTAGATATATCCGTCATTAACTGCACTGAACTGTAGCTAAAAAGCTTAAGCTGAGTGCCCACACGTAAGAAAGGAATTAGCTCACCCACACTTGAATGGAGACTATTAGGTAGTGACAGACTTCATCGTTTCTTTGTTGTTGTTCTGAGAGAAAAAAAGAGTTTAGTTAAAAGCTGAGTTTGTGTTATTTCCTGCTCATACATGAAGACTTTCATAATCCGCCATCTTTCATGAAACTTATTCAGTTTTGAAAAATTGCAAATACTCTTAGTATCAACATTATCTTGACTGATCCACAAAGTCAGTCTCTCTTATATGAAGACACAGTTAATTAAGAAAATGGGTACAATCATTCTTTTTTTTCTCTTGTAAAAAGCTGCATTGCTTTGTTAAGCTCCTGCAGGAAGCAGCCTCTTCATTAATACCCTCCTCCATGCTCCACAAGCTCTCTATGTGTTTGTTCCTCTGCATTTGTGCACCATGTGATGCCTTTAACCTGTAACAACATGTGCTTTACTGAGACTATGTTGCTGTCGAACATGTGTTGTAACATGTCTGATCCTGCTGTTCTCTCCTCTGGCTCAAACTAAATCCTAATACTTACTCTCCTGGGTTCCCCCCCCTCCATCCTGACCCCCTCGACCCGACTCCCCTCCTCAACTCGTCCGTTTGCAATGTAGCAAGCTGAGCAGCTTTTCAGTCACATGAACAATCCTGTAAGTCCCACTCCTGAGCGCTCTGAGGCACATATTGAAAGCATGAGGACACTGAGTACTTCTGTAAAACATGCTAGATGGTGATCATGCCAGCCCCCCTCCCCCCCCCCAAGAAAAGGTTCTGCTTTCACCCACAAACCCGTCAAGATGCATGCTGGTCATCGCACTATACTGATATAATGAGCTTTAAAGTGCACTCAGAGGCATTCTGCAACTGTTTGTGTTTGTGACACGTGGTGACACTGGCGCTACATACAAAGTTTTTAAGTTCACCTTATCAGCTCTTTGGAATTATTCAGTGTAAATATTTATTTGTAAGTTTAACTGTGGCTCTCTGGTTGCTTTTTCTGTGATCATTTATTTGACCACACTTAGATTTTCTTATTCATTCACAGAAGAAAAGAAGCTTTTCACACTAACATCCTAAATGTATGGAAAGGTTGAGTTTTTGGTTCCAACACGTTATCAATGACAAATCTTGTGACAAAGTATATATCCCAGAGCATCTACACATGTTTGTCATGCAAGACCATGAGAAATGCTGCTAAAAGTCCTGCTTTTAAAGGTCTAATTGCATCAAGTATCAGTCTATAAAATGTCTATATGACACTGAAATAGGATGTAAATATCACAAAGTATAAGGATATATCTATTTCTAATGTTTTGAAGGAATCATAGCCCGTATATTTTCTTAATCTCCATGTCGAGCCTTACATTTTTGGATCCCAAAATTAACAAGTGTAACTTTTACATCTGGCATTTAAATCTTTATATAGGATCTTTATTTTTTTAAGCTTCATAAAAATGTAGGTAAAGCATTATTGTTTCTAAGGTCATTGATTTTTTTATGATACTTTTTTTAAGAAAAGAAGAACATTTCTGTGTATCAGATGACAAATCAATACATAAAGCAGTATTCTATTACCATTAAAAGAGACTCGTACCAAAGCAATCAAAGAGTGAAAGTCATACAGCCCTCATAACCATCAGAGCCCCCATCTTTAGCAAAATGCTAATGTTGTAATTGGACACATAACAATTTTGATTTAAGTTCTAAATAAAGAATTTTTAATATACTTTCTTTTGTATTAGTGGATCAAAAATTACTTCATGTATTATTTAAAGAGTTTTACTCATTGAGAAAAACTTCCTACAAGTTAAAACCCTGACATTGCTCCTCATGCTTGAAATATGCAACTTACTGTTAGCAGACGGTGGTCCCTACTACTTTGTTTCTTCATTTTTGTCTGACAATCACAGAGACTGTGAAGCTTTGTTGGGTTTGCATGAAAATGTCGACCTTGTTGCATGTTGTCACTGTCAGTGTTGCCAGGCTTTTCTCTCGTCTCAGTGTGGTGCGGTCAGCTGACGTATCAGCCCGTGGTTGGAGATCACTGCAGTGTTTTGGTGGATGCTCTCTTGTTCTGTTTAAATCTTGCACTTCAGCGAACTGTGTTGACATGTGTGGCTGCATTTTGTCTTGAGGGTAATGTGTATCACTTTAATGAACTTCATTGGGATTTTCAAACTATCTAAATAATAGTGATATTAAGCCACATTTCCACCAAAAGTACCAAGGACTTTTTGAGCCAGGAAACCAATTTTGAAAAAGGTTTACTTTAGTCATTATCTTCATTTCAGTTTTACATTTTGTTCACGTCCTTTGTCCACGTCTGTACCTAAATTATATCGCAGTATTACCATGTAGAGTATTTGTTAAACAATTTGGAGGGAGTAGTTTCAAGTTTTGGCTCTGTTGTTTGTGATTGAATACTTTGCAATTTGGTTAAGTGAATCAACACTGGGAAAAGATCCCCACCGTAACTCACTTGAAGTGTTGAGCATACCTGTTCATAGTAAAAAAAATAAATAAAATTAAATAATGGCTGGCAAAAAATGAATGCTCAACTAATAAATAACATTTAGCAATAGCAATTTAATTGATATAGCACATTTCATTACAGTGAAGCTCAATGGGCTTTACATTGAGGTTAAAAACAAAATCAAAACACAGCATACAAAAAAAAACAGTGTTTCCACAGTCATTAATACGATACAGAAATCTTATCAATGAACTCATACACACCATAAAGCAAACCACAAAAGTGATCATACACACACACACATACAAAAAGTAACTTTTCATTAAGCGCTGCAAAACCGGCCTGAAAGTTCCTGTAGTCTTGAAAAGTACCATTTCCACAAGCAGGCACTTTTTCTGGTTGTTGGGAAACTTGTACGGCATTTAATTTAGACTCTGGTTCTTGCATTACATAGAAGTTCACTCAAAGGTTCTGGTCCCTGGGGAATGCTTTTGTGGTGGAAACGTGACTTTGGTCCATAGTGATCCAGCAGTTAACGTTCTGACCAGCAGAAAGCCCATTAGACAGACTCATGATTTAACATTTTGGTAGCACAAGTGTGTTACCATTATTGGTACCAAGACAGACACACACAAATGCACTCAGCTAACTAGTCTATATACATTCAATGTGCAAAGTGACTGGAAGTCTCAGAAGGCCATTTAATGGAGCTAAATAATTGCTCTGTTAAAGATAATGAGCCAGCACCATTAATGATGCCCTTGCCCACAACATTTTACTCTGCTTCATTCATTAAGAGAGAGAGAGAGAGAGAGAGAGAGAGTAGTTAATACAAGACACAGATGGACTGAATTGTGGCCATAGTGTGTATCTCTTTGCTGTCCACAGTAAAAACCTCTGTGCTGTAACTGCGTGGTTGTGCTGATATTATAATGTTAACTGAGTTTGTCTTTGGGTGTGTGCATTTTTGTGTGTCTGTTTGGGTCTCTCCCTGGCATGTGGAATGCAGAAAGCCCACGAGGTGGAGCATCAGACGGGCTCCAGAGGAAACCCAGAGTACGTGGACCGAGTGAAGCTGCTGGAGAAGGAGGTGAGCTACTACAAGGACGAGGCCAACAAGTCTCAGACGGAGGTGGAGAGACTCCTGGACATCCTGCGAGAGGTGGAGACGGAAAAGAATGATAAGGACAAGAAGATCGCTGAGTTGGAAAGGTAGTGAACTCTTCTATTCAATAGTCTTAACCCTCAGTTTATCCTTGTGATTATACTCCCTTTTATATAACAACATGTATTGTCAACCCTTGTAGTAACATCAACATATTGAGTGTATTTGTGTGCTATGTGGCTAAACTTTCACAAAAGCAACTTTCTGACAATTGAAAGTACTTCCAATAAGTGCTTTCAAACTAGTTTTGCAGAAAAGTTCTTGTTATTAGTGTTAATATTTGATCTGTAAATTACACCAAAACCACCCTTAAATGCTCCGGACCATGAAGTATTAGATGAAATAGTTTAAAGGAAGAATGCAACTTTTCGATTCAGTAGATGTCGCCCGTGAGCAGCAGCAATAAACCAAAACAAACAACAAACTGCTGTTTGGTGACACCTCCACTATTCTGAAGCCTCTGCTCTCCTCTAGCAGCACACCTCCATGCCTTAATGTTAACACACTTTGGTTAACTCATAGCTTTATATTGCACATAAATTGACATGGAATGACCGTGATCTAAAGACACTTACATGACATCCAAATTAGTAGTGAGTAGACTATGTTATTCTTCTTTTCTCTAGTCCTTGAGTGAAACAACTTTATACGCAAGGCCGTCCCGTCTATGTAAACAGATGTAAACACGGCTCTGTGTTTACATCTGTACAGCTGCCAAGACTTGCGCTTCTCACTCATTGTAGACAGCCATGACTCAGAGAGACATTTACAGAGGATATACTTGATTTCTGCTGTATTAATGTGTAAAATGTCACACATTCTGCCTTTAAATAAAACAAATTACAGAAAAGAAGGATTCACAAACTCAAAACAAAGAAAACAACAACAAAAAACAGAAAAGATCATTTTAAATGTCATTTTCTTCCTGTCCTGTCACATAAATGTCATGTGTTATTAGGGCCGTTAACAAAATGAAAGGAAAATGCTTCATTTATCTCTCTTTAACCATAGTATTGTGTGTTGTGCCCGAAAGATAGTTTTGTGTTTTTTGCTGAAGTATGGTAACCAAGCTTTCTTCCTTTCTTCCTTTTTATGAGAATCACCAACAAAATCCCCAAACAGATGATGTTATTTTAGCATTTTAAGTTAAACCAGCCTTTACTGTTAATATCCAGAACATTAAGTACTGATCAGTGAAAATAGCAAACCTTTAAAGTGTACAGTCCTTTGTTCTACGTGTCGTAAGTGAGCTTCCTCGTGCTTCTGTGTACATATTCTGCCATTTTCCTGTTGTTGTGTATAAGCGTGTCAGCACTGTGAACTGGATCCAGTCATGGTATACTCTCAGTAGTACAACTTTCAGGGATCATTGTTGCTGCTGCGTGTTGAGATACACCAGAAACTCAGTGTAACTCTTTGACACTGTGTTAGATGTCACTCAGCCCCACCCCTCAATGGACAGAGGTCACACTGATAACAGTTATCGGACACATGCATAAAGCTGGTGGCCTCATCAGCTCTTGGCTCAGCTCTCAGTGCGCTTTGTGGTCTAGTGTCTCCACACTGACAGCAGCTTTTGGATTTGGCGTCGTTGTTGGACAAGACCATCCTCATCCCACAGGAAAGGAATTGAATCTGACAATACTGAGACAGAGATCAGTCAGACTGAACGAGAACTGCATGATGTCCACAATGACAAGCCCCTTCAACTTCAGAAGTCCCAGTCCCACCACCTCCTGTTGAAAACAGTTATATTTTACATTCCCAGCCTTAAATAATGGCCATTTTGTTTCAGTGTCATTCTAATTTGTTGGTGGTGTTGAATTAATTGAGTCTTCTTGTCCTTTTTTTGCCATCTTTACCCACTTTTTTCTGTCCCGTTCCTCTATCTTCTCTTTCACACCCACCTGTCCCTCTCTTCCCCCTCTACCATTGAACACTTTCAACATCGGTTCCACGCAACTCTTTCTCTGTTGTGCTCCCCTTCCCTTCCCGACACCAGCCCCCCTCCCTCTCTCCCTCGCCCTACCCCTCGTCCCGGTGGCAGAGCTCCCCCTGACCCGCTCCCTTCTGTTTCCGCTGCTCCTCAGCAGATAGGGGGCATGGTGTGGGATTTCCTGGGAAAGTGAGTGCTCTGCCCTGGCACTTCAGCTCGGCTGCGTGGTTAAAGTCTCCGACTGCGACTGCTGCAACTGCTTCTGGTTTCACATGTGTGCTGCCTGGATCTGCCTGCTGTCTGAAGCATTCACAGATCTTTGTATCACAGTGTCTGTGCTGTTAGTGAGTTCTTGTACACGTGATACAAAGATCACTGGATACACGTTTGCTTTTATTTCTTTGGCATGTTATTGCTTTGATTTTAAATGTATTCCTACTGTAGGTGCTGTGAAATTATTTTTTGATTAGTCTAAGTTAGAGATTTTGTATGAGAGTTTATGCTGCATGTTTATTTTCTCTGCATGTTGTATCAGCCATCGATCTGTACTAACAGAGAAGGGAATTAAGTACACAAAGATTTTCTTGTGTGTCAAATCACATTACAGTCAGCAAAAGCAGCAGCTAATCATAGTGGTATAAATTATAAATACGGCCTGATTACTGTATGTTTGAAGAAATAAAAGTCAGTATGACGCAAAATACAAAAAAAATCCAAGTTTGTAACTGCGCTGATTCAGAATTATCTCAAAATATATGTCAGTGATGTCATATTCTCTGCTAATTCTTTGATTCCCTGAACAGTAGACATTACTTTACCCCTGTTCAAAGTAACGTCTACTGTTCTTCTGCTGTTACTTCACACTGGGGATCCTGTTGTTTCTGTATGGCAACATCACACAATAAAAACAATCACACTAAGGAATAGAGCAAAATAACAACCACATTTTACCAACGAAATTGTAAAGAATTTTTTACAATAAGAAATAAAATCCCTGATTTAAAAATTCTTCCCTTGTAGTAATACTATAAATACTTCACTATAAACAGTGTTATAAGCAGTCTGTAGAGCATGTTAAACTTGGTGTGATTTTCCCAAACACTTTCCCTTTATTCTGCAATTTTAATTTTCTGTACTGTAATTTTTGTCCCTCTGTGTCCTTTGGTGGAATATCTATATGTGCACATAATCAATCTTGCTGACACACACACACACACTTGTTTGTGTCTTTTTGTAGTGTTGGCTGTTTGTTGTAGCTTGTGTAGGAAGTTTCTGTGTTTAGAGCTGAGGCCTCCTCCTGCCATGAGCACGCTTCCCCTGTGCATTCCATCCACCCATCTGCCCCCCTTCCCCTACATCACCCTCTCTCTCTAACTCTCAGTCCACCTTGCAAATCGTCCCAGTAACACCACTCGACAGCCCCGTTCTTTCCTAGCAATCTTTCCCAGTGCCCACCTCCTTGCTCTTCCTTCCAATCCACCCTGCCCCGCCCTTCCTCGCTTGATCGACCAGACACTAAGGGAAATGATCAGCCTAGTGGCCTGCATGAATAGAGCTGCTGTGCTCCAGGTCTACACGCGCTCAGTAAGTGAGGTGCTGTAGTAGGTAGGGTCCGGACTGAACCCTCGGTCCTGAAGTGTGTCAGTCCATTCGGGTCTCTTTTTGTCTGAAGAACCCTGCATTCATAACTGATTCTCTCGCTCCTTCTCTTTGTCAAACCACTTTCGGCTTCCCCTGACTTCTGCTAGGCTCTGAGACCCCCCCCCCCCCCTCTTCCTTTGCCCGGCTGATTTCTGCCTGTCTGACTGCATGCCACTCCCAGGCTTGACAGTAGATGCAAATGGTTCTATGTTTTCAGAGAAGGTACATCCTGCATTAGCTGTGTCAGGCTGCAGTCACAGGCTACTTTGTAGTCTCCCAGTTTGTTTGACAAGAAACACTGGGATCTCCTCTGGGTCCTCTGTATTGTTTTTTTGTTGTTGTTTCTTTATGTTCTGGTTCTAACGTCTCTTTTTTTACTTTTGTCCTTCGTGTGCTCTCTCGTCTGCTGCCTTCAATGTCTCCTAAACTTGTTTCGTCACCCCCCTTTCTTCTACCTTTACCTCCCCCTCTCTGCAGTCTAGCTCCTAGGTAAGTTATGCCCCTCCCCCTTCAGCGCGTTCATTTCTACCTCTGTCCATCCCATCCTAACTCTGGTGCTCTAACCTTTAAGTCATGACAACAATGTCATTTTAACATGAGGCAATCAACTCATGCCTGATGCTCATGTCTGTTGCTGTCCCGGTGATGTCATGATTGGTACTATTTTGAAACAGGATTAATTCAAAATGCCCATGGTGGTCCATCACGCTGTATTTGCTCTATGTGTGTTTTTATTGTTTATGATATATGGGTTTATATTGTATCCTACTCACATATCTACTAACTTTAATTAAAAGCGTTGCCCCTAGAATTAATGTTGAATATCTGGTTCACACAATGGTATTCAGAACAACTGGTAAAGGAACAATCTTAAGGTTTTGTGATTTTACAGACAAGGAGGCAAAGACCTGACAAAGAAGGGTCCAAACATCAAACTGGGACCACAAGGGGACAAGAAAGGTTTAGGACAAGAACTTCGTAAGGATGGCACCATGGATGGTGGCCACCACTCAAAGGTGCGGTTTAACTCTTAAAAAAACGTATTTAGAAGTTTATTCGGTAAAAGTGTTCCTCTCTTTAGTCCACCCCTGTTGAAACACCTCTCTATATGATTTACAACAGCACCACAAACTGCATTCAAATAAAACTTGTCTAAATGTATGTGTGATTTTCAGGGGCATGTCCAGACTTTTTTAAACTGGGGTGGCCCACCTGGGGCACTGACTTATTCAGGGGTGGCATGAAGATTGTGGGGATGCTCACAAATAACTTCATGTGTTTACCCTTTTTATTCCCACTAATGATATGTACTTATCAGTAACACAATTTGGCAACATAAATCTTCTAAGCTTGACTCTTTAAGGACTTAAAAACAAAGATGTGCAAAGTCACAATATTGCACGCTATTTAACCTCCATTTATTGGCAGGTAAATCCATTGCAAGTTAGACACTGTGCACATGTTTTTTCTTGAAAATGTTTACAGAAAGAGCAAAGTATTAATTCACAACTGAAAGTCGTACCATAGGCCTGCTGAAAACCGCCAGAATAGTTGATTTGTACGTAAGTACCGCCTCTGATTAGGCAAATAGCTTATCATAGATTTGGATTTCAGGCGGGCCCATGCCACCCCTCTGGCCACGTCCCTTGTGATTTTTAATGATTAAGTTAGGTGTTCTCATATAATGTTTGTATTCATCAGTTGGAGGATCTGATGAACACTCTGGAGAGGACGAGGCAGGAGCTGGATTCCACCAAGCAGCGTCTCTCCTCCACACAGCAGTCACTGCAGGAGAGGGACACACACCTCACCAACATGAGACAGGAGCGCAGGAAACAGCTGGAGGAGATCCTTGAAATGAAGTAAGCTCTCTTGTTGTGTCTCTTGAGTATGCATTACTACCTTTTTCTGTCTGGAAAAGTAGACAGTCCCCCCCCTCCAATCCACATTAATAAGTGGTAGAAGTGGATGCAGCTTTCAAGAAGTCAGCTATTAGTTTGTGAACTTCCATTGGTAAGCCTTGAGTTATGGATTTTGAATTGGCCATCTATGTTTTGTAAAACTAGAAATGACCATATCTGAATGACAGGATGGATGGATACCCCTTATTACATCAATTGAGATTTATTATTGAGAGTTCACACTTGTTTTTCAACAAGTACAGTCGCCCCCTGCTGGCCATGAGAGAGATGCAATTTTTAACATAGAATTTTAAACCACTTTGGTTTCACTTTTGAAACCAAGGGCTTCATCCACATCTGATACAGCTTACATACACTGTCTTTGTTGTAGATACATTTGAGGGGGAAAAGGCATTCAAATCATGTAAATAACTAATGTAATTCAAAAGCCCTATTTTTAGAATTTTCACACTCTTGTTTATTGGTCAATTGTGGATCAGGCCTGTCAGTTCACAGAGGCACTTGAACAGCATCTGACATTGATTTTAAGTGTTTAAATTGCTCCATTGAATTGCCCATCTACCGTATATACCATTTATGAAATGTTCTTCCTTATTCCAAAACAAAAGTGCAGATGGCCTTATGGTTTCTCTTTTAGGCAACAAGCTCTGCTGGCAGCCATCAGTGAGAAAGACGCTAATATTGCACTGCTGGAACTTTCTGCCTCCAATAAAAAGAAGACCCAGGACGAAGTGCTGTCCCTCAAGAGGGAGCGGGACAAACTGATGCACCAGCTTAAACAGCACGTAAGTACTGCAGCACAGTGCAGTCTATGTCTAAGTCTGTATCTCATTGCCAAGGCAGCATTAATCACAATGAAAAATATAGCTGTAGAAGGAACCTAGCCATATTTCCATTTCATCTGCAGAGAGTGGTGCGCATGCATGCTCACAGATTCTCAATGCTGCTCTAGTTTTGGCGCTATTCCCAATGTTAGCATCTAATTTTGCAGCATGAGTCAGGGGAACTTTTACGTCTTCTTGGGCCGCTTAAAGCTTGAGTCATTCTAAAGAGCTACAAATCAAGCTACAAGCTTTCATTAGCAAAGTGCAAGGCAAATGCTACTTTTTTTCTGCCCATGATTATACATTTCACATCAGCGTGGATATTTTTGCTATAAGCGATGTGTTTTTTTGCAAAGCTAATGTCAAGTTCATACTACAGCCTTATAATCTTATTATTCAAGATGTGTTCATTAGGTCAAACATTGAGTCTTAAATGTTTTTGCTTTCAAGCTTCAAGTCATGTCAGGTATTCAAGGAGTCAAGTCTCAAGTAAGTAGAAACATGCAGCCGTCAAGCCCAAGTCAGGACCCAAGTCTTCTTTTTTTCTTTTCTTTACTTTTTTTACTTAGAGGAACTCGGGTGGTAACTATATGGCAAAACAATTAACATGTCATAAAAATGATTGACGCCTAAGATGATAACATGGTCACTAATAGTAGCTTCAAATTGTTTTAGTACCTCCCTCCACCACAACCTTTTAATTATACAATAACATGTGAGTGAGGCAGTCAATTTCTTTTCCCTGTTCTAGCTTTATGCTAAGCTAATTATCAACTGACTGTTGCTTTTTCATATCTTTTTTGGTTTTAACAAAATATGGGAGGTTTCTCCAAATGTTCTTTTATCTTCAAAATCCAAATAACCTTTCAGAATGACTACAAAGACAAAAAAAAAGCAAAGTTAAAGCCTGTGTTTTTGTTCCTATGATATTGCATTGTCATATACTGTAAGGTATTCCTGTTTAAATAAAGACCCACATATACTAAAAATAATAATCATAATTTTCTATTAAATATTTTCCTCTCTCATCTTCCTGCAGACACAGAGTCGAATGAAGCTGATCGCAGACAACTATGAAGACGAGCAGTATCACCCACACGGTCCTCACCACCCACAGCCGCAGCCTGCCCACGCACAGCCTCAGCCCCAGCCCCAGCCCCAGCCCCAGTACCCCCACACCCCCCATGCTCCCCACGCCCAGCAGACTCCATACCCACACACCATACATCCACAACATCAACAGCACCCACAGGCCCCCCCACAGCACCCGCACCCACAGCAGCCACAACCCCAGTACCCTCACCCTGCTCACCCGCAGCACCCCCAGCAACATCCCCAGCAACATCCCCAGCAACATCCCCAGCAACATCCTCAGCAACATCCTCAGCAACATCCTCAGCAACATCCTCAGCACCCCCAACCACCTCCCCAGCACCAACAGCATCAACAGCACCCACGTCCCCCACAGCCCCAACATCCTCACCAGCAGCACCCACAGCATACTCAGCAGCACCCACATGGACATCCTCCACAGCAGCACCCTCACCCACAGCACCCACATGGCCCTCCGCAACAAGGACCCCATCCACAACATCCACATCCCCAGCATCCTCAGCACCCACAGCACCCACACCATGCCCAGCATCCACGTCACCCGTCGCCCCATCATCGTGGAGGGCCCGCCAGAGGACCCCCGCACGCTGGTCACCGTCCCAACCAGGACCAGGTGAGATGTCTTCCATGTCAAACATGTGATAATATCACAAATTCCTACCAAATTCACTGGTTACTTCAACATCATTGACACATTTAGATGAAATCTTTTTAAGTAGGCCCCCAAAGCTCCTTCTGCATCAAAGAAAGACATTTAAGCTTTCCATTTCCAGTCTGATTTTAGTCCTTTGGACTGCAGAGTTAAGTTGTCTCAGAACTTGATGAGAACTAAGGTGCATTACAATTTCTATAAAACTACTTTCAGGAATGTTTAACAGTGTTTTAAGCAAAGAGATTAGGTGAACCTCTTTGTCCACAGGGGCCACCAAGATAAAATGAAAGTTTCTCACAGTAGCTTTAATGTGTTTCCCCTGTTACAAATCTCTCCGTCTCCTGCTCAGAGATGCTTTTCTGACTGTTGATCATCTGAAAACTCAAGTTATAGTATGCTGTTACTATTACTATGACAATACCTGGGACATCACTTGTTATTAGCAGGGTTTGTTCCTCACTTTTTATTATTGTCTTTCAGTGTTGACTTAGCAGAATGTTTGTTGAAAAATTGTATTGAAAATAAACAGTTAAAGAAATGATAGAAATCAAAAAACTCTGCAGCATTGATGGTCTAATTATTGTACTGTAGGGAGCTGCAACAATCACTTTCTCCTGATGCAAATTCATACGATTCAAAGTATAGCCTTATACAAACTGTGCCAAAAGCTGCACTGTAACTATGAATTACATTAAGACATTTTTTGCTGCTTTGACTTAAAAGAATCTTTTAAATCTGCGCTTATGCCAGTGTCTGATTACTTTTCTCCTTTCTTGCATATCTCAGGATGACGACGAGGGCATTTGGGCATAACCCCAGCTGTGACAACCAAAGCTATGATGTTGTTTTGAGGGGTGAGATACATTTAAGACTTTCACATGGATATGATTCACTGTTGCCTCTCCGCTTGCATTTTAAAACAAAATGTTGTTACATCTTTTACATTTAGATGATTCAGTCACTACTGGAGGAGCACAGCAATGCCATGATGTTGAAACACCATCCGACCAAACATTTATTACCTCCACCTAATCAACACTCAGCTATGGGACCTTTTTTTCCGATGGGAGAGGAGGGGGCACTCAGGTGTGCAGGTCATGCGGGGAGACCGACAGCTCAGCAGGTAATTTAACGAATCAGGAAACACATTGTGTATACTACCAAATTCATTAATTTAATCTGCTTTCTCTTATGCACCCCTGAAAGGTTCTATAAAGGTCAGGAAAGCCAACTGTCCCAAAGTCTTTATTCACATATGTCCTCCGCAGCATGAAGTTTTCCCTGAAAGACGGGAGGAGATGGGAAATAAAAAGGAGACTGCAGTAATAATGTTAACAAGATATCCAAGATGGCAGGCAAAGTGTAGTCTGACGCTATTTTCATAGCTTTGGAGTGACATCGCACACTTGTGGAACTGCCCACCTGGTGGGAATAAAACTGCCAGTACTTCTGTAGACGAAGAGTGACAAATGCGACTGAAAGTGTCCCAACAAATGCCTCTATATTCGATTTTTGTATTATTATGATATCAGAAATACTTATTGGATATGTCGTTTATCAAAAGCTAAACAAGGAGGCATTCGTTCGGCCAATCAGTCTGACAACCGCAGGCACATTCAACTGAAAGTTGCAAGTTACCATGGTAACTCTTACAACCGCAATACCGGCAAGGACTTTGTCTTTTCTAGTGATTGACATTGAGTTGTGAGTTTCAAGTGCCCAAAACTCACAGGATATCTGAATATCTCTGTTTTACTTTGGTTGTCAGGTGATGTAAACATGTGTTTTGAAGAGATGGAAAACTAAAAAGTCTGTGCTGCAGTTCTACAGTGTTTTCAATGGTGGCCACTACTTTCTTAATCTAATTTTGCCGTCCAGCCCTACGCGCTGGTCACGTGAATGAAAGCTATGAAATGACAGGTTTTGCCTTCATATCAATGTTACGTGTTATTGTACATATGCACAGTATCAATGAAAGAGCCAAGAAGAGCATTCTGGCAAGGATTCAAAATAATGATGCAGTTACATTACCTACATGAACCATTGCACTGGTTGCTCACCGGTCATAATCACCCCCTCCTTCTTGCTTGCAGTGAATTTTCCTGAATATTCCCTGCTGCATTTGCACATCTGATCACTTTACTTCACGCAAAAATGTAACTAGGGGACTAACAGTAAAACTTCTGCAAAAAGTCGGGGTGAAGAAAGATGCAGCTCACCCTAGAAAAGTTCAGGAGTTTTGTGTGTGAAAACACAATAAGTGATTAAAAATATATTTTAAAAATGAAACTCACACTTTCTTCTTTATTTTCTGCTCAAGGTGACCCTGGACGTCTTTTTGTTCGCACAGTAGCTGATCACAGATAAAGGACTGAAACTGAAGTAAAGAGAAAGAAATTGTTGCTGATGGACCACAATGTCCTCTGTGTCAGACCTTGCTTTGACAAGTCATGTGATCAAAACAGCAGCCCAGAACCAGAGGTCACCTCACCTGTCTGTCACCTGCAGGACGCTGCACCTCCTCAGGCCAACGATGCCCTCTTCATCCTCCCAGCAGATAGCTCTTGACTGTCTGTGCTCAGTATTTTGTTCATCCTCTTTCCACTGACAGATTCAAGATCATGGTTGTGTTGGTGTCTGCGTCACTTGCCAGACTGACTCCTCTTACTCTGGTTGGCTCCCAGCTGACTTTGTCTCAATCCTCACTGCCCTGCTGACCCACTTGGTGACATCTGACCCCTTTACCTGGCTGTCATGACCCTCAGAGTCTCTTCTATTGTTTTAGTCACCTGATCGTGTCCATGACACTTTGTGGCTCACACTGTCCTCTTTTATAACCTTTATAACTTCCCATTTCTAGTGCAGATCATATTTAGCATCTTTAGAAGTGATACAATGTCCCTTAACTTAAAAAAAAAAAACAGAGTATAGCATGTTCTACATATCCCAGATTTGAGTGATTTTTCATCGTTGGCAAAAAGAAAGAGCTCAGAGTTTACAGTTAGGCCGCCTTTAGCCTTGCCTGCAGCAACAGGGTTTCCTAGGCTGCATGAGCAGGGCCCTCCACTTCTTGGGCCCATTTTGGCCTTAAGGCTGTGGCTGCCATTGGTGTTTCTTCATGTTACCTCATTTGAATCAGAAGTAGTCAAAAAAAATCAATCTATGCAGGTGTTAATATGGAGTGAATGTGTGTTTAGGTTCCTCATCCTTTCTCAAATTTGTCAATCAAAGTGTAATCAACCATCCAATCAGAGGCCAAGAGAGCGGTCAGCAGATATTCATCGGTCCGATTATTTTGAGGTTCTGAGACTATGCACCTATGCACCTCCTCTATGTTGCAGGAATTTTTACTATTGGTGCTTCTGCTGGTGCTCAAACTGAATGGTGTCAGACGACCTGGTAAAGAGAGATTAAAAAAAGAAAAGCCTTCATAAAAACACTGTAAAAGACAGCCTTGTACATATGATTCGACCTTGGGGGACTACTGCTATTATAAATACTGTTACAGACTATGTAAGGGAGGAGATGCTCAATAGATGTTTTCCCTGCAGGCCTATTTGAACCATTGACAGCCCAATGTCTGACCTGCAGTGTGCTCCTGCTCCCCTCTCTCCTGTAATCCTCCTCTTCCGGTAGTAGTCTGTGTGACCTCCCCAAACATAGTGACTCGTTTTCTCCTTCTTAACAAGGTGGCCTGTGCCTCGTAAAAAAAACTGTACACATATATGATAGATATGCATATATTATACATATAGAGAGAATTCTATAGAGTGTGTCTATACGTGGTCAGAAAATCGTTTCAAACTGACAAAGATAATCTATCTACGTTTTTTCTTCATGGTTATTTTTCTAACTGGCTGGAGGTCAGAGAGGTGTCTTATTTAGTGTGTTGAGTGGTGTGTTTTTCCTCTGGTTTGTACGTTGTGAGAAAGCCCCTCAGCAGCAAGTAACATTCCCTGTCTGAAAACACAGGACAGCCCAGAAAAAAAGAGCTTTAGAGCAGTGTATGGGAAATAGAGAAGTATATTCAAGTCTAAATGGAAGGCTAGAAAAGCTGATATTATAACATTCCTTTTTAAATGTGAAAACATTCAGTTGAAGACCATTTGCTTGTGGTGACAACTTTCAAACAAGAAATAATATCTTGAGTTTTTGCAGCTCGCATAGGTAGCAATGAGATTATGTCTGCTGCATTCAGCAGGCAGAAAAACTTGCACTTGTGAGTGAGGACTATCACTACTTACATCCAAGTGGAGGGTTGAGTGACTCTGTCGGATGCATATCTTTCACCTGTTGTGTCGTCGTCGTCTTGTGAACAGAAGTGGTGACAAAATGTGACTGTGACAGCTCGTTTAGTAGAAAAATCCAACACACATTGTCGCAGTGTTGTGGAAAGTTGAATTAGACTGTTACTCTCCCCACTTCCTCTCCCTCCCCTTATGGTGCCTGTGTGTCTCCCGTTTTTGGCCAAGTGTTGATTGTTATATATAAATGTCTCCCATCTTCCACTAACCGAGGTGATCCATGCATCACGTTTTGTGTCCGCTCCAAACATGACCCTCTACTGCGTCTGTCACTGACCAAGAATCGGCAAATTGTGTGGTGTTTGTGTTTACAAAAGTTATAAGAAAGGTCCTAATTTGGATTTTTCTTCAAAAAAAAATGGGAAGACAATGCAAACAGACAAAGGAGCAAAAAAACTCTCATTTCACCATCGGGAGGCGGAGTATGAATCCTCCATTTTCAGGTCTTTATCTACTGAATACTTGAAGTAGGGGGTTCTCCTACCATGAAACACCATATATGATTGACATGGTAGAAAACATGAAACATAACATTTCAATTGTGCCCAGCCCATGCATGCTGATTTTTACATAACGTGCCAACTGAGAGTGGTGATGTAAGGATAATCTCCTGTTGTCTATGCAGAGCGATTTCTCAAACGTCGTGTCAAAAAGGTTTCGGAGACACAGAGGCTTATTGAGGCTGAGGCTGCTTTCCTGGGCTTAGACTTAAGACTAATCCTGGTTGTGAATGACTGACACTGCACTCAGTGTGAGGTGGAGTCAAGAAGTCAAGTCTGCACCTGTGCCTACAGGCAGCCATGTCGAAAAACTCGAGATAAAGGCCTTTAGAGTTAGCAGTAATTCAAAAGCCTTAGAGAAAAATTATGAAAAGACGGAACAAATATTTTCACCTTATTGTTGCTATTCAGGTTGTTTTTCATTTGTATATAAGTTGCTAAAACTTTGGATCAAACGAATCACTGTGACCAATGCCAGAAACTTTTTTTTCTTTAAACAGAACAAATATTGACTTTTTTATTTTTATCGTTTGTATTTATTTTTTCTATTTGAGTTAGCTTTATTTTTTCTATTGTTTCTGCTTCTTGAAAATGCCAGTTTGAGACTGTACTATTTGATTTTAGTAAATGTTTGAGCTGTACAGTAAAAACCTATGAACAAGTTCAATGTGAGTGTCCAGCATGCTGAATGAAAACCTGTGTGAACGTGAGTTAATCTCCCATGATGCATCATTCCTCACTCATTATTGCATCCGCATCGTGCATTGTGACGGTGTGATGTTGTGTTTGAGAGTGATGTGTGTGTCTCACTTACTGTGTCCCATTAGTAGACAGCCTGTACAGTTTTGTGAGAGTGAAGCATGTTTCTTGGGGTTGCTTGTGTAAATGTATTCAAAAGAGGGATGCGAGTGTGTGTGTGTGCGTGTGTTTGAGTGTGTATAACTGCCTTTATGGATGTGTTTGTCAGTATGTGTGTGTATCTGTGTGTATCATGAATGCACAAGAGAACAATCTATTCAAAATTTAAAAAAACTTTATCAGAAGAAGTCCCTAGAGAAAAAAAAAGCGAGACTGAGTCAAAGTATTGAATGAAGCATGGATACTCTGTGATGTTTTTTTTTAAACCTAGGAGGCTGTCCTCAGTGCCCCAGTTTGCTATTGTATGTGCTGTAACAGAATATTACTATTGAGTGTTGGCCAGCTTGTTTATATCCATCAAATAAAGGTGACTTTCTTTCTGTCTCTCTGTTGGTCATTTTCTACTTCCAGTTAAAAACATTTAATATTAGTAGTAGAATCCAGTATTATCTTGTACTAAAAGGAATCATAGTATGAACATTTTATAAAATGAATGATATTGTTGCTAAGTACAAACCAAGCAGCACCCTGCAGTTCCTTGAGTGCCCACTTAAGGCTAGCTACAAAAGCCACAAACACCCATCCAAAAAAAACCTTTTCACAGCAGAAATAACAACGTTTTTATTCAAATTCAAATTAGGTCTGAATGGCTCATATCTTTATTGGCACACACTGTAGGGAGGACTAATGACTCATCCATTTTGATCCCCATTTAGAGTGTTATTCATAATAATGGGCGTAACTGATATGACTGACAGACGATTGGCTTCAGAAACCATAGGGTGACATCACTGAGACTACGTCCATGTTTATACAGTATATTGTGCAAACAAGCACACAGGTGAAGAAGGTATATGGTTTATATTCAAAGTTGGAGTTAAAGAGAATATTTAACTTATTTGTGACTTATTGTGAGAATGGGTACTACCTGCTTTAGTTAAGGTCAGTTTAGTTAAAGTTATCAGGTTTTTACAAAGCGCTTTAAAAGAAACAAGGTTTGTACTAAAGTGATTTACAGTAAGCATAAAACCAATCTTTACAAAAGGATTTAAGAACACATTAAAAGAGCACTTAAATGAATAAAATGTGATACATTCCTTCATGTCAGATAACTCTTTGGAATAATTTGAAATGTGTACTGCAGCAGCAAAACATAGCTTCTTCTTGAAGATTTGTTGTACATGCGAAAATATGAGATCATTTCTAAAACCCCCAGTTGGAGTTTACAGGTGGATGCTGGGGTTAGAAGGTACAAGTAGAGTGCAGCGCTGGCAATGACTGAGTACAGGGGGAGACTGGAAATCTTGCAGCTTAGATAGACAGTAAAAGTTGGAGGATGTGTTAACGGGTCATTGTGAAGAATGATGCATGGGAGTGTGAAATCAGAGCCGCTTGAGTTGCCTGGCTAAACTAACTTGAAGGCATCGCCATGTATATTGGCTTGCTTTACATAAGGAAAGGCTTTCAGTAATGCAAAAGTATTTAAGTAGAAATGTGTTGATAACTGCAGTGCCCTTCAAAATGATTAAAGAGGAGCCGTTGGTGTTGTAAAAGAAAGTTTTAGTTCAGTGTTTAATAATGAAACATGAAAATGAAGATGCTTTTTGGGAGAAGTGTAAAATTCAAGTTAAGTTCAATTTGTTGAAAATGTATTAAACTGTACATGCTTTGTATTTAGATGATCCAAATACAATATAATATCAATAAGTCATATCACCATATTACAAGTTATTAGGGATGTAACGATTCGCTCAACTCCCGATACGATTCAAGATACTGGGTTCAAGATACTGGGTTCACGATCGATTCTCTCACGATTTATTTAACAAAATGAGACTGAAGACAAGTGATGACTAAAAAAGATTCCTTTAATTTTTCATGAAAACACCAATGCACCTCATAATCTCTTTGGCTCTTACACTCGTTTGGGCGAGCGGGGCTACAAACCTGCTTGTTAGTATGGTTTGGCCTCCGCAGCTGCCATGATAACGCCTGCTTGTTACAACCAACCGCCTCTGCTCTACAGCTGCTGACGCTCACGATATTATACTGCGATTCATTTTTCAGAGTATCGATGTGAACCTCGACACCTTTGAATCGATTTTTAACTGCCTCACGATTAATCTTTACATCCCTACAGTACAAGTAATTGTAAAATATTCAAATTACTTGTCTGAACAGTGATTATTACCGTCCTTGCTGAGCTGCTAATACTGTAGATCTACCTTCTTAAATATTTAAGTCCTTTTTGGATCAGCTCAGAGCTTTACCGTACCCTGAGGAAGTTGTCTAACAAACGGTCTCCCCGGTCAGAAAGCCAGTACCCTGCCATGGCTGCCGTCGCTCCCATGAATACAGACATGTAGACCATATCTCCTTTAGCAGCCAGCGTGGCCAGAGCACAGAGCAACACCCCGAAGAACATCTGCTGCAGCACTTCCACCTCATCATCCTGGATGTCCTCAAACAGACCTTTCCCCTGAACACCTGCACAGAGAGACAGACAAGTCAGAGGCTGATGGAGGTGCTCAAGTGGTTGTGGGTGCAAACATCTTCGAGTATGTAAGATGAGACTAACTTGGCTGCTGCTTCCTCACACAGACACCGTCCTTGCGAATGAATCCTTTAGCACAGTCACAGCGGAATGAGCCCACTGTGTTGGCACAGATTTCATCCAAACCCTGACAGGCCAGCACCCTGTCACTACATTCATCTATATCTGAGCAAAAGAAAGACAGAGACAGCATCAGAGGATTTTAGATCACTGCTACATCTCAGAGGACACACATAATGAATGCATGCTAACACTATAATATTCAGAAATATTCTCTGTTTACCCAAACACTTGGACCCTGTCAGTGTGAACCCTGAGGCACATTTCCTGCACCGTGCTGGTCCGCTGCCCATACAGCCCACACAGGCCGGGTCACAATCTGGAGGAAGAGTGAAGGTTAAATAATTTAAGTTTGTACAACTCTGAATCCCAATGACATTATATGAGAAAGGGAGCATCATTTCATTTTAATACCCCACTGGATATTACGGTTAAATCAGTTTTTTTTTAAGTCAAAATCTCATCCTGTTGTCTTGTAACCTTGGCTGTGATCTTTGTGAGGGGAAATATAAAAAAAGGTCTGTTTCAGCAGCATGCTATAACATGTTGGACACCTACCCTCCAGCAGTACAAGCACTATAGATTACAATAAAGAAATAACCAGTCTCTTCACTGATGTTCTTATTTGCTTTTGTAGGTCATTGAGACATCAATATTAATATCAGTCTTTCTTTTAACCAGTTAAAGCCTCCCCACAGGACACTTCAATGATACTGTCTTTTAACTTTAACACTTTATAAATGGAAAAACATTGGTGGAAAATTAAACTCAAAATTATTCCTTGATGTAATCATGTAGATTTGCTTAAGATCTATTTAACAGACAAAAACTATATACTTAGCCCTCTATATTGTTTCTTTTATAATTTTAAAGCACTGACCTCTGCACTCAAAGGAGCCCTCGGTATTGAAGCAGTAGTTGTTTGCAGGACAGATACCCGGCTCGGTGTCACACTCATTTAAGTCTATGACAGATCAGAATAATGTAACATATAGTCAACAGTCTGTTTGTCTTACGTCTCATACACAGACACGCATACACAGATCTGCAGACTCTGTATACAGTACCTACACAGGTGTTGTTATGGAGTATCCATCCTGTGCTGCATCCCTCACAATGGTTGTTTTCTGGGCCTGAACACTTACTGCAGGCATGAGGACAGCTGTGTGCCTTAACAGCTAACAGACAACACAGCAAAGCAGCCTGCAGCAGGTTCCTGTGAAGCATCCTCATTCCCATCTGTCCGAGATAAAGCTGGTTTGTGTTTCTTGTTAAAATGATAAACATGATAAACGTGTTTCTTGCAAGGTGGATAACGAGGAACAGATTGCTAACAGAAGAGAGTAAATTAAAGTTGAAAAATACATAGTTTAAACTTTGACAGAATTCAAAATTGTGTATGCTAAAGGGCGTTGCTCTCTCACTCCTAGTGTGTGTGTACGCTTTTGTGTATCTTGCGTGTTTTTGTATCTAAGGACCACAAAGATCTTTGACTAATCAGAATCAATATAAGCCTAAAGCTATCAACTCAAAGTATTATGTTACAGAAATGGCTATATGTCAAAACTATAAGGGGTAAAATCGAGGCTTTGTATTTTTGGAGTCAGAATATTTTAAATTGCAAAAGTTTATTTACAAGCACTTATTGGAAAAAACGTATGTTTGACAAACAGTAAAACACACGGTGAACGTAACACGTGTGTGTGTGTGTGTGTGTGTATGTGTGTGTGTGTGTGTGTGTGTGTGTGTGTGTGTGTGTGTGTGTGTGTGTGTGTGTGTGTGTGTGTGCGTGCGTGCGTGCGTGCGTGCGTGTTGAGTGCAGGGGTTATTTTGCCTACCTCTATTCAGCGTCGACTGAGTTTGAACCGTATCGTAATCGGTAAAGTTGAAAACAAGTCAATATAAGCTAGACGGCTTTGCTTTGCCACACTTGTGACACAACCTGTTAGGATAATAAACCAGACATTCCCAGCGGGCGGGACATGCAGGCCTCACACGACTGCTCCTCCAGTATCGGATGGGAAAATGTTCAAACGCGTCTGTGTCCGTAAACTGACACTAGATTACACCAATGAGATACACCGTCCTCCAAGGAGAAGAAACCAATCACAATCCGAGATCTCCCAGGGCCAAAAATAAACTACAGTATTTATAGACAGGCTGCTGCCAGTCTCATGCTAAATGAATTCGTGAATCTGTGTTTAGGTTAAAGATTTTGTAATATCTTCTGCTTCAATCATATTTAAATCATGGCAAACTAATCCAACGAAGATTCACAAATTAACTGAATTAAGTTAAGCCTTTGTCATCTTTTTTTTCTGTGATAGGCCAAAGACCATCATTACTGCCATTTCCAGTCCGCACAATGAACATATGCATTGTAATTTAAGTCAGTTCCATACTGTCATTTCCAGATGACACATCTCGAACACAGATATATTGACACAACCAGACAAAACATCCGAACAGCAGGTATAACAACAAAGGCAACACATCAGAATGGCAGGTGTTCTGACATTGTCAGACGACACATCAGAAAGGCAAGTATAATAACACATATGTCACATCAGGACAACATGTTTAATGACGTTATCAGAGGAACATCAAGATGACAGGCAGAATGGGGCTTAGATGGGATAGCGGTTAGGTTGTGCCTCATAGAGGCTATAGCCCTGCAAACGAGTGGCTTGGGTTTGAGTCTGATCTGCGGCTCCTTTCCCCCTATCTTCTCCACTCCCTGATTTCCTACTCTATCCACTGTCCTATAGAAAAACAAATGCTAAAAAAAGCCCCCCAAATAAATATTTTAAAAAAAGATGACATGGAGTACAACAAAACTACAGATATCTCGTTGAAATTTTAATTTACACAGACAAATGTGTCCCATATATTATTTATTTATTTATTAACCTTGCTAACAAACATCAACAAAATTGAATATTTTCAACAGGTCTTCATTGGTGTCCTACGATATATGTCAGGCACAGTTAAGATGAACTCGCCCTTCTTGTGAACAGATCAACATTATCTCAAGCATGAAATTTATATGCAAGCTTCAAAGGCTTTGTCCCCAAGTTTTTCTAAACTACACTGTATTTACAGTGTGATTTTCTTCTGCTGGTCTGATCCTTCTTTAGTTTTTGTTCTCCATCCATTTGAGTCACTTCATTTCTCTATGGTTATGTCCATCTAACTGCTCCCCTTTCTGAACCCCCCCACAGTTAGCTCAGATAGGAGAGCCTTGATCTTTGAGGGGAGATGGAACAGAGGCAGACCCTGAAAAAGCTCCGGTAGTCTCCTGTCACTGCTAGGATGGGAGTCAAATTTGACAAGAAGAAAACGCTCTCCTGCCCTGCCCTGCTGTTTGTCCGCCTGGATAATGCACAGAGAGGCTGTAAACACATCAGAGTAAGGGGACAGCATCTGAGGAAAATCCTTGTTGTCCACCTTTATCTTGATATCCTCTTTGTGCAAACGGGTCCATTCCTCTGCTCTCTCTAAGGCATTATGGGTCAAGACGAGCACGACTCTGCCACCCTGGCTCTTTAGCTCCAGCAGTTGTGAGTGCAGCCATGGCAGAGGTCCCAGAGCGCACTGCTCCTTCCTGCTCCACTGGTCCACAGACACATGTAAGCCACGGTTAGAGAGCAAGGACCCTAGCTCACACACTGACTCTGAAACACCAGCATCCACATCTGGGGGGCTCAGCAACACCACATGACACATTCTGCCAACTTTAGAAAGAAGAAACAAAAGAATTAACAGTTGGCTTGTTTCATCTTGATTTTTTTTTGAAAGTGTTAAATACTCACCTTTGACAAATCCGCCATAATGACAGCTCCACACCCATTCTATAACAGTAGGTGGAATAGAAGTATATATATTTTAGAAGGCTTAGAAACACATTATAAGCATAATTTCAACATTATAGTGCCACAAGTATTTAATTTCATTGACATCATCTGTGTAAAACACAAGAGGGATGCAAACATTTCAAGACCTAGTCAAAAAGATATGATCTTAGCGGCAAATGCATGTTTTATCATATCAAACAAATTCCAGACAGCGAAATATGACACTGTCTTTTCTTCTCTTCTCTTTACTTATTAAACGTAATGCAAAGAGAGAGAAAAAGACTTACTCTTGATGAAGTCATGAAGTAGAAATAACATGATCATAGTCAAGCAAACTATCAGCATTGCACCAACAACCAGGAGACTCCAGCGCCACCTGTCAGCTGCATGAAAGATAAGACAAAACCCTGTTTATTATAAAAGCTCCATTGGTGTAGTTTTTTGCCTCTATGAATCCCAAGCTCAAACCAGGATCTGCTTAATTCGTGTCAAACTCACTGTTTTCAAAACAGAACGGACCCAGGTCAAGTCCCATTCCTCTGACTTTCACCTGAACAAATAGACACAGACATTAGTTTGTTTGTTCAGTTCAATAAACATACAAATGTTTCACACAAGAGGACATTATTAAATACATTACCATCACACATGGTGAAAGCTGAAGGTTGATGTCTTCAAACACCCCTGTTTTCACCTAAAAGGAGACACAATAATAAATCTTAAAGTCACATATTAGAACGTTCTAATATGCAAGTGTGCCAGTCATAAATAACACCATGCAGTGTAGCCAGCTTTATTTTAAATTATAGTCAAGGTGAACAATTATTTTAAATGTTTTAAAATTATGCAATATACGTTTTTTTTAATATAGGCAACTTCATATAACATTTTGAAAAAGCAATCTTAAAAAAATCTATATAAAAAAAACCTAGACAATTTCCTCAACAACACACAGTTACAATTAAAGTCAAAACAAGCCAATTCGACATAAGTATAAGACAGTATGGTAAGTGGAGATTTCTCCAAATTTAAAGCAATTAGATGGAAACAAAAGCTTAAGTGTAAAGTCAAGAGGTTTTAAAACGCACATTTAACCGTTTTTCTTACCCACAATCCCTTGTTTTGCCTCCATGCGCCTATTGCCAGCTGTTGTCTGAAGCCCTGCACCTCCCGACATCTGAGGTCTCTCTGACAGGGCCACACTTCACCCTCCAGCCTGCAGGGGGCAGACACGTTCCACGACAGCATTGAGCGGGAGTTGCTCATCTGACCCTGACCAACAGTCACTGAAATGTTCTCCCAAATATTCCTGTGGAATAAATCTTGAATGGACACATAAAAAAACGTCAGAATCCTGTGTAAATCTGTAAACTTAGACAAGACAGAAAGTATGTAACGTTAGAAAACAGACCTCCAGACTTTTTACTTGTGTTAATGAAAGGGCAGCTTAGAGAGCGCCAAGACCTCTGATCATCCTCATCCCATACCTACAACACACACACACTCACAAGTCAGGCCTATGAGTCATTACATACACATCATTGCTGGTATGTAAGCTGTGAGTGATTATGATTTTCCAATAAAGTTACCTGAAAACACATGCAGGTGGTTACAGAATACAACGGGATGGACGGCCTCTTCCATATCTGTAGAGTAACATTTAACACAACATGAGAGTAAGAAATGAATGTTTGAGAGCATATAAAGTTTCTGTGCATTTTCTCAAGTTTTGAACAAAACTTAATGAGCGTAGGCTACATATACTTTGATGTGTACAGTCACATTTTGATTTGAAGGTGCGTAGACTCTGGTAAATAATAATCTTTAGAAAAGTACAATTTATGGTTAGTTGTGGATAACTGAAATATTTCTAGGTTATGCTCCTTGATTTGTCCTTTTAGAGGCCGATATTTCACTTTTTACCGTTACTATAATAACTTTGCAGATTCAGTCAATTTTAAAATTTATGATTAAGCTGTATTAATTAAGATTAGGCTTGCCTTTTGCTATATACACATTTATGTATTTATAGTTTGAATTCAATAATACAAAACGATTTAGGATCAGAAAAAGATCATGTTTCTGCATGACTACTTTAATTTTTGAACTATACAGATGAATGCTTACAGCTTATCAAGTAAAACTTTCTTCATTGTGGTAGGACTTCTTTCACCTAGGGTACTTCGTCACCCACCAAAATATTCACTTAAGTACGAAAGCATTTTTACTGCTCTAGTTTTATACCTCTGAAACATTTAAGTTGGAGATTGAAGTTTCTTTGCAAAGATTCTCAAATGAAAAAAAGATCAGCTTGTCTGCTGCAATGCAAGATGAAACAAAGCCAGTAAAGCTATAACTACAGCTGTAACAACTTCAAATCATGTTTATACTGTATGGTGGAATAATGCAATAAGTTAAAGCTTCTGTAAGAAACTTGTGTGGATTTTAGCATCCCCTTGTGGACAAAGTGGTTCCTTCTATCCCTTTGTTGATTTAGCTCTATACACGTTTAAGAAATATCTTTCAGTAAAAATAATTGTCATTCTTTATTTTCCAGTGAAAGGTCACTCACTGTGAATATTTACTTTGAAGAATGTAAACTAAGGATGTTTTCTGCAGTTCATCACTTCGTCTGACACCTACAGCAGCAGTTTCAGGCAATAATAATATCTATATAGAAATAGTCAAACTATATGGTGATGATCTCGTTAACCTTTTGTAGGTCACATCGATGCATTAATATTAATTTCAGTCTGTTTCATAACCAGCAAAAAACTCTGCACAGGAGCTTCAAATATAATACATTTAAACGGGACAGTGTGCATAGTGATTTTATTTCATTATTTTGTTGATAATAGCCTCTGTACTTTCACTTGTGACATTTTAAGTGGATGACGTTAATTTTTCGATATTGCTAAAAAAACACAATACCATAAACAACTATAGCAAAAGAAAAACCACAACACAAACTGTGACAATTACAAAAATAAGGCACTGATATACACTGACCAGGCATCTTCCATTCTGCTCATACTGAAGGCACACAGAGGGTAAGGTCATATTTCTGCCAACAAACTGCAGCTCAACACGATTCTTCTCTTCGTTAATAACACTGAGGAGTCTGGGCACTGAGAGGAGGGAGAGAAGTACTGCACTGTTCCCATTAAAGATACAAACCAGCACAAGGAAAATACATGCAAGTGGGATACTTACCTCCACACTCTTGTACACGCTCAGACAGCTCCTGGGAGCAAACTAAACACAGATATAAAAAAAAGTTCTTAAAGGTGTAGTAGCTAAATTATCAGTCAAATTTGAACGGAAGCACATTTCATTGACAAAAGAAAATACATTTTGGATTCCTATATCTAATTATGAGATCTTTTCTTGTAATTACGAGATCCTGATCTCTTATGAGATCCTTGTCTTGTAATAACTGTTCGAGATGAGGAGTCCAATATTATTTTATTTGGTGAATGCCATGCACTTCTGTTATCATGTCTTTAGAGTTGTTATATTTGTAAAAGACGAAAATCTACCTTCTTTTAAAGAAGGTGCGACCACCTTTTTTTCATGTTTAACAGAATAAATCATCACTTCACTGCTGAAGGTAACCCCAGCTGGCTCAGTAATCACCATGGAAACCTTAAAGACAAACACACCATCACACAGTTCAGACTTAATGCCACAGAGTATGATAGCACTGATAGCACACACCCTCTTGTATTACAGCACTTGAAGCATACCTTTGCCCGGTGTTGCTGAGTAAGATCCGCATGATTAACCGTAAACTCCACCCTCTTGCAGCTGGGGAAGGTGTGTGCGGTGTTGAAGCACACTGACACAGACGCTGTTGCAAAAGAGGCAGTAGAAAAAATGACAGGGTTTAACGCTCACTCAATGAGTAAGGAAACTGAACACACTCAACAAACCACATGTTGTTTATATGAATTTGATACACTTGATATAGTAGGTGACATGTGGCAAGATTAAACTTACTTCACATGATTATTTCATTACTGTAATGTTTGCTCATTCATTCTGCTGGGAATGATTCACTACAACTTGAAACACACTCAGAGGCTGATGATTAAGACTTGTCAGAAAAATTCCACAATTTCATTATACTGTCACTTTAAAGCTCAGAAAATCTGTGTGTGTGGGGAGGGTTGATGAAGTAATTAACAGACCTTTGTTACATTTTCAACAACAGATTGATTTTACTGTTAAAATAAATTGAGGCAAAAAAGGACAAGATAAGCACAGAGAAAAAAAGGGACCACTCTGTCCACAGGGGGCACCAAAATCAACACAAACTAAAAGTTCCTCACAGGAGCTTTAATTTAAGTTCCTTTTTCATACTTGACAGAAAAGGTCTTGAAACAAACGTGCCAGGGAAACCATTTAAAAAGTTGCTGTTTATTTAGATGGTGGTCTGTAGCTACAGTAACGCTCATAATTAGATGTGGTTTATAGATTTCAACATACACAATAACTTATTTTGTCTTTAGATAAAAAGTAACAACTCAACATTGTGCTGCATGTCTCCTTAGTTTGTACCTTTAGAATTGCTCATCTCCTCGTTATATTCCTCCTCATCCCTCCCAGAGTGGCCTTCATCCTCCATGTCCTTTTCTGCGCGGATGTTTATCTCCATGTTGATCACCAGACATAACCAACATGATGCCCCGTCTTTACAGCAGAGCTTGAAATTTGGTGTCAGGTTTTGGACATTTACAGAAGTATTTTCCTCCATAGAAAGAGACATCTCATCCTTCATGGTGCAATTGGAGAGACCCTATAGGTGACAAAGTTGAGAATAGAAGAACAAGAAATGAATGATTCACTTACTAGCCATTTGGATGTTAGTACTAAATGCATTGCAAGGGTAAATATTTGCCCACACTGTGGTACATCTACATGCAACAGCTCTGTATTGTGAGAAGATGGCTGATTGTTTGCTTTGAATACATATTTGAGAATAAAACACTTCATTGGTGATAAGGTAAATTAAAATGTTAGAGCAAGCACTAAAAAGGAAATTAAAAGTGTAATCTGTCAACATAATGTATGTACTGTATTGCAGCAGAGGAAAAGAGTGCTTCAGTGTATCCAGGCAGTGAAGCCTTCAGTACCTGAGAGCAGATGACTTCATGGCTATTGTATCCAGAAGCGTCCAGGTTAGAGGCTGACATGTGTAGAGTCAGTAAAAGGCACCAAATGGACCAT
Source organism: Tautogolabrus adspersus (assembly GCA_020745685.1). Lineage (NCBI taxonomy): Eukaryota > Metazoa > Chordata > Actinopteri > Labriformes > Labridae > Tautogolabrus > Tautogolabrus adspersus. Next base: position 20,420,695 of record CM036538.1, read on the forward strand.
CCAGGAGTAATCATTTTGTGGTTGGACACTAAGCATTAAAAGATTTCTCTCCAAATATCTTTCATGGAGAATTTGTTAAGTAAGTCCAGTCTTTTCCTCTCCATTATGCCTTTGAGTTGGAGATTAACTTGATGAAATCCTGGCTGGAACAGCTCAGCAACACAGAGATAAACTGTCAGAGCGTTTCTGTAGGTTTCATCTTAAGTTATGGCCTAAGGAAGAAAAGATCATTAAAAAGAGTTGTTCTTCTTCTGGCAACACCACATTTCTATAAAGCTTCCTGTTGTATTACCTTTGTACTTTGTTATTTTATAAGAAGGAGCCAAATAGTTGTTTTTTTAAAAACACCTTCAGGAATAATCAAACGGTGGTACAAAAAAAAGAGGATATAAAATCTTAATGACAAATGTTGAATCATATAAGACTACACCAAAGCAACATCATGTTGGTTACTTACTGTGTTTGGTTGTCGAGTGTAAGTCACTCTGTGGTGTGTTTTTCTCCAGACAGACTGTTAAGCTGCACACCTTGTTAGAGTTGCTGAGAATTGTTTGCCTTATGGGAAAATTGAAGCAACAGTCCCTCCCTTTCTCTCTCTCTCTCTTTCTCTCTCTCTGTTTGTCTGTCTGTTTCACCCTGATCACACTTTCGAAGTGAACCCTTCCTGCTCTAAATTCCTTATCCCTGTGTAACAAGTAAAGGTCATAGTCCATAAGTGCTTTAAATCAGTTTGAGACTCCACCTTGAATGCTGGATTTAAGTAGCTTTATACACAGAGCTGAGTTTAAGGTACAATAAACAAGTCACAGTTGATATGTGAAGGGGAACATTTGTAACATGTCTTTGCCGTGTTGTGTGCTTTAAAAAAAGAACAACCTCCTTTCGCACTTCTTGGGAAACTGTGTGCTGACAAACAAGTTTCTCTCGTAAGGATCCACACATACCTTTGAACCGCATTTATGATGCAATCCATTGAAAGACAACCCCTCTTAACACAATGACACATGGATCACGCAGCAGCTCAACTGGTTGGACCACATAGTATTGAACCAAGCACAAACCTTGTCTACCACTCTCTCGTTGTGTGTTCAGACTAGAGTAAAATAGACACCCACCTTGTGTACATTGTAAATCGATGTGGGCAAGCTGTATGGCTCCAGTAAAGATGGACGGTATATTAACTTAAGCTCAGTGTGGACTCTTATAACTTCACACTGCAGATTTTAACCCTGACTTATTTCACTGAACAACATTTAAGTAACGATTGCTGTAGTTAGTTGTTTCAAGGTTAAGATTTGATTTATTCGCCTTAAAGCTAACCAGCTCTGTCGCATCAGACTCAAGTTTTAAAGGTCACATATCATCCTCCGTTTCACAGGTTGTCTCAGATCTCTCCAAAACATGCCTGTCAAGTTTCTTGGTAAAAATCAACTCCGATCCTGTATTTTAGCATGCTTATGAACCCCTCTATTGCAGCCCTGCTCAGAACAGTTTCTGTGTCTATGAATATGAACTGTGTTGGACCACACCCCTCTGGAAGGGCTTGGGTGGCTCTGGCTTTCTTGCACCATGCCGTATTGTTTAAGGTGAGAAGGCAGACTCAGAAGACAGAACAAACACCTAGCTGTGGGAGTATCACCTAACTGGGAGAGGGGTTACTGCCCTTTGTGATTCTAGATTGATAAAGGTAATTTGTATCTTTAAGGAACAATATACAACTTTTTAATCGAGTAGATGTCGCCCTTGAGCGCCAGCATGACACCAAAACAAGCTGCTGTTTGGTGACAGCGCCGCCATACTGAGGCCTCCGCTCCTCCAGCGACACACCTCCAACCCCCCTCCCCTTACATAAGGATTTATCAAATGAAACACACCAAAATTAGGCACCATTAATTGCAAGTGGCGGAAAAAAATTGTCCTTTGCTCAAGCTGCAATTGCCTGTGGCCTGCATTGTTGTTTTAAAAGGCTAATGTTAGCACACTTTGGTTAGCTTGTAGCTTCAAGTTGCATGTAAATATAAACGGAATAATCTTGATCTAAGAATGCTTATATGACATTCAGATGAATAGTGAGTATGTAATTGTTCTTTTCTCTAGTCCTTTAGCTTTATACATAAGGCAATGAGTTGGCCATCATGATGTAATCACAGCTCCGACAACAACGCAGCCAGTGGGACTCGTGCTTCTCAATCATTGTATACAGTCATGACTCAGAGAGACATTTACATACAGTAGGATATACTTGATTTTCTGCTATACAGAAGGTTGCCGTTTATTTTCCTAGAATCAGATCAGCTTTATTGGCCAGGTATGTTTAACACACAAGAAAATTTAACTTCGGTAGACTGTGCTCTCTTTGTACAAAGGTAAAACATTAAATATCAACAATAAGCTAAAAAATAGACAAATAATTAAAGACTAATATGTACAAGACTAAATAAGATAATAGTGCAGTGGTGAGTAGTGCAAAAAAGATGCTGAAGTGAACATGAGGTAGTTATTTTTACAGTATTTACATTAAAGAGTGTGTGCAGATGGTAATTTAAATAAAATAAAAATAGTATATATTTGCGTATATGTACATTCACAGTGACAATTTTGTTCCAGGGTTATTTCACAGCGACAGGTCTGACACTCTGTGACTCTTTAGCGTTCATCAGAGTGACAGCCTGGGGGAAGAAACTGTTCTTATGACGGGTTGTTTTGGCGTACAGTGATCTGTAACGCCTGCCGGAGGGAAGGAGTTTGAAAAGTTTGTGTCCGGGGTATGAGGGGTCTGCAGTGATGTTACCTGCCCGTTTCCTGGCCCTGGACCGGTATAAGTCCTGGATGGGGGGGAAGGTCGACACCGATGATCTTTTCTGCAGTCCTGATTGTCCGTTGCAGTCTGTGTCTGTCCAGTTTGGTTGCAGAACCAAACCAGACAGTGATGGAGGTGCAGAGAACGGACTGGATAATGGCGGTGTAAAACATGATAAGCAGCTCCTGGGGCAGGTTGAACTTCCTGCGTCAGCTCAGGAAGTTCAACCTCTGCTGGGCCTTTTACCTTAGAGTGTCTATGTGGGAGGTCCACTTCAGGTCCCGTGAGATTGTGGATCCCAGGAACCTGAAAGAGTCCACAGTAGACACTGTGCTGTTCAGAATGGTGGGGGGGGGGTGAGGGGGGGCTTCTCCTGATGTCCACTGTCATCTCAACAGTCTTGAGCGGGTTCAGCTCCAGATGGTTCTGACTGCACCAGAGAGCCAGCTGTTCCACCTCCCGTCTGTAGGCAGACTCGTCACCGTCCTGGATGAGACCGATGACGGTGGTGTCGTCTGCAAACTTCAGGAGTTTCACAGAAGGGTCCCCTGAGGTGCAGTCATTGGTGTAGAGGGAGAAGAGCAGAGGGGAGAGAACACACCCCTGGGGGCGCCAGTGCTGATTGTCCGGGTGGCGGATGTGATGCTCCCCAGCCTCACCTCCTGCCTTCTGTCAGTCAGGAAGTTGGTGATCCACTGACAGGTGGAGGCAGGCACAGTGAGCTGGGTGAGTTTACGGTGCAGGATATCCGGGATGATGGTGTTGAATGCCGAGCTGAAGTCCACAAACAGGATCCTAGCGTAGGTCCCTGGGGAGTCGAGGTGATGCAGGATGTAGTTCAGACCCATGTTGACTGCATCCTCCACCGACCTGTTTGCCCGATAGGCAAACTGCAGGGGGTCCAGCAGGGGGCCTGTGATGTCCTTCAGGTGGCTCAACACCAGTCTCTCAAAGGACTTCATGACCACAGACGTCAGGGCAACAGGCCTGTAGTCGTTGAGTCCTGTGATGGCAGGTTTCTTTGGGATTGGGATGATGGTGGAGCTTTTGAAGCAGGAGGGCACTTCACACAGCTCCAGTCATGAGTTGAAGATCTGCGTGAAGATGGGGGCCAGCTGCTCAGCACAGACTCTCAGGCAGGAGGGGGACACACCGTCTGGTCCTGGAGCCTTTCTGATCTTTTGTTTCTGAAAGAGCTGGCACACATGCTTTTCACAGATCGTCAGAACAGGTTGGGGGTCAGGGGGGAAGGGGGAGGGGGTTGTGGGGGGAGCAGGTAGGGCAGAGTCTAAGTATTGGGGTGATGTTGATGGGCTGGGGGGTGGGTGAGAAAATCTGCAGTAGAAGGTGTTGAGGTCGTCAGCCAGTCTTTTGTTACCTGCAGGGTGGGGGGAGGGTTTCCTGTAGTTGGTGACCTCTCGCAGGCCTTTCCAAACTGCTGAAGGGTCGTTAGCTGAGAAGCTTTGTTTTAGCTTCTCAGTGTAGCTCCTCTTCGCTACCTTGATCGCCTTCGTCAGTTTGTTCCTGGCCTGCTTGAACAGGTCCCAGTCCCCACTCCTGTAGGCTTCCTCCTTGGCCTGACGCAGCTTCCTGAGTTGGGGTGTAAACCAGGGTTGTTGTTGTTGTATGTGCAGAAGGTCCTGGTCTGCACACACATGTCCTCACAGAAGCTGATGTATGATGTCACAGTGTCAGTGAATTCGTTGAGATTTGCTGATGCAGCTTCAAAAACACTCCAATCAGTGCAATCAAAGCAGGCCTGTAACTCCTGCTTTGACTCCTCTGTCCATTTCTTTACAGTCCTCACTACAGGCTTAGCAGTTTTTAACTTCTGCCTGTAGGTCGGGATGAGATGAATCAGACAGTGATCAGAGAGTCCCAAAGCTGCACGGGGATCAGAGCGATATGAATCCTTTATTACTGTGTAGCAGTGGTCCAGTGTGTTAGCTCCTCTGGTGGGGCACTTAATATGCTGTCTGTATTTAGGAAGTTCGTGGGTTAGATTTGCTCTGTTAAAATCCCCTAGAATGATGAGCAGGGAATCAGGATGTTTTTTCTCCACATCTGCAATCTGTTCAGCCAGGTGCTGTAACGCCTCTGTTACACACGCCTGAGGTGGGATGTAAATACCGACAATAACAAAAGAGGAGAATTCCCACGGTGAATAAAACGGTTTACAGTTAATGAAAAAACTCTCCAGGTTTGGGCTACACGTCTGCTTCAACACTGTGACATCTGTACACCAACCTTCGTTTATATAAAAGCATATTCCACCTCCCCTCGTCTTCCCAGAAAGCTCCTTTACGCGGTCCGCTCTGAGGAGCTGAAAGTCCGGGAGGTGAAGTGAGCTGTCCGGGATGTGTTCACTTTGCCAGGTTTCAGTAAAACACAGGGCGGCGGATCTGCAAAAGTCAGAGTTTCTGGTGTTTAGGAGCAGCAGTTCGTCCATCTTATTAGCCAGGGAGCGGACATTCGCCAGGTGAATGGATGGAAGCGCACTTCGTAATCCCCGCTGCCTCAGTTTAACGAGCACGCCTGCTCGCTTACCCCGTCTGCGGCGTCTCCGGCAAATTCCATAGAGAGCTGCTGCTCCTCCCGCAAGAATCTCCGCGTAACTTTCTGGTTCAATGAGAACCGGTAAAAAAAGTTCGGCAGAGGACTGTCCAATGTTTAATAGTTCTTCTCTGGTGTAAGTGACCAGAGAAGGGGAGCAAAAAGCTACAAAAATAAACAAAAATGCAACAACTACGAGAGAGCGCAGTACCGTGGCGACCGTCCTCGGCGCCATCTTGGCACTATGCGCCATCTTGGCACTATGGTCTAAAGCACAACGATTCTTTACAGATGTAGTTGCTATGCTGTTAAAGACTGTAGCGTTTTACATATAAACAGGGATCATTAGCTTTGGTGACACACCTCTGCATCCTATGAGATATTTTATACTTTTATGTGCTGCTGACTCTGTAACTCTAACTGCTGGTTGATCTACAAGCACTCTACACTTCACACTTCTTGTGGTATAGAAATTAGTGTGTCGAGCTGTGTGCTGCCTACTCTTGTGTTGAAATTACCATGCCAGTTGTAAATGAAGTTCAAATCCATGCCTATTAATACACACACAAATATCACCATAAATCATTACTCATAATAACCAAACAAATGTAGACAAGTCCTTTGGGAAAATATTTATTCATTAAGGTCATTCAAGACAACTAAGTTGTGTTACTAAAAGGTGAAAAGTATTTCTCAATGGTCTAACAAGTTTTTTTTTAATGAAATCCTTGTAAGAGATTCAACACCTTTCCCAGTTAAATTTGTGTAACGATGAACTCATTTATGGGTCTCTGTAGGGCGAACTCAGAGGGCACGAACCAGCAGTCCAGTCTCGGAGCAGAGGCGATACTGTAGTCAACAGTTGTGGATCTTCAAATCAAAACATAAAAGATCTTAAATTTGTGTATTAAAGCACTCTCAATTATCTTTTTGTTCATAATAACACAGAACACTGGTACTTTTCTTAACGTTTCTAAGTGCTGTGCTGGATTAATGTTGGGGCTTTCTGAATAATATAACAAAGAGTACGTAGTTGACCTCCTCATTTTCCAAAGTGTCTTGAGATAACATTTATGAATTGGAAGTATGCAAATTTGATTGATTGATTGATTGATTGATTGATTGATTGATTGATTGATTGAACAAAACGTACCTGGCAGCATTGACCTCCTTGTTTTGGATCTTGAGTATAGTTGAGCGGGTGTGCTGTACCTCTTCATAAACTGCTGGCTTTAGAGCTAAGAAAAAACAAAAAATAGCACAATATATTAGTGAATAACTATAACCTTAATAACAACAAGTGTGTGCAAACATTGATTGAATATTTTATGTACCTGATATTAAATAATGCAAGCAAATCCACCCACCTAAGATCCCTGTAACGTTGGTGTCCATTGGCTGTTGTCTTATAACAGGCCAGAGATAAAAGTTGCCTCCCTTCTCATGAATCAGGAAGACAATGCGTGTGTCTCCACTTACAACATCTATTTCTTTGGCCCGCCTGATCACCGTCACACTAGAAAAGAAAGCACTTTTAATGTAAGCATCAGTTATTAAGTGTAATTTACCTTAGTTCTGACAATTTTAAAACTATAGTTATCAGTAAAATTACAGCCAGCAGCTGGTAAGACTGGCTTAGCATAAAGACTGGAAACAGAACCGTATTCTGAGCACTGTTCAATAGTGACAGAGCTAATGTTGTAGCTCATATGAGTTAAATTATACTAAAACCTTTAAGTAGGCCTAAATCAAACAGGACAGGACACCAATGGGGAAAAGCAAAAAACAGTTGAGGCTGCCTCCAAAAGCCTAAAAACAGAAGTATAATATGTCTTCAGCATAGACAGTACAGAAAATGGACATAGTCTCAGTGATGTCACCAATTGGTATCTGAAGCAGAGTTTTGAAGCCAAAACTGTCTCAAATTAACTTTCGGTCAGCTAAGTAACAGGTAGGGGGAGCTGAGGTGGGCCTATACTTCTCTGTTAACAGCTACAAATTATGCACATTTATGCAAAACTCTCAGCTTTTAAAATAGCAAAGTGAATGACTTGTAAAAATGTCACCTCCTATGTGTGTTTCAATAAAGACGTGAGCAGTTTAAACCAAATTATAATTTTTTGTACCAGGCTCTAAAGGTGTTTAATTCTGCAGTAAAAATTGACATTTTTAACAAGGGGGTAAACGGGACTCTCTACTCATGACACCTATGCAACATGGCGGCAATCACATGCAGAACTTGAGTCTTCATCCAGCGCAGGGACCAATTGGTGACATCATGGGGGCTACATCTCTTATTTATACACACTGTTGTGCAAATTCAACAAAGTACTATTCATGTCTTTATTGATCCTCTCATCTACAAGTCACAGTAATGTCTCAATGAAGTTAAAATGTTCCTTAAAGAGTTGCTCTGATTTGACCTGTCTGTGCACACAGAGGAAGCAGTAACCCTTTATTATTATTATCAACTATGCAAGTCAGAAAGTCTGTTTGATCATAGTGTAATAATTACTGAGATTATAATGCAAAGTCACCTATTACGAGAAACAACTGCATCCTGTTGAAGGTACTCTACTGTGGCCTGTCCATCTCGTACAATGGTTTTCATGGCATCAAACTCAAAGTGTGCAGCAGCTGTATGTATGGCAATCCTTTTGAATCCTCCATGTAATACTTCATCAAGCTCACCATTCACAAACAGCTCTAGAGCAAAAGAGAACAAAAATGTAACTCAACATTATAATCAAAACAAGCAGTGGTGGAGGAAAAGATATTTTACTTAAAGCTGCTGTGAGGAGTTTTTTTAAGGTTAATTTGTTATGCCTTTATTTAGAAATAGAACTTGGAGAGAGTTGGATGGGGTGCGCACACTAACCACTAGGCTACCGTCGCCCCTGTGAGGGGACTCAAATTAATACTGATGCCTCTGTATGACCTACAAAAGCAAACAAGACCATCAGCAAACAAAACTATTTCTATATTTGCTGTTTTTGAGAATTAAGTTGAATGTAGTACAACGCTGAAAGTACACATAATTTATAACTGCTGCACGGATACTGAGGAGAAGCAAGAGAAGAAAATCCTCCTATTACATGTTGTAAACAAAGGGTGAAATATCAAGGGTTTATTGACTAGGCTGTTTTTGAGGGTTTCTAACAATTTTCACAAAGAGAAACATGACTGACCTTTATTGGGATGGTGAAGAAGTTTAAGGCTAACGACTCCATAGACACTATAACAAAGTGGGAGAGACTGGTTCTCAGTTTTAAGCAAAAACTGGTGGACATGCAGAACTGGAAGTGGAACAATTGGAAGTGGTTCAAGTGTTAAGTAAGGAGGACTGACAGATCGTGGGGGCATGGAAACCCTCTGGACAAAATGTGACACTGGGGAACCTAGAGATACAGAAAGCAACAGAGTCATACAGCCACAGGAAACACTTGTACTGAAAACAAACATCAAACAGCATCAAAACTAGCTCCCCATACTCTGACAATCTAGGTTTAAAAAGGTTTTAAAAATGAATGCCATGCTTAATTGGTTTAAATAAACACATTTTCCATTGAGAATTTTTCCATTAAAAGATTAAAAACTATCTATGGCCACTGTTAAAAAGACATTCTTAACTGAAAATGTTTATTAAATCTCTTTGTTTAGATTTCACTGGGAAATCATCCACACATTCACTCACATGTTAAAAGCAGTTTTAAAGTTGCTTCTGAGATAAATTGGATCACCAATGAAAAAAGGATGTACGAGATTCAAGTATTTGTTGTTCAAGTATTTGTTATCTGTTGCACTCTGTAAGCCGTGGTTTGTAATTCTCAGGCTGTAATGGTAAACTGAACATAAGATTATGTACTAAATTGGGATGTTTGAAAACATCTGGCTAAAATTGTGGAGAGTGAAAATGTAGTTGTTTGAGTGTTTCTTTTGTTTGCATCTAACATGTTGCAATTAAAGGCAACTTCAAAAATGTTGTGATGAGTGCCATGAGCTGGATGGGCTACGATAACTTTGGCTGGACGGTAGGGACGGATCCAGGTGGAGGCCAGGGCCCCAACAGGCTGCGAGAATATTGTTGTTGTTTTTTCATTTCAATGTAGCACATTTTGAATATCTTAAATTAAAAATACAAAGATTTGAAAATTGTGATTAACTGTGACTCATAATCAAAGCCTCTTTTGTTGTTTATCATTATTTTAATTTTTTTATCAATGACCGCACAATATAAATAGTACCATGAATTACATCTATTAAATACTCCACTGTACCTATACATGTACTTGTTCCCATAGTAGAAGGGGGTGGCACATATGTAGCACCAAAATCTTCTTCAAGAAAATCTGCTAACACGAAAGTAGTTCAAGTTTAAGTAAGTAAAATTATATTTTACGGCAAATCTTAAATAGATTTCAAGTGTTTTTCCAAAATGCTTTTAAAGTGGTCCATTAAAAAAAACCTTTATTTTCAAATAACACATTAACGCTTTTTTGTTTAATAGTTCTCAAACTGAAATGCACAAATTCTTTGCAGCAGAACAATTTGCACATGTAAATCTATACAATTCATTTTGCGAGTCTGGTCAAAAAACAGGAAGTTCGGTCAGGGAAGGTGACATTAGAGTGTAAGTGTCCTTCCTTACATCTGGGTGTTCTGCTCTGTAAGTTTTTCTTTGAGTACGCGCAAAGTGTTAACAACTAATTTATGTGATGTAAAGCCACTTGATAGTAACTGACTAAATATGAAATCAAAGCCAATTCTTTCTCCCCCCACCCCCCCTACAAAAAATATGAGTGATTAAAGATGAAATACTTTTAATGATATTTTACATCAACATCTTTATAGACCTTTTCTATTTAGTTATTTGATTCATGCACATGTGAATTGTTACCTTTCCCTTTGTGTGTTACTATTCATTCACAATTCATGGGACAAATTATGAGGACACTCCGCCTTAGTGGAGGAATGTGTTGCCTTAGTGCTTTTAATTTTATCAGGCACATTTTGTAACATTATTTTAAAGATAGAAAACAGATCAGAATTACAAAAGAAAAAACATTACCAAGATCCATGTCCATTTTAGCAAGGAAAGCATAGTCTGTCTTCTCCTACATGTGGAAAAGGAGATTTATTGTCTTGCAAATAAATTTGATTTAACACAAACATTTGTTGACGCTTTATTCAAACAATACTTAGAAATACTAAATACTATGCTAATCTGAACATTAACCATTTCAAGTGACTGCAGTGGTTGCTTGTATCACAGAGGTGGCCGAGCACTTCCTGAGAACTTTGTAAGTCATTTGTAACTGTTGTATTTGCCATGTCCATATTTGTAAATACAAAAAATAAAGAAATTTCATGTATTGAAGATAATCTGTTACATTTCTCCATAAACAGAGGGTATTTAATTACATTTGTCCCATGTGAGTTGGCATCAAAGGTGACAACAAGGGATGGTTTTTCTTTATTCACGGTTTTGAGCATTTTTCAGACCTTTTCCATGTCAAGATGGGGGAGGCAGGCGTGGGATATGTGGGGGGAAGTATTTTTTTGCCCCCCTCATTGCCATTTCTCTTTGCTTATTTGCTTATACTTTCTGTGTTGTGGTAATCCAGGGGAGGGAGACGATTCAATCTTTGTTTGGGTTACGTGTCTTGTCCAAGGACACTTTGAAATGTGACTGCAGCAGTTGGGGATTGACCCCCTGACCTTCCTGTTGAGAGATGACCGACTCTACCGCTGAGCCAAAGCTACCCCATATAAATATCATGTTCTTTTTGATCAATTCGAGATGTCATTAACAATACTTCTCCTCAACTAGCATGCGTGTATGTGGAGATGAAGGTTAGTAAGGTAATCAGATTTTAGATCAAGTTTCAGGGGATAAAGGGAGCATTTAAGTGAACACTTAATTAGGTGAAGAATAGAGTACAACTAGATTATAAAGTTAGAATTAGACATAACCAATTGTAAATAGTGTTTAAATTTGCGATCGATTAATCATAAAGCCTGTCATTAGATTTTGTTATTTGCTTAACACTACTTGTTTCAAATATTTAATTGGAAACTGTGAATTAATAATAAGTTATTTAATTAATAGTTTTTATAAGTTGTCGATTAGTTAACTGTTACATAATTTTTTTATTGAAATCTACACTCACATGTGAAATTATATCTATACAATGCATTTACTGTTTTCATTCTGTGTAATTACCCCACCTGATGCCAAATCACACACATATGTCCTACCTTTACGGATTTTTACGGGCCCTGATAAGAGAGAAATGTTGAAAACAAATGTTGAACTCTTCAGTTTTTGCACTGTGTTTGTCTGTTTTGTTCACTTTTGTATTACTCACCATACGCCAGTAATCTATCTGGAAGAGCCATGGGTATACGGCCCGCATTAAAGGTTGAGATCCGAGGTGTTTCACCTTCCTTGGGTTTATGGAGCACATCTGAGCTCTCGCCAGGAGGCTTGGTGACCACCATGGATGTGAGTGGGGTCACAAAGCTGTATTTCAGCGACAGCTCCAAGGCCTCTTTCTTAGCGTTCTCCTTCTCAGGTCCAGATAATCGCAGTCTGTGGCACAAGTTGTGTGTGTTTGAAAGAAGAAGAAAGATGCTGGGGGTTTCTAGGCACCAGTATAGTACTTGTTCTTTAACATTTTACAAACACTGTATTCCACTTCAACATATGTGAAATAGTTTTTTCTAGGTTTTGCTTTTGTATGCAAAGCTCTCTCATTTAAGCCGCTGTACTGTCAGTTGTCCTGCAAGGAGTGAAATAGCCATAAACCTGCAGTTTACTACATGACTGGTAAATTCTGTCAGGGACAGTAATGATATTTGCCACCAAATTACAGTTGTCAACCATGTGTATCTACTTTTGTTTGGCTTCTATGGATAAAATGTGAGAACTATTTTTGAAATTACACTTTAAACTTTGGAATTGTAAATCTGCTTACCTGTTCTGTGAAAACAAAAGGCTTGCCCGACTGGGTAACAGTACCAGGGCTTAGGTAACAGTACCAGGGCTTAGGTAATGGTCGAATGAGTTACAGCTCATTAATAAACCAACAATGAATTTGATTTAAAAAAAAAAAAAAACCCATCTGACTAAGCTTCTTAATACAAGTTTTTCCTGCTTCTTGGGACTGTTGATCAGACAAAAGCAAGTGAAAAAAAGTTCAAAAGCAATCCAGACACCACTTTGGGCTGAGGGAAATTATGATGGGCCTGTTTCACTACTTTCTTTTCTTCATTTTAATAATATGGATAAATATATATTTTTAAAAGATGTTGGACATCACACTCACTCTTTCTCTAGAAGCTGTTTGACTGTGAGGTAGGCCCAAACCCTCTGGATGTTACTGTCAGACACATCAGCTGACTCCACTGTAACATTTGTTCCAGAAAACACCATCCTTGTATTTCTCTGTCATTAAAGAAATAAATGCAGATATCAGTTATTTTAAATTTAACATGACACTAAGAAATTGACAGCTTGGTGTGAGTGTGGATTTGTCCTTACCGAAACGGCCACAACTTGTGGAGTGAAGGTTTCGATGTCGTTGTCAGTGATCTGACCTGCCACAACAATCTCAGAGCCATTATAATACTGGCTGAAGTTAGTCTGGGTTAGATTAACCCCACCCTCATAAACCATTGTCACATCTGTTAACAAAGGAGTTGCCACCTCTTCATAGAAACCCTGTTGACAAACAGTTTGGACTCTGGATGAATGATTAGTTTTTCCACAGCAGAGTAAGAGCAGTTTTTCCATTGAAATGTAACAAATATTTATAGTGTGAGGGAAGTGATTTAAAATACCTTCAGCTGTAAATCAGCATCAGAGTCTTCATAAATGCGTCGTGCCACACCGTTGTTCTGCAGCGACATCTTTTCGAGGAACTCAAAATTGACATCAAAACCAAAGCCGAGGCAGTAGAGAGGGAATTTACCTGCAATAGCCTTTCTTACATTTGACTGAATTACTTCCAGATTTGTCACCCCTGCAGACAGAAGAACAATATGAAGTTTAATGATTCAAGTTAAACTCAATTTCCCTTCGACAGTAAAATCAAACCATTATTCTGTGATGAGCGTATGGTGTCATCACAGAATGCAGGTGTTATTATGAAGATCACACTGTAATACACAAAAGTCACACAAGTATGGGGTTTAGCCAGCAGAAAGAAGGTGTCAAGCCATTGATTGTCAGCTTAAAAATGTGAGATAGTATTATTAGAGGGCTCTTAACCAATATGTACATATATCTGACATGCATGTTTTTTTTATTGTAACCTGAGGTTGGGTCTCCATCTGTGAGCAGTATGAGAATAGATACTGAGCCTTCTCTGGGATGTGCATTCAGCATTAGTGCTCCTTCTAAAACTGCTTGGTTAATGTCCGTGGCTGAAATAAAACAACAACAAAAATGCTTCAACGCTAACATTCTGCTGTCAAATGTGACTGTCTCATAAAAATAATTTCCCCCAAAAAAACCTCACCTCCTCTAGCTTGAATCTGCCGTGCAAAGGTTTTGGCACTACCCAGGTTTTCTTCCGTAGCCTGAACAAGTTCTCGTTTCCAGTGAAAAATGCTGCCATCAAAAGTGATCAGACCAAAGTGGTCTTCTTCTGCCAGGTCATTCAAGATACGAATCAATGCAGTTTGGGTCTGGTTAAAAACAACATTCCCACATTACAGCTTTTATTCATATTAGAAGACGTTTAATATTCACGTTTTCTTTGACCTTCAATCATAGTCGGTATATTAAATGCCACAGGCTGAAAAGTGAAAAATGCCTCAAATTTCTTGTTGTAATTTGTCACAAAATTGCACTCTCATAAAACTGTACCTGTTGTATTTTTCCACCACGCATTGAGCCACTTTGATCAATAATGAAGGCAACATTTTTTGGTATTCGGGCAAGATTAGATGGAGCAAAGTGATGAACGAAGTACCCTGATGATTTCTATAGGGATAGTAAGATGACATTTTGAGTGGTTAGAAAAGATTGTTGGTAAGGCAAAGGCAAAATTGCCATATAGCTGTTACCTATGAGATATACTGCTAACATTTTCATTAAAAGTGAAGATTCTTCAAAAAAAGATTGAACTCTTGCTGTACCTTGATGTCTCCAAATGAGGTGTCCCTGTTGACGTCATAAACAATAACCAGATCTCCATTCATACCTTGCTCTCCACAGCGGTCACAGGTCTTTTGTTGGTCCTCAGTTGGGTAGAAATACACCCACGCCTGGTAACAGGAAAATTAAGATTTATACACCCTTGACAGGATGAGGACTGGGCCAGAATAAATGTAAAATACCATCATAGAACCATTGGGGGCAATGGGTTGAACAAAGATCAGTCACAGTACCATGCTGTACCTGTGTGTCTGAATGCGTTTTGGTGATGGCATTAGCCATGGCATTGGTGCTAAGTCCACCTTTAACCTCCATGATATTGATGCCAGCTTTCTCATATATGTACACGTCAACCTGGTATTGAGAAATAAATGTAATGGTTATGGAGATGTTATCACTCAAGTATTATTTTCCTGGTTCATCCATGAATAAAATACCAATAGGATCTTCACACCTTAAAGTCTTTTACAGGCTGCATTGGTCGGGCGTGGATTTGCAGCTCGTACTTGCCCAGTTTGCGTTTCAGTAGTTCCTCATATGTAAGTTCAAAGGTGACCTTTTTGTGAGCTGCTACATTCACAGAAGTCTTGAATTCTTCAAGAGTCCTCCCTACAGACCTTTAACAAAGAGGATTATCATGGCATTAAAGCAGTGGACCCCTTAAATTAAAACAGTTCATACTTCTGACCCGTCACCAGGAGAAAAGCCCCTGGAAGCAATTACAATGATTTTATTTTAATCGTCTTGGATTGTTTAACTTGAAGGATTTGATCATCAAAGTACATATCATCATCATTATCTTTATTGCCAGACTCAGGAGTCCATTAGAAAACATATAAAAGATATCTAAGAAAAGTCAGAAAAAGAATTTTTTTTATATTTTCAAGAATATTTTTCCTTTTGTTCCTCTCTCATCAAAAGGACCACAAGATCTTATACATAATCTAGAAATCATCTGCAGAAGAGCTGGCAATATACTGTATCAGTCCATTGATCCATGTACCTGACAATCCCAGCGCTCTGGCCTTGGGACACAGCATCAGTGTACTGCTGCTTAGCTGCCTCCTTAGATTTCACAACCCCATCGTATGCCTGGCCATCTATAAACCTGAAGACAGAGGACAAGCTTATGTTAGTATAGATATTCTCAATGACCCATGATTTATTTCATGATCAAATGTTTATATCTAATGTTAATAAATGACTCATGATGTACACACATTCTGAAATTACTGATGAAGGCATTCTTGGGAATCCGGACTTGAAATTCTATTTCCTTTGACTCGTCCATTCGATTGGCCACACGGCTTGTGATGATTGTGGTTGCATAACGACTGCTCACTGTTGAGTTGATGTGAAAGCTGTAGATGTCCCAGTCATCCTGAGCAAATACAGGAGGCCCATTTCACAATCAAGTAATTGGCTTGTTTAATCTCTCTGGCAGAGGACCAACTAACCAAAGATCAGATGATGATGTTAAGCAAAGGCAGACAGCATTCGTAAAATGTTATTGGTTTAAATGCAGAAACACCCAGTTCCTTTTTTCCATCCAGTAATTTCACATGGCACACTTTCTTTATCCCTTAGGTCTTACTTAATGATTAACATCATGGGGGCCATTTTTATGGCCCTAATAAGGGGGATTAGTTCCCACAATGTCACTGTGTAAACATATTCACACACACGCCTGCACACACACACACACACACACAAACAAAAACACATTTTTGTAACTTATGGGAACTTTTAAATGCCCACTTTCAACAATTCCTTTTAGCATAGTTGCCAAGCCTTACTAAATGCCAAGTCTGAAATACACAAACACACTAACATGAAACAACACTCAAGTTATTGAGCCTGCAGGCATTTATAAGGACAAAGTTCAGTGTGGTGTAACATACAGAAAAATAAGAACACCAAAGCATCTGAAATGTATTAATTCATCGGTTGGATTGATTGTTTAGTATCTATTCAGCTCCTTTACTAGTAGTTAATATAAGTATCTTACCTTGTTTGGTAGTGTGGTTACCAAAGCCAGCAGTAGCCCAAAGAGGGTTACTTGCACCACAGCTCTTGCCATGATGGGGCTTACAAGAGTGCAAGCAAGACAGCTGAAATGACCTTTTAAACTAGGACAGCAAAAAACACAAGGACAGCATGTGTAAATATTTTTTTAACGGTCAAACTCTTTTTTTCTCTCTCTCACTTGTACACAGGAGAAAAACACTCCCACCCACGTGAACACACTGCATACTGCCGGGAACCACACATATAACCAAGCAAAATTAACATATTTATCGCAAATCTCACTGCCCATTTGAGCTTTACCATTAACATCAACGATCCAATGAACTCATTGCATTGGACTTTAACATCAAATTGAAGTCTTTATGCAAAAAAGACAGCATTTGAAGGAAAATTACATGTTCAGTGAAATAAATAAACGAATAAAATGTCATGGTGTCAAGCAAAAACAGTTACTGCTGCTTGATTCCAAAGCGCAAGAGACTACCAAGGCAAACCTGCCCTGTAAGACCCTAAGGCTCGACTAGAGAGGTGAAGTTGCCACTCCGAGCAGCCACACCAGGCTGACAGACAAGGAAAAATTAAAACTGACGCTTTTGGGTAGAAATGCTGGAATCAGCTGCAGGACAACCCCTGGCCCCTCTGGTGGGAACCTGCAGAGGTCCACATGAATGGAGAGAGCCTGAAGCTCTCCAATCCGCCTGGCGGTGGCCAGTTCCAGCAGTAGGGCAGTCTTAAGGGATAACCACTTCAAGTCGACAGAATCCAGGGGCTCAACGTAGTTCATTCCACAGCCTTTAGAACCGGCCCCAAATCCCAAGGCGGGAGAGAAGGTCTACACTGATGGCCAATATGTCTTCTGGCCCCCTTGAAGAATTGGGACACAAGGTTGCCAACTTCCTCAGACGATTGGCATCATCCTATACGGGCTGTCTTGATAGCTGCCACCATACCCCTTAGGGTGGAGGGTGACTTCCCTGCATCCAGGAGCTCCTGCAAAAACTGCAGAATCTCCAGGGCTGAGAATACCAAAGGATCTACCTGATGTTCCCTGCAACATGTCATAAAGACTGAGTGGAAATTTCGGCTTGGAGCACAGTCTTGAATATTGGATCCACTGCTGTGAAGACAGTTGGGTTCCTTGAGGTCAGAGGACGACGGGCAAATTGAATACGATACCCCTGGGTCATGGTGTAAATTACCCAGGGGCTCGCATCCAATATCCTCCAAGCTGTGAGACGTGCACCAGACAGACAGCGACAGGTTGGCCCCGGACTGGCGTCAGGAGCGAGGCGGGGGCTAAGGCCGTCCTTTGACCACCGATGATACAGCGCCAATATGGACCCTGTATTAGCAAGCTGTGCCTGAACTGCCATTGCCCTGTGTACCTTAACTAGTCTGAAGGGAACATGAGGGCAGCAATGGTCTGGTCCAATGGCGGCAGAGCCGCACAGCCAAACTTTTCTCAACTCTGCAAAGCAGACAACCATCTACTTGAGGTAGAGAATTTTAATTGATCTGTGGGTTTGGAAAACCCAGCCTGCATCAACTTCTCCACATCTGGGAGGAAGCACCAAAAATGGCACCGGCCGTGCCTTCATACCCTCATCAAAGGTGCCTGGCCTATTATGGTATCTACACCCAATGCCCGGGCTGCCCGCCCAAGTTCAGTAATATAATAAAAGAAGCCAGGAAAACATAACTACATCACCTATTTAAAAAAGCTCTATTTTCTTGCTCCCTGCTCAACCAGACGCATCACAACACTGCTGCTTGTTATACCTGCTCTTTGTAGGGGAGGAGGGAAGACGAGTTCTCAAAAGTGAGTGACACTGACCATACTGATACATATGAGGTTTAAATGAAGAAAAGCTGTAAAACATAAAGCTGTATTCCAGTAGTGAGCTGCTTTTGAGTAACTGACCCTTACCAAACATTAAAACATTTGAGACTATAGAGACGGACTAATTTTGTTTTTGGGTCGATTTCAATATCGGACCATATGGTTGAATATAAACAATTTTTTGAAATAATACTGCAAATTTAGTTAATAAAAACACAGATGTAATAAAGGCAGATATGTTACATTCTAACATTAAACTTTATGTCCTAGAAGTGCAGTATGTACATTGGGGAAGGGGATTTTAATCAGAAGAACATCTTCGTAAATTGATTGTATGACTGAGCAAGTTTGTTATTTTTTTCAATTATTTTCTTTGTGTATATCTCTTCCTCTTTCTTCCCACTCAGATTTTTTGTCGGCGATCTCACGCGAACCCACCCTGCCTCCCAGTATCGAGCCGGAGAGCAGGCGGGGAGCGAGCGGTCGCGCGGTCTCACGCGAACCCACCCTGCCTCCCAGTATCGAGCCGGAGAGCAGGCGGGGAGCGAGAGGTCGCGCGATCTCACGCGAACCCACCCTGCCTCCCAGTATCGAGCCGGAGAGCAGGCGGGGAGCGAGATCTTTCCCTCTTTCCCTCTTTAAATAAAAACATTTGCTTTTTAAATATTTATAGAAATATTAAGCATTTTTTCTTTTTAAAAGTTTAGATATTATGCCCAGTTGGAAAAGTGTGTGTTCACAAGCACAAGTGAATACACTTCCAAATGGGCATAATATCTAAACTGTTAAAAAGAAACAAGTAAAATAAAATGTCCTAAAGTAGGCCTACCTCTTGAATGGCAGTGGGAATGCAACCGTTGATGAAACACTGAAAATAATAGAAGCATTTTGTATCATTTAATCCGTTTATTGTGACATGTATGATAGCCTTGCAAAGTAAATATATTTTAAAAAATGGAAGAAAGAAATGCATCCAAATAAAGTTAAGTACCTGTTCTCATGCAAAGTCTCTCTGAAGCATCTGACGATGACAGACGAAATCTCCCTCATGCCTCCCGGAGAACCATAATTATCCTCCTTTAAAAGAACAACATTAAAACATAGGTCAGGGTAGGTAATAGAATGCCAAAGTAACTGCACTTTCATCGTTATTCCAATAAAAGGATTTGCAACAAACATTGCAATAGTTAGAATTTATCAAAAACAGTAACAATTTTTGATAAGGACAAGCAATGCTTTCTCACTCAGCATGTTTACATACAGACTGTGCAGACTTCTTTACAAACACATTTCAAGAGGCTGAAAAGTCTTGCCATTACATTTGAGCTGAATATAAGGTTAATTGTCTGGATGACTGTCCGCCTGTCTATCTCAGCCTTATTGTACACTAATAAAATATGTATTAATGTGTGATTCTGGGAAGAGAGACATTTTAGGATTTGTATTTATTGAAACTTTATTTTGATAATTTCTTTGACTAAAGGAAGCAAAATATAACATAACTTAATAAATCCTAAGTAAAATATTTTACTTACATTTTACTATTAATGTGCAGACATATATAATTTAATGCATGCAAGATCCATTTAGCACTGTGATAAGTGTTGATTGTTTACCATGTTTATTTCTGTCTGGACGAGACAGGAGACTGAAGACACATCCAGAGTGTAACAAACAGTCATCGAGGGCAGGAATCGTATTTGCAGTGAGTTGATCTGAAAAATCATAAAGCTTTATGTTGAGTTCAGAACAGCATCGTGAAAATCACATATCACAGTTCTTTAAAAGGATTTGTACAAATACCTGACAGTTGTCTTGTTTGGTCAGTGTAATCATCTTCATGCTGCTTTGGTCTGGGCTGTGAAACAGATATTTTATCATTATTTGAGTCCCATTCCTCTGCATAAATCACAGCTGTAGTATGTTTTAAAACAATGATACATACGCCTCCATGGAGGCAGAGCCGCACTCATGTGGTGAGTTCAAAGTCATGAACGACCAGATCGGGCCAACAGTGAATCATGACAAGGAAGTGAAGGTCCCAAAGACTCAGGGTATCCTTAAGCAGAAGAAAAGACAAAAAAAGGCTTATATACTTGTCCAGATGTGTATCACAGCTTCAAGTGAGAGCACAGAACTCACCTCACTGTCAGGAACATACTGGAGATTTTCCACCACTACTATCTTCCTCACTCCTTTAAAGCAAACATAGACAGGGAAAATATTCAACAATCGTGACACAATCTTTTCCAACAGGCCTTTTAACTTTGTGCAACTGTTTCACGTTATGTTTGTATTTGTTTCATCTTTTACCCATTAGCTTTGTTTACAGAACACCAAAAACCAATGCTGCAAAGTTCTTTACATAACGTACTAATCCTGACAATACACAAAAATAAAGACTAAAGAAAACCCTGAAACAAACACAACAATGCAGCAATAAACAAGATGACCCAGGGCTTTCACACTTGAAGAAAACTCCTTAAAAAGTCCTGATGTTTGCCAGAGAAGCTGAATGTGTGAACGCAAAGGGCCACATTTTTCAGTCGGATTTCACCCAGAGTTTCTCCTCCAGACCCCTAGTATTTTTTCCGCAGCAAGTCAGAGTGAGCTAATGTGAGATCGCAGCAGGATATTATCCGGAGAATTCAACTTGAATACTGTACTGTACTTGTAAACAAGAGCTGACTGGAATTAAGCCATCGCTGACAGAGTGAGCGAGACGCATCTTGGCCTGATGAGGGTCCATCATCCAGTGAGTCAGAACTTTCTTTATCACCCTGTGAAGAGAACAGTGTTACAAAAATATACACAAAGAAATACAGGATGGTTTTCAATCTGTCCAACATTTCTAAGAAAGATTTTACTTAAAAGCATACATTTAGATTAATTTATCGGAATTTAAGTTAGAATGTGTGACTTTTTGATCCAGTAGATGTCGCCCCCTTGAGCACCAGCATTAAACCAAAACAAACACACCTCAAAACCCCTCTCCAGACGCGTTCACACAGCGTTATCAATTAAAACGCACCGTGATTAAGCACCATTTAGAGCAAGTGGCGGACAAAATTGTCCGAGCAGCAATTGCCCGTGGTCTGCATTGTTGTGTAAGCAGGCTAATGTTAGCAAACTCATAGCTTCACATTGAACATAAATTGACACAGAATGAGCGTGATCTAAACACACTTACATAACATCTGAATAAGCAGTGAGTATGTTATTTTTCTTTTCTCTAGTCCTTGACTAAAACAACTTTATACGCAAGGCCGCCCCGTCCTTGTAAACATGACTGCAACAACAGTACAGCTGGCGCTTCTCACTCATTGTCATGACTCAGAGACATAAAAAGAGACTGGATTTCTGCTGTATTTATGTGTGAAATGTTGCACTAGCTCCTTTATCAAAAAATGTTTTTTTTACTTTCAGTTGGCATGTACACATTAATTTGGCTTAAGTGTTGATTTGAGGAATATATAAACAGCATATAATGTTTTTATCTGAGACAATCATTGTAAGAAGAAGAAGAAGATATCCTTTATTAATCCCACAGGGGGAAATTACTTTTTCACTCCATTACTGAGACATGTTACACACAGGCTGAAATACACACACAACATGCACTAATAACACAGTAACTCACTTTTACCCAATGTATCATAATTACAGGCGGTAAAAGACACTGACCCCGATCACCAAGTGGATTTCATGGCCCAGACTGAACATTACCGCTGTACTGCAGCCCTCGTCGTGGTAATCCTTGGCGGAGCAGAAGTCTATCTCGATTTGAGACTGGAGCAGAGTGTGTGGAGAGGTGGAATTAAAATTCTGCTTATCAGAAAATAAAAATTAGCACTAACTAAAGAGGGTCTCAACTAACCTCTTTCAAAGAGCCTACATCCATTATTTATACGGCTGCGATGACAAAAAGAGCATTTAATGTTTCAGTTGGTCAACAATGAGGCTACGATAAAAATAAAAAATCTCTTTGATACCCGTCTCGATCTTTGCCAATGCAAGGTTTGAAATGTGGAAAAACCTGCCCTTATGAGTAGAAACGCATTGTATATCGCTGTTGACAAAAGATAACACGTATTACCATTACGTCACAGCAACAAAACCGTGCAGAGCAACGATTCAGAGAATAATCCTGAAACATACTGTAGATGATCAGATGCTTAACTCCCCCGTGTTACATTGCACAGCTTCTTTAAAAAAAAAAAAATTGCCTAAAAATGCCTAAAACAGAATAACCCACATCTTAATGTAGGTAATGAAATCCATTGGGATTATTACAACTGGTGACATCAGCGAAGCAATAGGTGAAATCAGACAAACATTTAATGGCCAGACACAGGCCTTCACTTGTAGTGTGCCTTATAAACACTCTTACTGAGATGAGAAGGATTCTCTTGCGGGGGCCCAAGCAGTAAGGGTCGAGACACAGGAGTAAGTTTAAAGAAAAGGTGGGTTTTTATTTTACCCAATAATAGAAAATCAAGTTTAAAAAACTAATTATAAGAAGTAGACATATAAAAGAGGTCAATTTAATATAACTTTAAATCAACAAGATGAAATCAAATTGAGAAACTGAATTCAGGTACCTAAAATCAATGCAGAACCTTATGCCTCCATCCTTCTTTGGTACGAGCACCACTGGGTTACATCACTCGCTCTTTGAAGCCTCGATGATCCCAAGGGACAGCATCAGGTCAACCTCCCTTCTCAGTGAGGCCAGCAGGCGCTCTGGGATCTTGTAACTTAATCTTCTCACCTCTCATCTTCGCACCTTCTCTCACAACAATGTCATGTTCAACAGTATTTGTTCTCCCAGGATTCTCCTGGAAAACTTCTGAATTACAGATAGATCTCACCTGAAGCTGTTGGCCATCTGAGATCATGGTCTACCAGGTCACTAGAGAGGTAAGTATTGCTCATCCACTTCTTCATCCAGCACACTTCTTATTAGCATCACTTCTATCACTAGGTAGGAGCACCAGCACTTTCTGTCCTGGGTCGAAGGTTCTCTGCCTGGCTGACTTGTCGTACCAGGACTTCTGTTGCTGCTGGGCGTCCGCCATGTACGATTAGGCCAGCTCACCCATTTTCTCCAGCCGCTCTCTCATCTGGATGACATAGGATACAACGTTAACAGATCCCACCCTCCCAGATCTCTCTCAACAGTGCGAATGGGCCCCTCTATTGACAATAGAGGATGCCATTTTGCAGGATATACTGTACTCATCACTTATGATGTCCAACTCAGCTTCCAGCTCCTTCTCCTTTCCTTCTGGAAAAGAGAGACCAAAGATGGATCAGTTTTCTGCATATGACTTATATTACCCGGAACTTGAAACCCTAGTGGTAACTCTGACTCAATGCTTGTTGATGGTGCCACCACTGTCTTTTGAAATTTTTCCTGCCTTCTCCGTCTGCAGGTTTTCCGAGACTTCCCAGGTGTGTTCTCCAACTCCTCATTGAAAATTGGCAGGGCACTGAGAATTGTGGAGGGCTCATTGGATTGCTTGGCCTGCATTCTGGTTACCACAGCATTACACTTTCTGCTCTGTTCCGGCTCCAACAAATCAAGAAGAACTGATAGGCTCTTCCTAGAACAGCTTCAAAAGGCAGATTATCAGCAACCCCAATGTTCAAAAGGAAAGTTTGACCTTCTACCTAAAAGTACATGTTAGCTGTTGGATAAGGCTTCTCGTCTCCATGAACACAACAGATAGGGATTGTTTCACTTTCAATGTTGGGTGGTACAAACTTCCTGTGTACCAGTGTCTGATCACTCCCAGAGTCGAGCAAGGCCCCGAGCGTGGTTCCATTAACTTCAATGTTTTGCATTTTAATAGAACAGTCATTTTTAATGCGAGGACGTGGTACAAAGCACATTTGTGCAAGGCAAGGCAAGTTTATTTATATAGCACATTTCAACAACAAGGCAATTCAAAGTGCTTTACACGACATCACAAGCATCATGACAGAGAGAAAAAGAAAAAAAAGAAATATTAAAATAGAAAATTTAAAAATCACTAAAACAAACAATTCACAATCACAGAGAAGAACCATTTGGACATTCCTTGGCATTTTTACTACCTCCTTCAGATCCCAGATTTGAAGGACTCACTTGAGATGTTCCCTGAATCCTGAAAACGTCTTGACAGGATGCATTTTTAAGGTTGTACGCAAAACCTCCAACTGTTGGTTAACTATAACAGTTGTAATCTTAGCTGAGTTTTTCGGGTACATGGGTTAAGTATGGCCTTGAAATCCACATAGATAACAAATTAGCTTTTTGCTAGAGGGTTTTGTTGGCCTGCTAGCTGGCTTACCTGCACTGGTTGCTGCCCCCTGTTGGAACTGTTGGGCTGGTTTGTGGCTGTCCTTTGTTGTCCTCCATGCTTTGTAGCTCCATGGTTGACCCTTTTTCTGTGCAACCACAAAGACATTGGCCAGCTTGGCAGCCTCCGTTGCTGAATCTGGGTCATGCTCTTTGATCCATACCTGAAGCTCAGGGGACAACATTCTCAAGTATTGTACAAGGATGATCATTTCAATATCTTCTTCCGTAAAGTACTGTAAACGGGGTGGAATGTGGTAATTTCAAATAATAATGCATTGAATATTAACAGGGTTCGTTTGAATGATTGGGGTGAGAGCAGCACTGACGGTAATCAAGAGACTTAAAACAATGATGTGCTGGTGCAAAACAGAGTTATTTATGAGCTAGGTTGTCCTTAAACTGCACCAAATTAAAACCCACTTAAAATAAATAAAACAATAAAATTGTCCTACAATGTCTTTGCTAAAAGTTGGCTAAAACAGAGACAACAAAAGTCCACCACTTAAAACGTAAGAGGCTAAAAAGTCACTCAGCTCCAACAAAATAAAACTGAGTAATTTGTCACGATCTTCTGCGACTGACCACGCCTGCTGCCTCCTTCGCAGGGTGTCCTCCAGCCGCTCAGCTAGTACACAGGCTGCAGGACGGGCACTGCAGAAACAAGAAAATACCACCAGTATTGTGCCTACACACACACAATCGCCGTACTTCTAAAACCAGAGTGTTACTACTGTTCCAAAGGGATACTGACACTGCTGGCAGAGCTCCTCACTCTGCCGCTGCATGCAGAGGTGCTGCTTGTCAACAGGCAAAGCAGGCAACTGCTTGGGGCCCTAGACCATTAGGGGCGCCCTGAGGGCTCACAAACTGTTCTGGCTCCTCATTTAGCAGAAAAACTGTCCATTAAATCAAACAAAGCTATACAATAATCTGTTATTAGTCACACCAAGGCAGAAAGTTAACTCATTCTAAAAACATGCATAAAACCAAGAGTATTAATAAAAACACAACAACGGCAAACAATAAAACCAAATCATAAATATCACAATATAAATAAAACCAAAAATATATAAAAAAAAGGCCTCAGGTTGGGCGGAATGGAGCCTCCACATTTGATGGGTCAGAGTCTGAAAACTGAGGATCAGGTACTGGAGTTGTTCTGGCCTGAACTTCTAACTGCAGAAGCTGAAACTGATGTTGAAGTGCTGTAAAGCGCTGTTCTTGCCTTGCAGTTAGTTCATTATTCTTAGCCTGCCGGGCCTCTTGCTGACCCATGTGGGCCTGGAGAATGGACATCAAGTATGACAGAGTTGGCTCCTTACCTTCACCCTCAGTGCTTCCTACAGTCCCAGAAGCTCCATTGTCTCCCTCTTCATTGCTGGCTTGCAGAGGTGTAAAGTAACGAATTACATTTACTCACGTTACTGTAATTGAAAAAGTTTGTTTAAAGTTTTTTTTGTGTACTTGTACTTTTTGAAGTAGTTTTTAGGTTTTCTGTTAAGTATTGTAATTCGCTACATTTTAAATCACATCCGTTACTGAGTAAAATTTAAAAAAAAAAGGCCTACTAGAATGATTTACGTCATCTCACCGGAGTAACGAGAGGCAGAGAGACCCTTTTCTTGGCTCGGTGCACCTTAAGCTAATGCAGGGTGGATAAGCACCTCCATCACAGCGGGTCTATACCTGCTGAAGGTGTGTAGATGTCTCATTGTCTTAAGTCCAAAATGATTAAAATAAGTTGGCTGTGGCTCTGACTCATGGGCAAATAAGTGGCTGTGAATGCTCTTGACAGATTCACCGCAAAAGCTCCGCGAAAGCTCAGAGCGATAAACACATTTCATTCCGGAATTTACAGTGAAATAAATCAAGTGCAGCAATATGTACAGTGCAGGCCTGGAGAAAATATAAAAATGAAAAATAATACTTGCAAGAAAGAAAAAACATAATGCAAAAAAGTGCCAAACAAAAGAAGAGACTGAGCTCTAAACAATACCTGTAGCTCTGTACACTCTTTGATAAGTTGTTGAAACTCTCCAGCACTGTGCCTCTCCCACTCCAACCTCCAACTACCTAAGAAGCCCCCAAGCCTCCTCTTATATAGGAGCTGGCACCTACCAAAAGGGGTTGGAAATCAATTTACTCTCGGGTGAGTATTACCTGTTCTACAAACAACACATACTATCTGCAATAAGGCTAAAAGCATATCAAAATACATTTCAGTTAAGTAAATACTTAAACAGCCTTTTAAACAACATTTTTAATCTCAACAACCTAAACACACCTCCACTTCTACCAAACATGGCACCTTCCACTTGACACACCCCCATATAAACCCAAGGCAGGCTTCAGCTCTGTTTGACACTTCCTGGTTGAGAAAGATGAGTGCAGGCAGGGCTGTGGAGCAACAGGTGAGTAACAAGATATATTTGATGTGTAACAATGAATCAAATGTTTTAATGTAAAAATAGTCAATGTGTGTTTTCTTTTGGTTGAAAATACAATATTTGAAGTCATTTGTCAATGAGTTATTCTTAAGATTTATCAGAAGTTATTCACACAAAGTACTCGTTGCTAGTCTTGCTAAGCTAACATTAACACATGCCTCTCAAATGGTCAAAAACTAAAGTCTCGAGTCCGACTCATCAAAGTAGAATCTGAGTCCCCAAAAGCTGAGTGTCTGAACTATTCTGGCTTCACTTCTCCACTTACGCACATCAATTATATTAATTTATAATAATTCATTGCTCCAAGCTCAGGCAGTCTTTAACTCTTTGAGTCTTAATGTTTAAACTGTACCTATTTAAGGATGTGATATTGTTAAATCCCAGTGCCATATGATCATTACATTATTATAATAAGATGTGCAAGCTTGTCATCTAGTTAATTCATTGATTTATATCGCTGTATGAAGGTTTTCTTAACTTTAAAGATTAGAGAAGCTGTTTACACAAACTGTAAAGGCCGTTTTTTAATACAAAGGAGAGAGAAGGCTTGTTTTCAATAGTCTTGCTTGGTTTATGAGTTTGTAGTTTTATTATAGTTTAAAACGGTGCACGTTCTGTTGGACTCCAGGGAGGACCGTAGCGAGGTGCCGGGCACGGCTCCAGGCATACCGGGGCTGCGCTAACTGAATCTCCGCTGAGGTCTCTACAGATGGACGCTCAAAGATGCGGGAGGACGGGGAAGTGGATTTATTATCAAACCACATACCGATAAACACCACCGGAGCAACGTTTCTCCGGGGCTATGCCCCGCTTTCTATTGTGCACAAACACGACTTTATAACATACTGAAAAAAACACACAACTTTTAGAAAAGAGGTCTGGTTGACAGGTAGCTTTGTTCAATTGGCTGCCCGGCTACCGGCACTGTTGCCCGGCTTGAGTACGGGACTTGAGTCCTCCAGGGTTTTGAACTTGTCAGGCCCAAGGCAGGGGGCTCTCCATTGGTGCAGTGTCATTGTTTGACAGGGAGTTATGTTAAACTGTAGAAAAGAGTTGAGCAGCGAGTTCATCCCGGTCGGACTTGCTCCGTGTTTATTGATGTTGTGTCTTTCAACAACTTTCTGTACCTCTGTCTCTTTTACTCTCTCCCGTAAATAAACATAAACAGAGCGCCCCTACAGGCCTGGAGCACTTCCGTTTTGGCTGAACTTGCAGCGCGTTTCTGTATCTCCTGTTGTTTTCTTAATGTGTGTGTTTTTGATTTAAGTTTCGTTTCTGTACTTGCAGCGCTTTTGATGTTAATGCAGTTGTTTTGCCTTTTTGCAGCACATTTGTTTCTTTTGCAGCGGGTTTGTGTTTTTGCAGCGCGTTTGTGTCTTTGCATTTGTTTTGGGAGTTTGCATTTGCTTTTGAATGTGCAGCGTTTCTGAATATGCTGCACGTTTTTCTGAACGTTTGTTGTTTTCATCAGTTGCCGAGCGTTTGGCCCCTACCGGCCACCGTAATCTTGGCTTTGTCTGACACCATATTGTTACTAACATTGTTAGGTTTAAGTAACTTAAACTAATGGATAGTTCGTGCTTCTTTTTGTTTTAATTATTTACCAGGTTTACACCACATATGAGGGATTTCCTACCTAAAGCACAATCCGTTAATCTAATTGTCCTGGAACTCCTCATGCACGCTCCTCTCCACCTTGCGTCTTTGCTGCCGTTCCCCCTTGGATGCATACGTTTTCCAACAATGATATATCTCTCAGAAATGTTTTTAAAGCCTCAGGGTTTCTTCTGAAAACATATCTTGTTATGTTTCTCAGAGACTGAAATTAGTATATTGTACTTTCTCTCTGTAACATTGCTATTCAGAAGGTTGCCGGTTTATTGCCAAGGTCTGAAACACAACGATTCTTTACAGATGTAGTTGCTATGCTGTTAAAGACTGTAGCGTTTTACATATAAACTGGGATCATTAGCTTTGGTGACACACCTCTGCATCCTATGAGATACAGTATGTTATACTTTTATGTGCTGCTGACTCTGTAACTCTAACTGCTGGTTGATCTACAAGCACTTCTTGTGGTATAGAAATTAGTGTGTCGTGCTGTGTGCTGCCTACTCTTGTGTTAAAATTACCATGCCATGAAGTTGAAATCCATGCCTATTAATACACACACAAATATCACCATAAATCATTACTCATAATAACCAAACAAATGTAGACAAGTCCTTTGGGAAAATATTTATTCATTAAGGTCATTCAAGACAACTAAGTTGTGTTACTAAAAGGTGAAAAGTATTTCTCAATGGTCTAACAAGTTTTATTTTAATGAAATCCTTGTAAGAGATTCAACACCTTTCCCAGTTAAATTTGTGTAACGATGAACTCATTTATGGGTCTCTGTAGGGCGAACTCAGAGGGCACGAACCAGCAGTCCAGTCTCGGAGCAGAGGCGATACTGTAGTCAACAGTTGTGGATCTTCAAATCAAAACATAAAAGATCTTAAATTTGTGTATTAAAGCACTCTCAAATATCTTTTTGTTCATAATAACACAGAACACTGGTACTTTTCTTAACGTTTCTAAGTGCTGTGCTGGATTAATGTTGGGGCTTTCTGAATAATATAACAAAGAGTACGTAGTTGACCTCCTCCTTTTCTAAAGTGTCTTGAGATAACATTTATGAATTGGAAGTATGCAAATAAAACTGATTGATTGATTGATTGATTGATTGATTGATTGATTGATTGATTGATTGATTGAACAAAACGTACCTGGCAGCATTGACCTCCTTGTTTTGGATCTTGAGTATAGTTGAGGGGGTGTGCTGTACCTCTTCATAAGCTGCTGGCTTTAGAGCTAAGAAAAAACAAAAAAATAGCACAATAGATTAGTGAATAATTATAACCTTAATAACAACAAGTGTGTGCAAACATTGATTGAATACTTTATGTACCTGATATTAAATAATGCAAGCAAATCCACCCACCTAAGATCCCTGTAACGTTGGTGTCCATTGGCTGTTGTCTTATAACAGGCCAGAGATAAAAGTTGCCTCCCTTCCCATGAATCAGGAAGACAATGCGTGTGTCTCCACTTACAACATCTATTTCTTTGGCCCGCCTGATCACCGTCACACTAGAAAAGAAAGCACTTTTAATGTAAGCATCAGTTATTAAGTGTAATTTACCTTAGTTCTGACAATTAAAACTATAGTTATCAGTAAAATTACAGCCAGCAGCTGGTAAGACTGGCTTAGCATAAAGACTGGAAACAGAACCGTATTCTGAGCACTGTTCAATAGTGACAGAGCTAATGTTGTAGCTCATATGAGTCAAATTATACTAAAACATTTAAGTAGGCCTAAATCAAACAGGAAACTTTGGTGTTGAAAAATGACACCAATGGGGAAAAGCAAAAAACAGTTGAGGCTGCCTCCAAAAGCCTAAAAACAGAAGTATAATATGTCTTCAGCATAGACAGTACAGAAAATGGACATAGTCTCAGTGATGTCACCAATTGGTATCTGAAGCAGAGTTTTGAAGCCAAAACTGTCTCAAATTAACTTTCGGTCAGCTAAGTAACAGGTAGGGGGAGCTGAGGTGGGCCTATACTTCTCTGTTAACAGCTACAAATTATGCACATTTATGCATAACTCTCAGCTTTTAAAATAGCAAAGTGAATGACTTGTAAAAACGTTACCTCCTATGTGTGTTTCAATAAAGACGTGAGCAGTTTAAACCAAATTATAATTTTTTGTACCAGGCTCTAAAGGTGTTTAATTCTGCAGTAAAAATTGACATTTTTAACAAGGGGGTAAACGGGACTCTCTACTCATGACACCTATGCAACATGGCGGCAATCACATGCAGAACTTGAGTCTTCATCCAGCGCAGGGACCAATTGGTGACATCATGGGGGCTACATCTCTTATTTATACACACTGTTGTGCAAATTCAACAAAGTACTATTCATGTCTTTATTGATCCTCTCATCTACAAGTCACAGTAATGTCTCAATGAAGTTAAAATGTTCCTTAAAGAGTTGCTCTGATTTGACCTGTCTGTGCACACAGAGGAAGCAGTAACCCTTGTTTATTATCAATTATGCAAGTCAGAAAGTCTGTTTGATCATAGTGTGATAATTACTGAGATTATAATGCAAAGTCACCTATTACGAGAAACAACTGCAACCTGTTGAAGGTACACTACTGTGGCCTGTCCATCTCGTACAATGGTTTTCATGGCATCAAACTCAAAGTGTGCAGCAGCTGTATGTATGGCAATCCTTTTGAATCCTCCATGTAATACTTCATCAAGCTCACCATTCACAAACAGCTCTAGAGCAAAAGAGAACAAAAATGTAACTCAACATTATAATCAAAACAAGCAGTGGTGGAGGAAAAGATATTTTACTTAAAGCTGCTGTGAGGAGTTTTGTTAAGGTTAATTTGTTATGCCTTTATTTAGAAATAGAACTTGGAGAGAGTTGGATGGGGTGCGCACACTAACCACTAGGCTACCATCGCCCCTGTGAGGGGACTCAAATTAATACTGATGCCTCTGTATGACCTACAAAAGCAAACAAGACAATCAGCAAACAAAACTATTTCTATATTTGCTGTTTTTGAGAATGAAGTTGAATGTAGTACAACGCTGAAAGTACACATAATTTATAACTGCTGCACGGATACTGAGGAGAAGCAAGAGAAGAAAATCCTCCTATTACATGTTGTAAACAAAGGGTGAAATATCAAGGGTTTATTGACTAGGCTGTTTTTGAGGGTTTCTAACAATTTTCACAAAGAGAAACATGACTGACCTTTATTGGGATGGTGAAGAAGTTTAAGGCTAACAACTCCATAGACACTATAACAAAGTGGGAGAGACTGGTTCTCAGTTTTAAGCAAAAACTGGTGGACATGCAGAACTGGACGTGGATCAAGTGGAGAAAAGTAAGAAGGACGGCTAGATCGTGGGGGCATGAAAGCCACTGGGGAATCTAGAGATACAGAGAGCAACAGAGTCATACAGCCACAGGAAACACTTGTACTGAAAACAAACATCAAACAGTATCAAAACTAGCTCCCCATACTCTGACAATCTAGGTTTAAAAAATCGTTTTTAAAATGTATGTTGTGCTTAATTGGTTTAAATGAATGTGTCAAATTTTCCATTGAGAATTTTTCCATTAAAAGATTAAAAACTATCTATGGCCACTGTTAAAAAGACATTCTTTGTAATTCTCAGGCTGTAATGGTAAACTGAACATAAGATTATGTACTAAATTGGGATGTTTGAAAACATCTGGCTAAAATTGTGCAGAGTGCAAATGTAGTTGTTTGAGTGTTTCTTTTGTTTGCAACATGTTGCAATAATAAGGAAACTTCAAATATGTTGTGATGAGTGCCATGAGCTGGATGGGCTACGATAACTTTAGCTGGACGGTAAGGGCGGATCCAGGTGGAGGCCAGGGCCCCAACAGGCTGCGAGAATATTGTTGTTGGTTTTTCATTTCAATGTAGCACATTTTGAATGTCTTAATATAAGAATGAAAAATACAAAGATTTGAAAATCTTCCCGTCCATGTAAACACGGTGTAGATACTGCTCAGACAACATCACAGACAGCGTGACTCGGGTGTCACACTCATTGTA
Organism: Tautogolabrus adspersus; assembly: GCA_020745685.1. NCBI lineage: Eukaryota > Metazoa > Chordata > Actinopteri > Labriformes > Labridae > Tautogolabrus > Tautogolabrus adspersus. The sequence continues at coordinate 20,453,525 of CM036538.1, forward strand.
GACAGTTATGACTCAGAGAGTTATTTTCAGAGGATATACTGGATTTTTGCTATATTTATGTGTAAAATGTGGCATATTCAGCCTTTAAGGATAGCCTTTATTTTGTTTAAAAACTGAAAAGCACAAATTCTACATCTGGGTTTTCTTCCTGTAAGTTTTTCTTGGCGGAAGCGCAAAGTGTTAACTAATTTATGTGATAGTAACTCACTAAATATGAAATCAAAGCCAATTCTTTCTTTTCCCCCCCCTACAATATTTTTTTGGGAAATCTCTTACAAAAAATATTTGTGTTTAAAGATGAAATACTTTTAATGATAATCTACATCCAAATTTGTATAGACCTTTTCTATTTTTCCCTTTGTGTGTTACGATATAGATTCAGGAAGATTCTATTCATTTACAATTCATGGGACAAATTAAGAGGACACTCCGCCTTGGTGGAGGAATGTGTTGCCTTAGTGCTTTTTGTAACATTATTTCAAAGATAGAAAACAGATCAGAATTACAAAAGAAACAAAATTACCAAGATGAATGTAATCAGCGAACGCTTCTTCTTCTACAAGTGGAAAAGGAGATTTATTGTCTTGCATGTAAATTTGATTTAAAACAAACATTTATTGATGCTTCGTTCTAATAATACTTAGAAATATTCAGAGCAAGTGGCATTTAAAAAAATCTGAACATTAACCATTTCAAGTGACTGCAGTCGTTGCTTGTATCACAGAGGTGGCCGAGCACCACCTGAGAACTTTGTAAGTCATTTGTAACTGTTGTATTTGCCATGTCCATATTTGTAAAGTACAAAAAATATCCAATTTCATGTATTGAAGATAATCTGTTACATTTCTCCATAAACAGAGGGTACTTGATACATTAGTCCCATGTGAGTTGGCATCAAAGGGGACAACAAGGGATGGTTTTTCTTTATTCACGGTTTTGAGCCTTTTTCAGACCTTTTCCATGTCAAGAATTATGACCTCTGAACTTGTAATTAGCACAGATTGTTTAGAAGCATTTTGGGTGAAAGACTAAAACTAGCCTTGCAACACAGAATGAAGACACCATTTGTGCTGACATGTGATTAAAATAATGAAATTATTAATTACAGGCTTTTAAATTAATTAATCACAATAAATTATTTTCAATAATGTGAGAATTTTTTGCACAACAGGTACATTTACTGCATCAGCCTATTTTTTGTTGGTTATTTCTAACTTACTATAAATTCTACATTTTCACTGTTCTCTTTTTTTCTATGTTTCATCTTTATTTATTTATAAACTACTTTAATCTGATTAGTTGATTATGTTAAATAATCGAAACTAAAGGCCAATGAAATTTGTGGGAATATGTTTACATATTTACTAAACTGCGGCAGATGGTTGTATGATCAGTGACATACGTTAAATGTTAAAAGGACTTGAACTTGTGTAGTGTTTTTCTAGTCTTGTGACTACTCAATGCACTTTTTATAGTCACATTCACCTATTCACACCACATTTACACACTGAAGGCAGAGACTACTGTAAAGTGTCCATCAGTATTAACTAATCCCATTCATACAGCGGGCACAATGTGGGGTTACGTGTCTTGTCCAAGGACACTTTGAAATGTTACTGCAGGAGCTGGGGATTGACCCCCTGACCTTCCTGTTGGGAGATGACCGATTCTACCACTGAGCCAAAGCTACCCCATATAAATATCATGTTCTTTTTGATCAATTCGAGATGTCATTAACAATACTTCTCCTCAACTAGCATGTGTGTGTATGTGGAGATGAAGGTTAGTAAGGTAATCAGATTTTAGATCAAGTTTAAGGGGATAAAGGGAGCATTAAAGTGAACACTTAATTAGGTGAAGAATAGAGTACAACTAGATTATAAAGTTAGAATTAGACATAACCAATTGTAAATAGTGTTTAAAATTGCGATCGATTAATCACAAAGCCTGTCATTAGATTTTGTTATTTGCTTAACAGCACTTGCAGCACTCGCAGACACGAACTACCACATATATACAGATATGCAATCACCATAGCCCTTCCCCCAATCCCACGCCTTCGCCGCTTTGTACCCTCCAGTCAGACGGACGGGTCTGTGACCAGCGCTGTTTACCGGCTGCAAGGACAAGATGCCTGATGCCCTGCTGGATTACTCCACCCAACTCCCCTCCCCAGTTGCCTGTCGTGTGTTTTCATGTTGTAACGTAGACTTTTTATGTGCCTATGTGCTGAGGAGTTTTTTTTGGGGTTTTTTTATGTTCCCACACTGTGCTCTACAGGAGCATAGTTTGGGGGTTGCTTTTTTCCCTCCTAACCTTCCTCATGTTATGCTGTATTTTTTCACAAATGCTCTGTCTCCCTGTCCTGTTCACCCCATGTTAAATTGTATGTATGTTTGTATATGTATGGACAGGAGATGGCTTGAATTTCCCTCGGGATGAATTTCCCTCGGGATCAATAAAGTATCTATCTATCTATCTATCTATCTATCTATCTATCTATCTATCTATCTATCTATCTATCTATCTATCTATCTATCTATCTATCTATCTATCTATCTATCTATCTATCTATCTATCTATCTATCTATCTATCTATCTATCTATCTATCTATCTATCTATCTATCTATCTATCTATCTTGTTTCAAATATTTAATTGGAAACTGTGAATTAATAATAAGTTATATAATTTAGTTTTTATTAGTTGTCGATTAGTTAACTGTGTTACATAATTTTTTTTGTTGAAATCCACACTCACATGTGAAATTATATCTATACAATGCATTTACTGTTTTCATTCTGTGTAATTTCCCCACCTGATGCCAAATCACACACATATGTCCTACTTCTACGCAAGTTTACGTTCGCTGATAAGAGACAAATGTTGAAAACAAATGTTGAACTCTTCAGTTTTTGCACTGTGTTTGTCTGTTTTGTTCACTTTTGTATTACTCACCATACGCCATTATACTATCTGGAAGTATACTATCTGGAAGAGCCATGGGTATGTTACGGCCCGCATTAAAGGTTGAGGTCTGAGGTGTTTCACCTTCCTTGGGTTTATGGAGCACATCTGAGCTCTCCCCAGGAGGCTTGGTGACCACCATGGATGTGAGTGGGGTCACAAAGCTGTATTTCAGCGACAGCTCCAAGGCCTCTTTCTTAGCGTTCTCCTTCTCAGGTCCAGATAACCGCAGTCTGTGGCACAAGTTGTGTATGTTTGAAAGAAGAAGAAAGATGCTGGGGGTTTCCAGGCACCAGTATATTCTTGTTCTTTAACATTTTACAAACACTGTATTCCACTTCCAGTAAAATAATTTTTCAAGGTTTTGCTTTTGTATGCAAAGCTCTCTCATTTAAGCCGCTGTACTGTCAGTTGTCCTGCAAGGAGTGAAATAGCCATAAACCTGCAGTTTACTACATGGCTGGTAAATTCTGTCAGGGACAGTAATGATATTTGCCACCAAATTACAGTTGTCAACCATGTGTATCTACTTTTGTTTGGCTTCTATGGCTAAAATGTGAGAACTATTTTTTAATTACACTTTAAACTTTGGAATTGTAAATCTGCTTACCTGTTCTGTGAAAACAAAAGGCTTGCCCGACTGGGTAACAGTACCAGGGCTTAGGTAACAGTACCAGGGCTTAGATAATGGTCGAATGAGTTACAGCTCATTAATAAACCAACAATGAATTTGATTTTTTTTAAAAACCCCATCTGACTAAGCTTCTTAATACAAGTTTTTCCTGCTTCTTGGGACTGTTGATCAGACAAAAGCAAGTGAAAAAAAGTTCAAAAGCAATCCAGACACCACTTTGGGCTGAGGGAAATTATGATGGGCCTGTTTCACTACTTTCTTTTCTTCATTTTCATAATATATGAATAAATATATATTTTTAAAAGATGTTGGACATCACACTCGCTCTTTCTCTAGAAGCTGTTTGACTGTGAGGTAGGCCCAAACCCTCTGGATGTTACTGTCAGACACATCAGCTGACTCCACTGTAACATTTGTTCCAGAAAACACCATCCTTGTATTTCTCTGTCATTAAAGAAATAAATGCAGATATCAGTTATTTTAAATTTAACATGACACTAAGAAATTGACAGCTTGGTGTGAGTGTGGATTTGTCCTTACCGAAACGGCCACAACTTGTGGAGTGAAGGTTTCGATGTCGTTGTCAGTGATCTGACCTGCCACAACAATCTCAGAGCCATTATAATACTGGCTGAAGTTAGTCTGGGTTAGATTAACCCCACCCTCATAAACCATTGTCACATCTGTTAACAAAGGAGTTGCCACCTCTTCATAGAAACCCTGTTGACAAACAGTTTGGACTCTGGATGAATGATTAGTTTTTCCACAGCAGAGTAAGAGCAGTTTTTCCATTGAAATGTAACAAATATTTATAGTGTGAGGGAAGTGATTTAAAATACCTTCAGCTGTAAATCAGCATCAGAGTCTTCATAAATGCGTCGTGCCACACCGTTGTTCTGCAGCGACATCTTTTCGAGGAACTCAAAATTGACATCAAAACCAAAGCCGAGGCAGTAGAGAGGGAATTTACCTGCAATAGCCTTACTTACATTTGACTGAATTACTTCCAGATTTGTCACCCCTGCAGACAGAAGAACAATATGAAGTTTAATGATTCAAGTTAAACTCAATTTCCCTTCGACAGTAAAATCAAACCATTATTCTGTGATTAGCGTATGGTGTCATCACAGAATGCAGGTGTTATTATGAAGATCACACTGTAATACACAAAGGTCACACAAGTATGGGGTTTAGCCAGCAGAAAGAAGGTGTCAAGCCATTGATTGTCAGCTTAAAAATGTGAGATAGTATTATTAGAGGGCTCTTAACCAATATGTACATATATCTGACATGCATGTTTTTTTTATTGTAACCTGAGGTTGGGTCTCCATCTGTGAGCAGTATGAGAATAGATACTGAGCCTTCTCTGGGATGTGCATTCAGCATTCGTGCTCCTTCTAAAACTGCTTGGTTAATGTCCGTGGCTGAAATAAAACAACAACAAAAATGCTTCAACGCTAACATTCTGCTGTCAAATGTGACTGTCTCATAAAAATAATTTCCCCCAAAAAAACCTCACCTCCTCTATCTTGAATCTGCCGTGCAAAGGTTTTGGCACTACCCAGGTTTTCTTCCGTAGCCTGAACAAGTTCTCGTTTCCAGTGAAAAATGCTGCCATCAAAAGTGATCAGACCAAAGTGGTCTTCTTCTGCCAGGTCATTCAAGATACGAATCAATGCAGTTCGGGTCTGTTTAAAAACAACATTCACACATTACAGCTTTTATTCATATTAGAAGACTTTTAATATTCACGTTTGTTCTTTGATCTTCAATCATAGTCGGTATATTAAATGCCACAGGCTGAAATTTCTTGTTGTAATTTGTCACAAAATTGCACTCTCATAAAACTGTACCTGTTGTATTTTTTTTGCCATGCATTGAGCCACTTTGATCAATAATGAAGGCAACATTTTTTGGTATTCGGGCAAGATTAGATGGAGCAAAATGATGAACGAAGTACCCTGATGATTTCTATAGGGATAGTAAGATGACATTTTGAGTGGTTAGAAAAGATTGTTGGTAAGGCAAAGGCAAAATTGCCATATAGTTGTTACCTATGAGATGCTGCTAACATTTTCATTAAAAGTAAAGATTCTTCAAAAAAAAGATTGAACTCTTGCTGTACCTTGATGTCTCCAAATGAGGTGTCCCTGTTGACGTCATAAACAATAACCAGATCTCCATTCATACCTTGCTCTCCACAGCGGTCACAGGTCTTTTGTTGGTCCTCAGTTGGGTAGAAATACACCCACGCCTGGTAACAGGAAAATTAAGATTTATACACCCTTGACAGGATGAGGACTGGGCCAGAATAAATGTAAAATACCATCATAGAACCATTGGGGGCAATGGGTTGAACAAAGATCAGTCACAGTACCATGCTGTACCTGTGTGTCTGAATGCGTTTTGGTGATGGCATTAGCCATGGCATTGGTGCTAAGTCCACCTTTAACCTCCATGATATTGATGCCAGCTTTCTCATGTATGTACACATCAACCTGGTATTGAGAAATAAATGTAATGGTTATGGAGATGTTATCACTCAAGTATTATTTTCCTGGTTCATCCATGAATAAAATACCAACAGGATCTTCACACCTTAAAGTCTTTTACAGGCTGCATTGGTCGGGCGTGGATTTGCAGCTCGTACTTGCCCAGTTTGCGTTTCAGTAGTTCCTCATATGTAAGTTCAAAGGTGACCTTTTTGTGAGCTGCTACATTCACAGAAGTCTTGAATTCTTCAAGAGTCCTCCCTACAGAACTTTAACAAAGAGGATTATCATGGCATTAAAGCAGTGGACCCCTTAAATTAAAACAGTTCATACTTCTGACCCGTCACCAGGAGAAAAGCCCCTGGAAGCAATTACAATGATTTTATTTTAATCGTCTTGGATTGTTTAACTTGAAGGATTTGATCATCAAAGTACATATCATCATCATCATCTTTATTGCCAGACTCAGGAGTCCATTAGAAAACATATAAAAGATATCTAAGAAAAGTCAGAAAAAGAAAACTTTTTATATTTTCAAGAATATTTTTCCTTTTGTTCCTCTCTCATCAAAAGGACCCACAAGATCTTATACATAATCTAGAAATCATCTGCAGAAGAGCTGGCAATATACTGTATCAGTCCATTGATCCATGTACCTGACAATCCCAGCGCTCTGGCCTTGGGACACAGCATCAGTGTACTGCTGCTTAGCTGCCTCCTTAGATTTCACAACCCCATCGTATGCCTGGCCATCTATAAACCTGAAGACAGAGGACAAGCTTATGTTAGTATAGATATTCTCAATGACCCATGATTTATTTCATGATCAAATGTTTATATCTAATGTTAATAAATGACTCATGATGTACACACATTCTGAAATTACTGATGAAGGCATTCTTGGGAATCCGGACTTGAAATTCTATTTCCTTTGACTCGTCCATTCGATTGGCCACACGGCTTGTGATGACTGTGGTTGCATAACGACTGCTCACTGTTGAGTTGATGTGAAAGCTGTAGATGTCCCAGTCATCCTGAGCAAATACAGGAGGCCCATTTCACAATCAAGTAATTGGCTTGTTTAATCTCTCTGGCAGAGGACCAACTAACCAAAGATCAGATGATGATGTTAAGCAAAGGCAGACAGCATTCGTAAAATGTTATTGGTTTAAACGCAGAAACACCCAGTTCCTTTTTTCCATCCAGTAATTTCACATGGCACACTTTCTTTATCCCTTAGGTCTTACTTAATGATTAACATCATGGGGGCCATTTTTATGTCGTTAATAAGGGGGATTAGTCCCCACAATGTCACTGTGTAAACATATTCACACACACGCCTGCACACACACACACACACACACACACACAAACAAAAACACATTTTTGTAACTTATGGGAACTTTTAAATGCCCACTTTCAACAATTCCTTTTAGCATAGTTGCCAAGCCTTACTAAATGCCAAGTCTGAAATACACAAACACACTAACATGAAACAACACTCAAGTTATTGAGCCTGCAGGCATTTATAAGGACAAAGTTCAGTGTGGTGTAACATACAGAAAAATAAGAACACCAAAGCATCTGAAATGTATTAATTCATCGGTTGGATTGATTGTTTAGTATCTATTCAGCTCCTTTACTAGTAGTTAATATAAGTATCTTACCTTGTTTGGTAGTGTGGTTACCAAAGCCAGCAGTAGCCCAAAGAGGGTTACTTGCACCACAGCTCTTGCCATGATGGGGCTTACAAGAGTGCAAGCAAGATAGCTGAAATGGCCTTTTAAACTCAGACGGACAAGGACAGCATGTGTAAATATTTTTTTAAAGGTCTTTTTTCTCTCTCTCTCACTTGTACACAGGAGAAAAACACACCCACCCACAGAAACACACTCCCACCCACGTGAACACACCGCATACTGCTGGGAATCACACACATAACTAACCGAAATTAACATATTTATCTGAAATCTCTCTGCCCATGTGAGCTTTGCCATTAACATCGAGGGTCCGGTGAGCTCATTGCTTGGACTACGACATGAAATTGAAGTTTTTATGCCAAAAAAAGTCAGCATTTGAAGGAAAAGTACTGTACATGTTCAGTGAAATAAATAAATGTCATGGTGTCAAGCAAAAAATGAATTTATTATTTCTTACTTCAAGTATGTACAGCTTTTGTGAGAGTAGGCCTATACCATTCTGATAGGGTCGGGAAATGGCTGAGAACAGGCGATACAGCAGGCAAAAGCAATCAACTACCAGGCTTTCGTTGCAAGCACTAAAGAGGTCAAAGACATAGAGTTGTGAAAAGCACAATAAAAATAGCTGTATAGGAGATGAATATCAGGGAAATAAATCTAAATGTCATCATGGAAAGACTTCTGCCTTTAAAACAATTGAGTGGAATCAAAAGATTGTGGCATGTGTGCAAACATGGAAGTGTTTAAAGAGGGGCATCCATTGATTTTACACTCAAAATTGTTTCTCTTACTAAAGATAAGATAATCCTTTATTCATCCCACGAACGGAGAAAAACACTGCTGTAAAGCAGTTTTATTTAGCGTGTCTTACCTGCTTTTGTTAATTGTCTTCTGTGGCTCTGGAAGGAGCTTTCAAAATAGAAAAATATCCTCACTGAAAAATGCATTTAGCTTCCAAGCTTCTCTGCTCAGGATATATCAGTCTCTGCTGAGTACAGTTGTCCTAATCTGTCTCTTGTGTAATTGCTGGACTAACCCTTAAACATATGTGTTGGGAAACTAATCCCTCTACAATAGCTTTCTCAGTGTTAAAGAGTCGACTAAATAGATTTTTGCCATTGCTTGCTTTTGCAAATACATAACAACACTGATGCATTCAACAAACTATTCTTTAGAGGGAGTTATACAAGTTATAAAAGAGAAGTAAGTATTGAGCGTGAGAGGCCATACTGCTGAAATAACTAAAATCAGTGGTAGCACAATATTTCTTGGAGATATTTGGATTAAGTCAGCCATTTTACATACAATAAGCAGTAAGTGATAGATGAAGCTGTGTAGCCGGTATCTAACAAACATAATTTAGAAAATCTACGCATTGTACAAATAACAGTTGTGGCTTCTCAACAATTCACATTCTTCACGTGTCCTCTTACATCCCCATATCATTTATCAAACAACAACCAACCGCACAGTAATCTCTTAAAAACCACAAAGGCAACAATATGTAAAGCTACAGATTGCATTAGAAGAGGTATGGTATGATTATGATTTTGACTCCTATGTTGTGTCCTCAAGCCCTCCTTGTTGTTTGGTTCCATTGCCAGTTTCTCTACACAGTTTCCTCCTCTAACACACCACATCAACCTGAGCACATTCAGAATATCAGTGTATTCATGCAGGCGGTGGTGCAGATGGGAGAGCGATCCCCACAGGAAAATGACCTCAGTGAACAAGTGTTCTTTACAATCTGTGATATCTCGTGAACTTCAACACCACCAGATTATAGTTTGATTATATGTTTTGTTGCTAAATCAAATATGTTTCAGTCCACATTCATTATTCAAATCAAATTATTTACCATTGAAGGTGAATGCATATACAGAATATCTAGTTTCTGCTTTGAATGTAGATGCTTTTCTTCATAAAATTGAAACTGATATTCAAGGCACTCTCACAGGTGTTCTTTCACCTGCAGATAAAGTTCAAGTTCATTTAAATCTCTTAAGGAATATTTCAAGCGCTTGTGCTGGAAGCATTTCATTGATGAAGAATGAAACCTTTCCCCTGACAGAGAGCAGAATACAGCAGCTGGTCCTAGTGACCAGGATGTCTAGTCCTCACAGTGACGGCATGATGGTGGCTAATAAGGTGTTGCACTAAGACACATATCTGCAGCACCAACTGATAGATTATCTAATGTTATCTGTACAAACACAGGCGCTCCTATGTACAGACTGACAGGAGTTATTATATACAGATGGCAGCTTATATATATGGGGTGGTATGAGCAACACAAACATTAACTACTTTTATAAACACAGCATAAATAACAATATGTACATTCAATGAAGTGTAAGGTACTGTACATACATAAGCAATGACAAAAATCTGCACTTTTAAACCCAATTGGCTAAGTATGCATCATTTAAAGTACTACCACCTTTACACTGCACTCAAGGATTTTGTACTGTAACATGGACATGAGGTATGTTGATGCAAATAAATCAAAAAATACACATTACTCATGACTGGAGACAACTATGTACATATGGTTGAATTCATGCTGGTTAAATATACACAGCATATGCACATACAATTGACTAGACCTACAATGAGATTTCTTTTTGGTAAAAGAATTGGAAGACACAATGCTACTCAAATTAGAGAGTCCTGGCTTTGGGGTCAGGCGGCTGATATGATGGAGCTGGAGTGGTGCTTGAGGAGTCCTGGGCTGAGGGCAAAGCAGGGTAGGCAAAAACTCCTGAAGGAAGGGGGGAGAGAAACCCAGGCCACTGGCCAACAGACACATGTGAGGACACTGCCCTGAAAGGAGGGGCCAATGGCAGCTGATCATTTGGATGGGGCCCTGAAGAGGGGCAGGTCTTCATTGTTGACCCTGGACTGTCCAGCCATGACAGGGGAAGACTGCAGGCCTCTCGACCAGGGACTGTCCATGATGTGGCCTAAGAGGTTTACAGTAGATGTTTAAGTAAACAACAATGCTAACTTGCGTGCATGAAATAAATCAAAAGGTGGGTCAATTCAAAACATACAAATATATCTTGAAGACTTCCAAGCAGCCCAGTATAAACTTTGAAACACAGCTAATGTCTAAGTTGGGGGAACAAATGCTGTTAAATTGTTGCCCTGCTCTATTCCAGGTAAATACACAAAGGACCTGATCCACAAAAGGATTACGCTGCCTTTGCGGGAACTCCATTCAGAAAGGCTTTGTTCTAAACAGTAAAACAGTTCTTTACATTTTTCTAGTCCGGCATCAAAATAAACCTTGAAAAAGTTTCCCCTCCCCTCCTAGCTCATCAGAATCTCTATGTGGACAAAAAAAGCTTGGTCAGCATGAGAACTCATCTCTGCAGTAAAGGTGCAGACAGCTTTTCTCTACATTCAGACTCAAAAACAAGGGCAAACTGCACAGATCAGAATAACTTTTTAGCATCAGCATCTAATTGGTGTAAATTATTTTTTGGATAAGGTGCTCAAACGGTGCAGATTGTGGATGCTAGTTCTGCGCAATTCATGGTGCTATTAACAGCTGCAATCCATTCTTAGTGGATCTGGCCCAAAATGTTGTCTTTGTCCAGTCGGATGTAGATCAGACTAAGATCCAGGCCATGTTTGTGCGTAGAAGCAGCATTGTTGTTTTATTTATTTCTATACTTGGTTAATTTTTACAGCGTTTGTTCTTTAATTTTGTGTGCACCGTCCGCAGGTGGTGAAAGCACTATTGTATGCAAAGCACACCAGGGAGGAAGATGGATTTAAGCGCATATCGTCAGTGCAACATTAGAAGAGTAATGGTAATGACAGGCATTTGCACTAAAAGGTTTAAGGACATTCCAGTCATTGCATGTTTTTCAAATGTAGCTATAGTTCTTTTTGCAGTATACCACAAGCAACTTTGAACTTCAACTCTCACTGGATTCAATTCTTGGATAAAGTCTGCGGGTGTGATGAACTGTAACTGTACTTTCCCTGTGGTAAAGACACAAGGACAGTTACAGGACAAACCTAATTTTTGAGTTTTTGCCACAAGTTGCCTCTGACAGCTTAACCCCACAGCTAATGTTAAGATTTAACCTCCTAGCAAGAGTGACTTGCTAGCTACTATTATAGTCAGCTAGCTAGTATAGCGATTGGCCAGGAATCAATACTACTCCTTCCTTATCTTGTAACAGTACTGAACAGTGATGTTATCAAGGAAGAGGTTGAATGCTAACATTAGCTGTTGTCGTCTGAATTAAATGTGTTGTAATTTCGAAAATGGCTGCATGTTCTTTCAGATTTATGAAACTGTTATTGGTCTCTTTGGATGCCGATCAAATTGGAAGCAGCAAAATTATAGCAATTTTCAGATACTTTTTGATCATACAATCTGCAAACCCTAACCCTAGCAGCACTGCATTTTAACACCTTGTGCTTCCTACTTTGAGTGTGACATCAGAGGACAAAGGCCGCTATGTGAATATGGTAATTACAATGTACAACTACTGCTTGACCAACAGCACACTAAAACTATTCTGTTTTTAAAAGCTTTTGGGTATCTACTATGTGTGTGTATGAGTAGGGTTCTTTACAATCATTTGAGGGAAGGCGTTTGAGCTCTTTTTTGGTATCGACTTCCCCACTTTAGGCCTTAGCTAACCATTTAGCATGTAATCAAGCCACCCGCTGCACCTCTTCAATGAACTAAGTGCTAACAAAAACTGTCTAAGAGTTTAACCATTTTTTAAATAATCACAGGGTGGGTTGAACACAAATTGATTAATGACTGGCATGAAACTCACGTATCTATCACTAGCCAGTTGCTCTTGTGTTCGAGGCACAACATGATCCCAAAGTTGCTGCCCGCTGATGCTCAGAGAGTCAGTGCCTGGCCTGTGGGTGACGATCAGGACCTCCTGGGCCCAGTCTTCCATCAGCCGCTGCAAGTCCTCAGGCAGGTTGTTCTCATTTGCACACATGGGATAACCAGTGTATGTGGCTGTTTTGTTGTTGCTGTTATTGGCCTGAGCCTGAGCCAGTCCTATCACTGGCTGATGAGAAGGAGGCGTGGCACCCATAGGTGGTTGCTGTGATTGATTGGAAGCCCCTGAGCTGGCTCCAGACCCTGAGAGGATACAAAGATGCACGCTACACAACTGATCTGACTGATATGAACTTAAATGATTGATTTAATTAATTTTCGAGAGTTTTGTAGATTTACATACTGCCACGCTCTTTGCCAAGACACAGTCGCTTCAGTGTTGTCCCTGTAATACAAAAAAAAACTATAAACGAAAAGTCATTCCCATTAGCTGGTTATAATGTTCAATAACAGGATGCGATGCAAAGCAAAGCTGCTGAAGACTGCCACAAAATAAAGGACCAAACTAAAAGCTAAGGTACACAATGCAATCACTCCCCTGAAACAAGGCAGAACATTTATTAGCAAAAACATGCAGATGATCCAGGTGAGGACCAAAGTTCAGAGTCAGAAAAAAGAAGGCAGAGAAGAGAGAGGGAGAAAGAGAGAGAGGGAGACGGAGAGAGAGTTAGGAAGAAAGAAGATAAGAAAAGCATCAGAGATTAGAATAGAAATCAGATTGAGATGCATGTGACATGCAAAAGGCAACTGCTTAGAAATGCTTTGTGGATAAGTCACAAAAATATGTATGTATGTAAATATGACACCTGCCATGTGAGATGATGTCCATTCATGTTTAAATGAACCTTGATTATCCAAACCTCAAACCACTGAAACAAGGCAAACTTTCCAATGAACACAAATTATATTTTACTAACTGAAATTTGAGTAGGGCAAAATTTTGTGTGTGAAAGAAGATATATTTAAAATTATATCAAAAAGACTGTATCCAATCAAAACCTTTATTTCTTAAGATATTTCACTCTTCATTGGTTTGAATAAGCAACATATTTCTGTGCAAAAATAGGAGATTAAGGCAAAAAGTGATGAAGTCGCGGCAAAGCAAAAGACACATGGCGAAGAGAAGTTTTGCAAAGACAGAGAAAAAGATATCACTGAGATTAAAGTAGAGAAATAGAAAAAAATGGAAAACAAAAAGGTGAAGCTATGCTGGAAGAGAGAAGATACAAACAGATAGACAAAGACACAGGCCCACTGAGAAATCTAGCTCGGGGCTTGCTACTCGATTTATTGGTCACTCTCTCAGATGTTTGAGGGTAATTAGACCAGCCTGTAGAGAAGTATAACCAAAAAGGGAAGGAGAAACCATGATAAGACAGATAATTGAAAATATCCAGTGTTTTTATGAATTTTCTGTTGAATTTGGATGTTCATTGCATAAAGTAAAAGGCTGTTAAGAGGATCTGTTGTGTGCTGCTTGTGGTCACCTTGTCCAGGGGGCGCTTGTGTGCCGGTGCTATCTCCATGCAGTCCGGCGTAAATATTATCAGAAGACAAAGAGCCCTTGAGGGAGCAGGGCTGCTGAGTCTGAACAGGCTCTGAGGTGGAGCTGGGCAGGTGGCTGGTGCATGAGCCCGTCCTGCCGTGAGTTGGGAAAGATGCTTTTGCTGGAGAGCCGTTTAAACTCACAGTGGGCTCAGCCGTTCCTGTAGCAGCACCTGAATACACAGACAAGCATCAAAATGTACTCATTTTTCTTGTTATTAACATTCGATTTGTCATTGTGGAGTAAATGAAAAGTTGCTTACTGGATTTGCTGGAGTCACTAGATCTAGTTGTGACATTTCTAAACTGTTGAACCAGGGGGCTAAGAAGTTTGCCAGGCTTCAGTCTGTGCTTGCTGGACCTTTTTCTGCGGCTGGTTTGTGGTGCAACATGTGAGAGACCCAGGCCAGGAGGAGGGGCTTTACCAAGACGGTTATACAGCAGCTCAACTTCCCCTCGTTGATTGGCCTGCAGCTCAGAAATTTCCCTCAGGTGTCTGAGAGAAAAGACAAGGGGTAAACTTGTAATTTTCAAGCTAAATGACAAACATTTTGATTAACAGAGGCAAACAGTAAAGCAATGGCTCTACTAACTTCTCCCTGAGTCTCTGCAGTTCCTTCTTCATGTCTGAATCCTCCATCTCTGAGTCATTATCGCTGCTGGCATAGGCTGAGCCATGCACCCCTCCATGCCTACTCGGTGAGTCAGAGCTCTGCAAGCTGCTGCTGCGCCCTGAGCGGCGGAGGAAGGCCACTGCCCTCTTCATGAGGTCGCTTCCTCTGCGCTCAGAGCGAGTATGCTGAGACGGGGTTGCGGGAGCCATTTTTGCAGGGCTGCTCTCAGCCCCTGAGTCCGAGGAGAGGAAACGAGCATGGACCGTGACATCCACAGGAACAGAGGGGGAGGTCAGGGCGCGAGGCAGAGAACCCCGCTTGGCCATAGAAGGAGGCGTGTCCAGGTAGAAATCAGGAGGTGCAGAATAGCGGCTGCATCGTGTCCTTTGGGTAATGTCATCTTCTGTGCTGACCACAGAGAAACGGCCAATAGTGGTGGAGGCAGCCATGGCCCCGGCCTGAACAAGGTCCTCAGTGTATCCTGAAGGATGTGCTGGTGAGGCAGCGCTGCTCCAGCTCCTTTGTTTTACATCTCGTCTGTTGGCCACTTCAGGAGGAACGGATATAAGCTGCAAAAAAATAAATCAGGTGGAAACAGGGTATCAGGTAGTGACCTGTGACAGCAAATGTAAAAGACTTTTCTACTTTACTTGTGAGAAAGCTCTCCCTTTTTTTACCTTAAACCTTCCTCTTGTTCCAGAGCAGGAAGCAGAGTGAGGAACGTGTCTTCTTGACAGGGAAGCTGCAACATTATAAGCAACCATGAACACGTTGGCACTCACATAATCAGCAAACAGATTCACTAAGTTAAGTTAGAAGTTAATGATGGCAGTCTTGTTATATTGATTAGTGTATGCTGTACATACCACACACGGCTGAGTCACTCAGTGTGCTCAAACTATCCATTCTCTCTGGAATTTGAGGCTATTAGAGGTGACAGGGTGAGAGATAACCAGAACAGAGTCATAGAAAAACTTCACTAGAAACCATTTACCATTGTCCTAGTAGGTAACTTGTCTTATACTTATAGACTGAATTTTGTTGACAATGTCTAAATACATTTGAAAAACATAATCTACCTGAAATTTCAGTACAATTCGGCTGTACGGTTTTTCTTAAAATATCTTATTCAACCTCAATTTTTCAAGCATCCATATGAAATAAAGTATAAACAGTTATATTAACTATATATATATCAATGTGGAAAACTAAGTATTTAAAAACAGCAACTGATGCTTCTGTAATTAATATACTGCACAACTAGACAATTAGACAACCAAATGTGAACTACCTATATTCTAATGTTGTTGAAGGTTGTTTTGTAGCATGTTCACTTTTTCAATACAACTCTTAAAGTCACTTCTAAAGATTCACAGCATTAAGAGGTGACCTTATTTTGTCAAGTGCAGAATTTTAAATTGATGAAAAGTTTATTTCTTTCAGAGTTTTGGGATTAGTTCTCTCTATTTTTTGCTTCTCATTATTTACAAACCCTTAATAAGTAAGCACACTCCACGTGTTGAGGAAGACTGTGTTATATCATTTGAAAGCTACAGAACAGATGTTAACAGACCTTGTGTGATTGTTTTGTCAGCTGCTGTTTTCATTTTCAACTGTACGTGAATAAACTGCAGCTTTAATTCGTTCAGAATTTGTACATAGTTAAATAAGTAACTGATTAATGTTCTAACCAATTGTTCTCCTGCTCTGTAGCGTCCCTCCCCCATGGGCCCTGGGGTGCTGTTTCCTGACCCCCCTGTGGCGCTGTCCGGACCAGGAGGAGACTGGATGTACTCGGTACCGGAGCCCGGTGTCTCTGCAATACTTCCTGATGGATACATAGGGGCATACTCCTGGTAGAGCAGATTCCTTAGTTTCTCATCCAGTGTTTTTATGGTGCTGTCCACAAAGCCACCACGGCCCAGTCGTCCCTCTCCGTCTGACTCAGCAGGCCCAGCACAATGCTGGGAAGGTGCTGGACTCTGGGGCAGTGAGGGAGCTTTGGTCCCACCTACAGTCGAAAAAGGCTGGTGGAGCACCACAGGCTGCTGTGAGCGCTCGCTCCGTGCTGCAGAGGTGTAGGAGACTGACAGCGACTCTTTGGCTGACCCGGTTTCCTGGAGAGGCAGAGGAGTAAGAGGAGGCCCCACCTGTAAAGTGCTCACATCCAGGGACAAGGGCATCACTAGGGGGCAGCAGGGCACCTCGCCTGCCATAGAAACAGGACATGTCATGTCGGGCAGCTGCTGGGCTGCATGGATCGGAGACATGGAGCCCAAAGGCGATCCCTGCGACTCTTCAATGGGAAAAGATGTATGTCTGGACGATGGAGGCAAAGTTTGAGCTCTGGCAGGCTGCGCCTGATGAATGCTGGGCTGCACCGCGCTGCCTGCAGGCTCCACTGAGGACACTGACTGAAGAGTGGGGGGAGCAGACACAGGGGGAGACAGAGTAGCTAAGAGTAGAGGGTCTGTGTTCGACATTATAGGAGGGCTGCAGAATCCATACACATCGTATGTGAAGCCTCCACTTCCTCCAGACATTGTTGAGGATGACCCTTCTTCTGGTGGAGAAAAAATATAACGAAAAGAAAAAATTTATAAGATTCAAAAAGTAGACCAACTTATATATTGACTTTTTTTTTTAGATAAAAACTGCACACAAGGGTTGTGGGATATCTTTCTCTTAGTTGCCACAAGGTGGTGCTATTGTTCCATAAAATGATTTTGGCTGATTTTTTTTCCTGAAGAAACAATAGTCACCTCTGGATGCAGACGGCCTGGCAGTGCCGCTGTCAGCAGGCTGGGTAGTGGTAGAACTCCCAGGAGACTGTGTGGTTGTACCATCAGACGGGGTGTCCTGGCTGGATGTGGGCGTTTCTTCTACGGGGCAGATTATGAACCATCTCTTTCCTGTGTGGAGAACTACAAACCAAGAGTTTGGATTTGCATTATGTTAGAATATTGCAAATAACTGCAAAGATGACAATGGCAGCATAACAAGAGATACTTGATTTACCATTCTGCTGATAGACGGGCTGATGTGCTCCTGGCTGCTGACTCTGTGGAGCGATAGATTAATGTTGGCAAAATGAATATGCTACTGGCTACTTTGCATGTATTTATTTACAGTCATTTCGAATTGGTATGTCTCAGTCCACGTTTCAAACTCTGTATAACCATGATAAGTTGGTCTGCAGAGTGTATATCTATACAGTATCTATCCTCTCTTACCTCTCCTACCAGCCCTTCAGAAATAAGGCCTTGCTGAGGACTACAACTCAAAGTGGAAGCTCTTTCACCCTCCACGTCTTCATTCAGCATGTCCTCAGCTTTATCAACAATGTCCTTTAGCTGGTCGATGAAGATCTCCTTCTCTAACAGCAGGATGAAGCCGTTCTCTACCTGCAGGAAAATGTTTTAAAAGATGTTAACTAATGTTGTACATATAACCAACAGACAACAAAAACTGCAAAAAGGTTGAACTAACCATGTATGTAGCTATTTCCTCTGGAGCATCTCCATCTAGATCAAATTTAAATGTCACCATTTTGTGGTTATGAGTTTCCAGCTGGCATTCCACCATTTTATCTCCAGTGTTGCAAACCTGTGAGGGCACAGGTGACCCTTTACAATCAGACATGTTAAGGTTTTTTTTTAACATATGCGAATGTGAGAGATAACACCCTGACTCACGTTGAGCATGCTCAGTTTGGGTTTGCTGGCCTTCTCCTGTCGAGAACGCGTGCGGGCAGACTTGCGGTGGTGTTTCCTAGGTTTCCCGTCCCCCTTCCCTCCACTAGCCAAGCTGTCATAGCCGTCACTGGTTTCCTTACCTGACGCTACATCAGAGTTAAGACTATAAAAGGAAGAGATTAAAATACTTTATCCCCACAAGGATGGTGTCACAATTTCAAAACACAAAGTTATAAAGGAAAGGGAACCTTTAAAGATCTTAAAGTTAGTGAAACTGTAGCACAAACCTGTCATAGGCATAACTGGGTAAAGATAATGGTTTGTCCTGAAGAACATCCTGATGACAAAAAAACAAAAAACAAATGCACAACATTTGGAATGTTTGAATACAGTCATTGTAGGTTACTGTGTGCTATACGTATGAGATTAGGATATTAAACTTATGTGAATGTAATGTAAAGACCAAACATTTTTTCTATAAAGCCCGACCCACAATTGATTTTTGAAAACGAAATGGACACCAATTTGAAAGGGCAAAATTTTACAGACTACTGGTATGGCTGATGATATAGTGCATTTATGAGCGGGGATGAAACAAACCTTTTCTATGTGTTTCCACCTATTTTGAACCAAGATGCTATACATATTCAATGTCAACCTGTTCACAATCTGACCATTGTCTGCTCTGCTGTGACACTTTGTAAGACACACTAAGTAACACTGCTGCAGACAGTGCAGACGGTATTGTTAACAATACTAAGCTTGGCCAAATTTATCGACATCATTTCTAAAAGACCTAAAGCATTATATAATATGCCCTGTCAGATACGTTTTTATCAGAATTAGATTCAGAAATACTTTATGAATCCCCAGGGGGATTATAGTTATATATTATATTAGCAGACAAAAGGAAATATGTATCTTGGATATGCCCACATTGGCTTGATAATATTGTCATAGAGATCAGGCAGACTCTAGATTTTTGAGTAACAATAGATGTCACTGTAGCAGGTCAAAAAGAACATTTTCTGAAAATGCATCTTGTTTTATACTTGAAAACGTACAAACTTTGACTTAAACAGTACCTCTAAACAGGGCTCTAGATGAAATGGGCTGGATGTAGATGTGGACTCTGCTGCGGCCAGGCTGGCACATTCAGGCACCGAGCCCGCTGTCTGAGTGCCATCAGGCTGCAGACCTGGAGCCTGGACTGAAGTTGCGACAGGAGCTGGAGATTTAGCAGCAGCTGCAGACTGAATAGAGGCTGCTGGCACTGGGACAGGGACTGGGGATGAGGCTACGCCAGATATATCAGAGCTAGTAGGAGGGCCTTTTGGTGGTTCATAAGAGTGGCCTGGTGCAGACACTGGTGCTTGAACTGTTGTGAGGGTTGAGGCTGTGGTTTCATGGATGGCTGTGGCTTGAGGTGATACTTGGACTGAGGGTTGGTTTTGTGCTGTGACCAGAGCTGGAATATGTGCTGGGGCTTGAGCTCCAGTTTTTTCTTGAGCTGAAGCTGAGATACAGTCTGGGACTGGAGCTGTTCCTGTCGGTGCTACAGGTAAGTCCTGGCCAGTTGCCGAAGATTCTGTATCCGCTCCACTTTCCCAGAGAGGAGCCTGAACAGCAGGCAACCCAGGCTGGACCAGAGTCTGTATCTAGAAAAAAAGCCAAATATAGGGAGTTTTCAATGGGTAAAACAAATATTGAGCATCTCTAATCCCTTTATGCATGCCTGCCATGCATTATATTAACAGTAAGACATATTGCCTCATTAAAACTACAGATTTCCCATGACCACAACAGTGAGAACTGAGCTGCATATTCACCTGGACAGGCTGCTCAGCCAGTTCCTGTTCAGGGTGGGGGGGCGGGGTATGGGGTGGGTTGTACCTGGGAGAGAGGTAAGGGATGCATGGTGTAGAAGCTACCAAGGTTAGCCTGAGATATGGGAGGGCCGTCCTGCTGCTTGGGGACTACATGGGACATGGTCATGGTGAACAGTGGGATATGGAGTGCCACACCAGGCACATGCTGAGGCGTGGACAGGGGCGTCTGAGGGGTGCCGACGGAAGGTACAGAGGGGAAGACAGTGTGAGGGGTCAGAGGGAGGGAGGGATGCTGGGGTGAAGGTGAGAAGCGGGAGCTGGACAGAGGAGAGCCACTACTGCTGTAGGCACATTGCAGAGGAGCTGGGGGGTAAGAGGAGGCGTTGATGCCTCCTGTTTGAACAACAGGATATGGGGAGGGGAACTGGGGAAAAAAGGGAAAATTATATAAAATAAACAACCAGTGGAGAGAAAAGGCACTCACACAAGCCCTGTAACCATTGTAATAGCTAATTATTACATGGTTTCTCTTACACTACCAAAACACACCTGTGTGCTGAACTGCAGGGGCAGGAGTGGAGGAGGTGCACCAGAGAGTGACTGTGGAAAATGGGTTGCTATGTCAGGAGGACTCAGGTGAGATGTGCTCTGGTCAGCAGGTAAAAGCTACGAAGGGAAATCAAACAAACATTTTTTCATTTTGACTGGAAAATATGAATCTTACCATGGAAATACAAACTTCTTTTGGAATTAAACTGACGAGATATCTTAGTCGAGGAGCCCTCGCTAATAAAGTGAGCTGCAGGGCAGGTAATGTGATTTAATGATCCTGTGTGGTTTGAAGTGTAAGTGCTGAATTCTGTAGTAAGTTAGAAGAGATGATGGCAATGCATGCAACAGGACAGCAGCTGGATGGAGATGGCACTAGCAGGAGGATAGACGAATGGGAAGGAAACTCAAAACCTATGAAAATCTATTTACAAACTTAAAAATTGACACATTTTGAAAGCCAAACAAGCATTCAAATCGGTTATTACAGGTTTTAATTGGAATAAGAAGGAGCCAAAAATTGGGATTGGGCAGATGGGGATGGGAAAACCTCACTTTCAGTTATATTATAGGTCATGTTATGTTCATGCTCTCTCCTTTTGGACTCAACCCTGAAGCGCATTCTAAAAACAGAGGAAGAATGGAGAAAAGCCCTGGAGGGGGGTGCAAACTGCCTCAATTGGTGCCAGACATGACCTCATTCAATTGAAGGTGCTGCATAGCCTTCATTATTCAGAAATCACGCTCTCAAACATGTTCCCAGATGTAGACTCAACCTGTGACAAATGAAAAGCCTCACCTGCCTCTTTAGCACACTCATTCTGGCATTGCCCTAATCTGTCTACTCAAACTACCAAAACACTATCGAATATTTTCAAAATGACAGTCCAACATGATCCCACTATTGCTTTTTTAGGCGTAGTTGGAGAAAATAAAAATAAAACAACCTTTCAGGCACCTAACTTAGAATAACACAATTTGTAGCCTTGTTAGCGCAGAGACTTATCCTTCTCCAGTGGAAAACTCTTAATACATCGAGCTAGACTCATTGGCTGAGATGTAATGCAACACCTCGAGCTTGAAAAACGGAGACTTACAATACATGGCTCATGAAACATTTTAGAAAACATGGAAACCCTTTATAGACTATATTAAAGTTAAGCCTAATGTCCCACCATGCTGAATGTAACTACATAAAAGATAAGTCACATCTATGTATAACCATTCATTTACTGTATTGCTGCAATTAAAACCCATCACCTAAAGTGAGATTTTGATTCCTTATTTTATACAACAGCCTTTGCTTCAAAGTTTGTTTATTCTTCAGTTAGTGTCATATGGATGTCCTGTTTTGTTTAAAAGGAATAATCAATAAAAATACATGTTAAAAAACATATTACCATATGTATACAGCTGCCCAGCCTTAATGCAATAACCTCTCAGAACATACTGCGGCTATCCCACATTCCAGACATGCAAAGTCATTGGAAACAAAAAAAATCGTGTTTACTTTGGATCAACCAGCAATCCAAACAGGCTTATGCTAACATGGCAGGCAACTCTGAGAGGGACAGGAAGGGGTGGAGCTGAAACTAATTCTACTTTTTGAGTCTCATACAGCTGTGGTCAGGGCCTGTCACAGCTGGATGCCACTAGTACCTGCTCCTGGCTGGTTTGGGCAGTAAGCTGTGTCTGGAGCGCAGGTGCTTCAGCTGGGAAGCTCTGTGCGGTTTGTCTACTCTGGTGCAGAGCTGGGGCTGGCGTAGCCGGAACAGAAACTGTCTGTCAGAAACACATTGGAAAGATAATATGACATTATCATGTGTTATTTTTGTTTCGACAAATCAAGCTGAAGGTTAAGATGTTCAGTGTGTCAGGAAAGGGCGTTTTAAGCAAGATCGCAGTATTGTTGGCAAACTACGATAAGGCAAGCTGGAAAGAGGGAAGTTTGAAATTAATCTTTAGTGGACAACAGCGCCAAAACTGTGCAAGCAAGTTAGTCTGTTAAGTTACTGCTTATCTCATATTAAAGCTCCTGTGAGAAGTTTTTAGTTAATTATGAAACACAATAAAATGAATATTGATATCTCTTGAAAATCTAAAAACACAAATAAACCATCAGATACAAGATTGAGTATCTGTATTTGACATGCTGTTAGGGAAGGTGTCAAACAAAGTGATTAACACCATGATACAGCAACAGACTTTATTTAAATTTCTACAACAAAGTTTCAAAGCGAGTGATACATTAGACTTTTAAAATAGAGCCAGGGGGATTTTTGTTAAAAACTAGACTCACTTGTAGAGGATCAGCAGAGAAATAAGAGGTACTACTTTGTCCAAAGGGGTCGCCAAAATCAACACATAGAAAAGTTCCTCACAGAAGCTTCAAACAGAAACAGAGCTAAAACCTTTATCTTAGTTGAGGAAGGAGCTGGGACTTGACAGGGCGGGGCTTTGCTGTAGCAGGACATAGCCTACATGAAGCCTGCTTCTCAAACATACCAGTGAGTCTCGTCTGCTCTCATTGTCATGTTGCAATAACAGCTGATGCCTGTCCAGATTCTGTCTGGAGAAGAGGGGAACGTCCAGGCTCTGTGTCTTGTCTACGTGCTGAAATACTGAATAGGTTTTACACCCAACCCCCCGGTAGCTGTGCAATGGATGATTAGCAGAAAGAGCAGGGGAACTGATCCTGCGATTGACGATGTGATGGAGACAGTGGTTGAGAAGAGTGAGATCTTCACTTTCATAAAATCTCCCTGGTGGCACAAGGTGTGGGTGAGGTGATGTGTTTGAGCCATGCTTAAAGTCTGAAGTAAACTGGGCAGATGTGTAGTTGGAACATAAATATGTTTGTCCCAAAGATCCACCTTCCTTTTCCCTGTCCCTCAGGAGGAGAGACACGCAAGCCTTGCAGCAGCGGTGTGGCTCCGAGGGAGGTTGTAAATTCAAAGGAAGGAGAGGTGAATTGAAATTACTTGCTGAGTCATGATGAGTGTGCTGATTTGGGGGCAGGAGAGGAGATAATGACAATGGAGTCTGGGCAGAGTTAGAGGACAGGTAGTCTGTAGCATGCACTGATTTCTCTTTGCTTTTTATTGAAACCGTATTCTGTGATGGACACAAAGAGGGCCTTGGGTTGATTGGCTGAGAAAGGGAGTGTTTCCTACAACGTAACATCTCAATCAGGGAGCAGCTTCCACGCCTGAAACACACTCTGCACTCAGAGGTGAGCAGGCTGTCATGGTAAACAAAGGGTTCACTGTTGTTACGCTGGTCATGTTTTATTCCAAAGAAGAAAATAAAAGTGTTATTTTAGAAAGCAACTCAGAAAAGCTGAAGTATTTATGAAAAGAGAAATGGTTTCACTCACTGTTTGAGACTGAAAAGGCCCTTGGTGCAGTTGGGAAGCAGGTTGTTGATAGGCCCCAGGATGCAGCTGACCTGTGGTTTGCTGGTGGGCTCCCTGGTGTAATTGAGCGGACACTTGTGTGTAGTTTTCCTGTGAGGCCTGTACTGTGGGTTGCTGGTAGGGCCCCTGGTGCAGCTGCGGGTCAGCCTGCGCAGGAGGACTGTAGATTATCTGAGTTGTGGAAATGGGCTCTGGAAGGGACTGGTAGGGCTCGTTTTGCTGATTGTTTGGATCATCTAATTGCATGGCAGAGCTCACTCCACTGTCAGCTGTAACAAGAGAGGGAATCAAACATTATTAATCACTACGAAGGACAGACAGAGGAAGAAGAGGAGGAGAAATGGAGAGGCATCCACTTAAAATTCAAAAGCAGGGTGATGTCTAGTTTTGACTCTACTTTTTCTCTCACTCATTTATAAATACCAGTTTCACAGATTAAAGTCATTGCTTGACTAGATTCATTATCAAAGATGTAGATTTTATGACACCCCGTGCCAATCTGTTGCCAGTTAACCTTATTGATTGTGAGAAGTTCCTCAGGTGTTTTCTTTAAGCACTTCACAACTCTTCCAGTGTTTTGTTACCACTGTCCCAACTTTTTGAAAGGTGTTGACAAAAGATTAAAGAGGGAATATTTGTTTTTCTAAATACAATGACAGTTTTCACTTTCAACATTTCATGTATTGCTGTTGTGCTATTTTCAATGAAATGAGGGGTTTTCAAAGTTTTGAAAATCTTCACATTTTGTTTTATTTATATTCTTCACAATGTCTCAACTTTATCAGGAAACAGGGGTGTAAGTGATTTATTAATGTATGCTTCTAGTTGCAGCTTCTCACATGTGGTAGATGTGGTGGCTGGTACGGTGCAGATCAGGGTCTGCTGCTCTATCTCTTGGTCCTCATTATCCGTTGTAGAAAGCGTGGCAGCCTCTGGCACACCTGAACCGGGAACCTGCAGTAGGTTCGGCTGCATCTTCTTCACAGCTGATTCGCCATTTCCTGACAGGACAGTCCGCTCTCTCCTCCATTTGATGAGTGCCACGCGATCCCGGATGGACTTCCCTACTATCTTCACATCACAGTCCAGGAAAAAACCTGATTCAACCTACAGGACACAGATAAGTCCAGGTTTTAATTGACAACCTTGTTTAAAGGATCAATGAATCTGTATTTTTAGCCTCCCCTTTAACTATAAAGAAATGCCTGTGCTTTGTCAAAGATCAACCGATCAGTCGCTCTAGTTTCAATCAATACAATTAATGCCTCCAATATCATTACAGACCTGACCACTGACTAACTCCCTGTTACATAACACCTAATCAAAAGGCGGGTCAGAGGTCGAGATCCACAGTTAAGGCAGCTGCATTATTAAAGGACATTTTGTCTACATAAGCTAAGAAGTGGATTAATACTACATAGGTAATAATCAAGCAGCAATCTTGGGCTGAAAATGTAGTCAATGCAGAAGGCCAAAAACTGCAGTTCCTTGAGTTGCCACATGAGGATGGCTCCAAAAGTGAGTCATTTCCCAGAGACCAGCATGTTGAAACAGCCTGACACAAAATCAGTTTTGGTCTCTAAGCCCTAAAATCATTTCCCCATTTGTGACGACTATAAAGGTGGTGATTTTTAAATATCATTCACAAGTTTTAATTATGCAGAGGCTTAAAATGATCCCATTTTCCCAACTGGAACCGTGTCCTGACATTAGCAGACGCTCTAGACCTGGAAATTGTACCCTTGAATAAAAAAGCCAAGATTGGTTTCTCCTCAGCCATTGTTGTTGAAAAAGTTATACTGTATGTCCCGCCCCTTCTTGATTTTGATCGGTGCGCGAGGGAGAAGTCATTGAAATCTGTGGCAAAAGTTGAACTATTTTGAACTGATTGGCTTTTAGCACAAAACAGCGTCAAAAAATAGCTGATGCTGATGGCACAGCTAATTCTAGTCACCAAACGTGACCTTGTTGTCATTTACCTTCTGCTTCAAATATGAATGCTCCTGGCTTCACAAAACCAACATGCAACAAAACAATGGATGACATCACACTTTCTATGTACAGTCTATGGCAATAATCCACAAGAATATGACCAGATATATCAAAAGTAACTCAATACATTTCATTTCTCACAGCTGTGTCACCATCCTTTATTTCAAAGTTTTCTTGCAGCCAATTTAAGAGGACATTGCACAAAGCAGAATTCCTGTTGCTATGGTTACCTATTCCTTACGCAGTGAAATGGGACAAGTTTTGTCAATGGGTTTATCAGACACCTGCAAGCAAATGATACATGAGTATTTCCCAAGACTGAGTCGCCAAATGAAGACAGCTTGTGGAACACACAAAATAATTTACTTACCATTTCTTGGGCGACAACCTCTGGGACCTCCCCCACCAAGTCAAAGGTAAACTCGATGGCACCAGTGTCCTTGTACTTCCCCTTCAGCTTTTTAGGATCTTCAACCCACAGCTTCAGAGCAATAGAGGATTTCTTCCCATCATCCTCTTCATTAAGCTCCACCCTCACGCCTGTATCCTCTGCAAAGAATGCATGATTTAGGAGGTCCTTGATGGAGTACCTGCAGAAAACACACACTAGTTACTGTACAAGCCCAACTAAAGGTCACTGTGACAGTAAAACCTAATAATACACAACACACAGAAAAATCAACCTTGCCAGAGCCAAATACTGGTGTTAACGTCACAGTGCAGGAACAGAAACAAAACAAACACTGTGTTCAGGTAAGCGTGAACCTCTAACAACAGACAAAATAAGTCACAAGCCTTCAGACAGTCACAAGTCATGATCTACTTACCTTTCTTCCCATCTGTGACAGATACATTCCCCTATTATTTCCTTGATTTCTGGGTCACTGATTTTACTGTAGCTAGCAGGTTTCACACCCTGCAAAACAAACCAACAATAAGATGACACAACTCTCCAATTGACCCGCTCAGAACAGTCTTATGTGGTGCAAGACTGTAAAATAGAGGAAGTAAGAACTATCAGCTTAGAATATGAATCCCAGGTACTAGAAAAAGACATTTTCTCCCAGACTAGTAACAATGGGGACCAGGGATCTACTGATGCACAGGGTTACTTTTGGATAACTGGAGTGGTTAGTTCAGTCGTAAAGTGGGCAACAAAGAATATGCACACAAAAGAAAATGCTACTTGAAAGAAGGTTGTGATGACTGCAAGTAAAAAAGGCAAATACAGATAAAATATAGACAAAACTCAACCTCTTGCTTTAATACAATACGTACTATTGATATGTAACACACTACGAGTTAGTCTTCTTTGTCTAAGACTCTTGTCCACCTGTGTTACTGTAATAATTGACATCATAGCTAGCCTTTAAAACTAGACCCTTTTATTTAAAGTTATATACTGGTCATGTGTTGGCTGCTGGTCAGACTAAATACGAGATTTTAAAACTGCTAACTGTAGCTGTAGCCTACTGTGCGTCCATCAGATTTAACAATATACATATTGGTGAGATTACAATTGTAAAACAATGTCAGATTAACCAGCAAGACTATCTTTAGTTGCAACCTCTGAATGTCTCCAAGCTCCCCATCATGCAAATAGACATGTTCTATAAACAAGACTGACCTCACAGTTGTAATAGTAATGTGAGATTTAAACAGCTTCACACGTGGACTCACACTGGTCACTTTGCGGTAGATCTGAGCAGCGTTTTGACACTCGGAGTAGGGGTATTCAGAGGTGGCCATCTCCAGCATGCACATCCCAAACGCGTAAACATCCACAGCCTCGTCATAGTGCTCCTCATACATCTCTGGGGCCATGAACTCTGGAGTGCCTGGAGAGTTCATTTAAGAGACGGAGACAAATTAGCATCTCAGATTCAGTTTCCAGTGTTTCATCCTACTTCAGCAAGATCAATACCAGTGTCAAAGACTGAAATTCAACACAGCTGCTTAATCATGACAAGAATACATTGTCATTCTCTCAAATGGAAGACAAGAATTTCAAAAAAACATGTGTAAGACGTTCTGTTGTTCTGAGCTACTTTAACACACTACTATAATACGATTTATCTCTTTCATGATTATTTAGATTTAAAGTTCTTGAGAAAATCAAACCATTGAGTCCTTAAAGCCAAAACCAGAAACTAAAAAAAAAACTCTGTGTGAAAATACAGGCTATTGACTCTCCTAAGGTAAACTGACTTCATATGAAACAAAGTTTTCTGAAGTGCAGACCTGGAAGAATCTAGTGATAAAACAACATTTTTATGTCTCAAGTTTAATAAGTCTTAAGCTGGTAACAGTTCAAAGGTCATGTTAAAATACCTACAAATTGCCATCTAGAGTTTAAAGGAGCTTTATCAATGGATCACATGACTTACTAGAGCTCGTAGGGGGCTGCTCAACTCTTTTCATTTAACTGCAGTTCATTTTTGGCACTCACACCTCAAATTTCAGTTTTATTTTTGCCACAGCAGGCAACTATTCAAGTGATAAAAGCTCTGAAACCCACAATGGACAACCTGTTCAACAGTAAACCACTGACAGAATAGGCTAGCAACTATAGTATAGTAGAGCATGGACTGGAGTGTGGACCTGTATGATAGTTTCCATACCCAAGTCTTCACGGACTAAGCTACTGTCGGCTGGTTGAAATCGATATTGTGGTTTACATATCAATGAAACATTCGAATGACTAACCTATAACACTTTTAGCAAAGGAGGCTCTCTTCAGAGTCGCCAGGCCCAGGTCTCCTATTTTAACAGAGCCTGTTGGACCCGTGATGAAGATGTTGTCACACTTGAGGTCTCTGTGGATGATGGGAGGAGCCCTCGTGTGGAGGAAGTGGAGGCCTTTGAGGATTTGTCTGCACCAGCTCCTGAGGACTTTGGGCTTCATCACCTTAAAACGCTTCAGGTAGCTGTGTGAGAAAAAACAAACCATGACAAAGATGTTCCAGTTGTCACCAGGTAAGGAGATTTGCTTGTTTTTTAAACACACTGAAAGGTTAAAGACAAGCTAGCATTCCAGGTCTGCCTGCCTCCCCCAGTTTGTTTAGAAGTTTTCTCATGAGCTGTTAGTCTGTTAAATTGTTGTTGCTTAATTAAGCTGCAAAACACACAGTCAATATATCAATCCCTGATGACTCTACTTACAAACTAATCTCATCAAACTGGCTTTCTCATTATGTTGAATTATTTATTTTTATTAAGTAATTACATTTTGAGAAAAAAGAGCAAATTAAAAACTTTTTTCCTATTTTAAATGAACAGCATATTTGAGTTTCAGTCCCTATGCAGTATTTCTTTACTGTAATGGTGTCATTTAATTGGTGTGAACCTTTTAGACATGTCATAGACAGTCTAATGGTCATTACTGTAAGGTTGTCTGAAACTGACAAACAACAGGAGCAATAAGAGACTAACAGAATACCGAGTAATCTTATACTTTTTGACTTACGTTTTTAGCGTCCCTGAGGTCATTAGCTCTGTCACCAGAACGATACACTTCTTCCCTTTCATTGGCGATTCCCAGAAGTCATAGAATCGCACGATGTTGGGGTGCTGCAGTGCCTTTAACATCTCTGCCTCCTCTTTGAACCTCTGTCTCTCAGCTTTGGACAGTTTCCGTTCCTGGGGTAAATTAAGAAAGACAATTAGCTCTTCAAGTTGATACACAATGACTTTCAAGGTGGCCCACTCATTGTTTAATTTCATTTCAAAGTTCATTTATTTTACAGGAAAGATTAACAGTAACATTAAAAAAGTTACAGTTAAACGGGCCTGACTGGTTTACAGCAGGTTCCTGTTCTGCAGTACATAAAAAACAAAGATCGCATCAGACGAAAGACACAACCAACAATCAGACTAAACAGCAGATTGGAGGTGGGGGGGGGGCTTTATCACACATCAGACAAACTATTAATGTTTAACCTCCGTTAAGTAGCCTAGTGTTTCATCAGATGTGGAGTTCTGTTAAAACAGTCCCAGCTTGTGTTGTAAGTGGACACAAACGTGGCATTTTTGGCAGGTAAACATGGGGGTCTGAAGTACCTCTCTATGTCACAACTGAGTATAAAATAGACAGCCAGTGGAATCAGGACTACATCTTTCGAAGTAACCTTATTTGATTTTGTTTTGTGATACAGACACAGACTAAGCGGTCATAACAGGAAGAAAAGATTCAACTGTATTTTTAATCTGTAAAGGTGCTATGGGTTAAGATAAAGACCACACGTGTTTATAAAAGCAAGCTGAAGATACGTTATTATTATAGTTATAAAGGCCAAACATTTTTTTCAGTTATTGTGCATAAAGATTACTTTAAATCTTACTTGTTTGAGTATACAATCCTGAGTGAATCTGTGTATACTCGATCAATATTTTGGCCCCTGCCTTCCCTGAACTGTTGTATAAATAGTAAAAGAGCTGACAGCGAACATCCTCTACATTTTTGTTTCTCTCCAGTCAGCACGGCAGATACAAGCCGACTGCTTCAGCCACGACAAACGCTACATGACCTCCAGATTTTCTCTGCTGCTGTCTGGATATACACATTTTTAACTACAACACATCTCTGGGCAGGGATTACTGGCTGATGCTGGAGAATCAGATTTCATTCACAGCTCAAGGCGACCTATACAGCCTGATGCATCTTAAATTACTGTGAAAGATAAATCTCCTTTTTAAGCTGCATTCATAATGCTGATTTTAATGAGAACAAATATTTGACATTTCATGTCTATTCTTAATTTACAGATGATTAATGATTCTTTGCAGAGAGAAGATAACAGGGTGTGGCACCTACAACATCTGCTTTCGTGAAAATATATTTATTTTTTTAACTGAGACAGAAAATACACAGGCAGATCTGATATTTTGTATCAAATGGAGTGTGAAGGGGTAAGGACAGACTACGCTGCATTTCATATAAATATGGGGCTTTTATTCTGCTGTGTATCAGATACTACACGTCTTACACAGTGTCCTGAAGTGAACTTATCGTCTCCCTTCTCTCCTCTCTCTCTCTCTCTCTCTCTCTCTCTCTCTCTGTTGGTGCAGAGGGCTGCATCAGCAGGATTCACTCTTCAAAAAAAACGCAACACTGTGGTAAATCCTCAGCGCTTTAAATCCACATTTAGACTCATTACGAAGCAATCAACAAGACAAATAATGATGTCAGACAGTGAGATGAGATCTCACGGGGTAAAGGGTTTTACTGAATCATGTTGCATCATTTGCTTATTTCTAGTAAACAACTCGCTCAGCAGATGTTTGATCATCATTTAGAAGACAAATAAGTAACAAGATGAGCAGGTTGGTTCGCTCGACACGGGGCACAAGATCCTCTTCCAATCAGATTTATACGACTCTGTGAGGATCCATGTTTTCTGCTGTCTCATGCTTAGCCCTACCCCCAATCGCACACACACTCCCTCAGACACACACTCGTACACAGCATACACACACTGTTTGAGTTACACTGGCTTTTTGTGAGCGAGGTCACACAGTCACAAAAGCTCTGAAGGGCAAGGCCTCACCTCCAGAGACTGAACGCTTGAATCATCACCAGTTCTCTCTTAAGAAGCTGCTCAATCGCACACAACCTGCACATAGACAATTACTGTAGAGAGATGATCTTAAAATGACCATGATTTCCTGATGCATATTCAAAAAGACTTTGGCTAATATTGTAAAAGAGTTTAAAAATGCCAGCGGAATACCAGACGTGAAAACTAAATTAATGTTAAAGTCATAAAAGCAACACATGATAACATACTTAATCATTCAATGTAAGTTACAATACAGCTAACTGAGGTTGATTCTCAGGATGTAACATGGAGACAATTACCTCACGCACGATCGATCGGGGGCTCACTTTGTTCATTCCTACGAGGATTGATTGAAGCTTCACATTCAAATGAGCCTCATTACATGTATATTTAGAATAAAGATAAAGACAACTTAACTTTCAGTCTTTGCTCGCTCGACATGTGTTGTTGCCATAAGATAAGCAAAGTGTCAGAGTAATTACATTCTAAGTCTGAAACGTATTCAGTCAAGTAATTTTTGTTATATCTTTCCCTCTGGCCAGGCTGGGTGAACCTTGATTCTGCGAAAGCAGAAAGACACAAAAAAGCATCACTTTTGCTTGTGCTGAAGACAAATTGCATCTATAGGCCATGCTGCAACCTGACTGTGCCTCAAAGTCACAAACCTCACTCTCATTAGGATCATTGCCCCTTACAAAATGTCTAAACTTCTACGGAAACCAGCCGGTGCATTGACTTAAACTTTACAACAAAAAAGCTAATCAAAGTCTGGTCCAATTAAATGCTGGGGAAAAAGTCTAAGCAAACTTTAAGGTCACACACTTGTTTTGTCCAAAATCTAGGCCTGTGCATGTCTCTTCATTATAAACTGTTATTAATCCAGGTGACTGTGCCGCTGTTTTATTTGAGGACACTGTATAAAAATGCACATCTAAGGCACATAATAAAGTATTCTCCTTTTAGTGTCTTGTTCTGGATACATTGTAGGAGATTGGCACAATTTGATCCATGAAAGGGCAACCAATGTAACCAGGTCTCTCTCCATGCTAATCTGTACATCATATGGATAACATCTAAATGTATCATTAGATCACCGCATACAGGAGATGGATTAGTTATAAAGTATTGTCACTGCTATGAAGCTATATATTTAAATTAGCCTCATCATAACCTCCTGAGTCATTACAGAGTCTACTGTTCATCTGCTGGCATCATGGATAAGGCCTGAATTCTGTTTAGGAGAGCAGAATGACTTCCAATCCATTCTAAAAAGACAAAAAAAAGAAAAGGACAATGCAGACACTTTTTAGAAGTCACAGCTGAGAACTATTCTAGGGAAAGCTGGTTCAATGTGATCGCTGACAAAAAGTATAAGGCTAGATAACACTGTAACACTGAACAATATTTCTGAACTTCATCAGCTCTCAGGTGAGAATGAATATTTCAAAGTTGGCTCGACAGAAGTATAACAAAAAGATGAAAAAAGGGATCTCACCTCGTGGTGCATAGCACAACACTTATATGAGAGTATAAAAACAGAAATAAACTGTCTCCAATAAAAAGTATGAAACAATAGCCTAATGCCCATAACTTCTGACTGGTTAATGAATGTTTACCAACGACAAGTGGCTAAGCTTTGAGAAGAGACAGGCAAAAGGCAAAACATATGTAGGTTTAAAACGCAGATTAATCAACCAATAATCTCTGCTGGATGTTGAGCCACCAGGTGTGTGCCCCTCTAATGGGATAAAGGTTTGATGAATAGGCCTACAGTGTTCTATGTGTGTCACGGGAGGCGCCCCCTGAGCTGGTGGGGATTCGGTGCCTTGCTCAAGGGCACCTCGGCAGTGCTCACCTCTCCAGCTACCAGACCAACTTCCATATTTTGGTCCACATCGGGATTTGAACCGGCGACCCTCCGATTCCCAACCCAAGTCCCTACGGACTGAGCTACTGCCGCCCCAAGTGAAAGATAAAGTGATAAAGTGTAGGCTATTTTGATTTCGTTTTATGGGAAACACAAGACCCCTGTGTATTGTCAGGCCCAGATGTTTTTAGCCTGCAAACAGTGCTAACCACTGTTTTTAAAAGTAGCCTCCTTTTTTTAATACACAACTTCACATTTTGCTTTAAAGACCACGGGCCAGTAGTTTACTGAATAATGTTATAGGCCTACGTGAACCCACCTGGAGTTCACACCACGCCACCTCGACCCAGGTGTCGGTGTCCAGACCTTTGTAGACAGTCTTGAAGGACCCCCTCCCCAGCTCAATGTCAAACTTGAGGAAGCGGCCCCCAGGTGAGGTGGAAACCGCCTTCGTCCCTGGCTCCTCTTCATTCTCATCACTTCCCGCTTTACCTGTGACGTCAGATGGCACGACCTCTGCCTTTTGCTCGCTTTCTCTCCTGCCCCTTTTCTCCTCCTCAGCGCTCGCGCTCTCTGTGACGCTGTCCTTTAAGCCCACCTGGCTCTCTGTGCTCGAGGTCTCCTGGAGGCCAAGGCGAGCTCCGTGCAGGGACCGGGTCCGACTCCGGTCCACGATGGTCAGTAGGTCAATGTTTAGTTCCGGGCTTCTGTTGACACACTCCGGCGTTTCGAGCGGCTGCTCCTCGGAGTCTGCCACCCAGAGGCTCCGGCGGATGAACCTCTGGCGGACCAGCCCCTGGTAGTCCGTGGACGGGTAGGCGCTGGGGTCACTTGATCCTCGCAGGGCTTCGTTCTGGATGTTGACATTGTGGTCCGTCCCGTTTTCATAAACAGGCCTGTGGGCATTGGCGTTAATGTCAGAGTCTAAATTGGGCGCTGAGGAAAACGTGGAACCCAGCGGCGGATCTTTCCTTGAATCTTCCACCGAATCCATCCCGGTAACTTGTCAAACACTTACCGGCACCATGGTGCAGGGAGGAGGATGAGCACGCGCCTCCCCGGTGGTGGAAGAGTTTGCTGCCTACCTGCAGCTCGCGCATGCAATGACGCAGTTCTCCAGCTCAGGATGTATGGCCTTATAAGCCTTGTGTTTGTTTAGGATACATATCATCCCCGCAAAACGTCCAGCTCGGAGGTTGCGTGCATTGCTTCCTGCCACCTCCTCCTCCTGTGCCGGTGCACCTTGCTGCAATACAGCGCAGAGATACTCAATTGAAGCCTGATGTCATCCTTTGAGCTCATGTAAACAATTTCCTCCACACTGCATATAAGGTCTCCTCTGTAAAATTTTGATTGTTCCGCGACTAAACACTGGCAACAGTGGACAGGCCGGGATGTTTAGGCTGTGCCACGCGCTAATCCCCCTAAAGACGCGTCACGGGACGAAGTGCGCAGCTGTCATCCCTGTAAACACGCACCGAGCCGGGATCCGGTTCATGCAAATAAATTGCAGGTGTTCCGGTTTGAAATCTGAAGTCCCATTAGGTGTTACCTCAGCTCCTCTTCATTCTTCCTTTGACCATTCTCGCGCACTTGTATTCCCCCTCTATCGTTTAGGTGCGGAGCACATGGATGGATTGAAGCTTATCAGATTATGCCACTGCGGCACACTTTCCCTCAGGTTGAAGCAGGAAGCTCTCAGCGCATCTCTTATCCAGCTGATACCACTATTGTCTTACTGAAATATTTATTTTTTTCTTATCTCCGGTTTGAGGAAAAGTAGGCTAGATAATTTCACGGCACAGCACACGCCCCTAGCAACAACACGTATCCAATAAGTCTTTACGCTTTTAGGCGGCACCCTCATCCTCCTGTGACACAGGCTGAGTGGACCACACTACCGTCCGCCTCACTGTGACGCTCTAAGCCTCCAATGGGAAGGTGTCTGTTAAACCTATACCCACCACAAGGGACGCTGCTTGGTATTATGGGCCACCGGATAAGACGCACAGGCCCCCATCTTTATATTCATCCACACAAAAGCAGGGAGAGCGAGGGAGAAAGGAGCTTTTAGGGTTATGAAATGCCTTCTCTGGGATTTTTCCACAAGACTCAATGCACAGTGTTTCAAGTTATTGTGTGTTGCAGGTTGTTTCAGAAATGTACTACTATTTTTTTTTAGGAATGGCCTCTATAGACACACTATCCTTAGATACTTTTATGCGAGTGTTGCCTCTTGTTTGCACATACTATTCTTCATTATTCCAGTAAAGTTAATACTTAAATTGATTGGAAAAAAAAAATTTAATCAGTATATCAG
Organism: Tautogolabrus adspersus; assembly: GCA_020745685.1. Classification (NCBI taxonomy): domain Eukaryota; kingdom Metazoa; phylum Chordata; class Actinopteri; order Labriformes; family Labridae; genus Tautogolabrus; species Tautogolabrus adspersus. Next base: position 20,489,586 of record CM036538.1, read on the forward strand.
CCACTAATGAAATGACTGAGAGAGAATATTGGGAGGAGAGAGTGGGAGATGCATGCAGCAGAGGGTTGAACTGTGGCCTCTTTACATGAGGTGCCCAACATAACCGCTAGGCTATCTAGCACCTACTCACAGGAGATTTTCTAATGTAACAATATTTTCACATTCTTTTTCACTGTCTTTGTAAAACACAAGGTGTATGATGTGTTTTAAGCATTTATATAAATATTTAACACCAAATAATGTGTTTGGGGGGCACAAAGTGGTCAAATCCTGACCAAAGGCCTCAGAAGTATCTTTTTCTCCATGGGGATAAACCAGGGGAGGTTTCAAACTTTACGGGGTCAACCTTGGAGGTCAAACCTGCCCAGATTTCCATGGAAACAGTTAAATAAAAGGAAGCATTCAGAGGGTCAGGTCTTGGGGGATCGGTTTACAATGCAAACGATAAAAGTAATGATTGGTGTGTGGTCCTCATTTCCTGGTGACACACGACCAAATGCATTTTCTAGATAAGAATTTTTCGGTGATCATGCTGCCGTTTTCTCTCCTTGACAAATTTGTTTTAAACACATACAGTCTTTAAGGATTTGGTTTATTGGAGATTAAAAAAGACCCAATACTTTTAGTACGTAAGGAGCCATGACTACTGATCAAACTTTCTCTCTGAAGTTTTGTGTATGAGACTTAAAAAAATGAACCCTTGGAATCACTTGACTTCAGCCCAAGATGGAAATCATTATTATTGTATAATATAAATATTCTGTAAATTTTGATCAAGTGATCTATTTATTTACTTAGCTGCACTAAATCCAATCATATGTTACCAACTGGATCCTGATAAAAACAAAAGTAGGCTATTGCCCGAGGAACCTTTAGGCCTTTCATAGGCCCTGTAAATTATAAAGGGGGTTTCTGTCAAAATCTAGGTTTGACCCATTACTGCATACGTTTACATTGTGCAAATTATTCCACAAATTCGTTTTTAAATGGTATCACATAAAGTGCTGGGTGGCCCAATTTTAATCCAAAATACAAATACATTTATTCAAACTGGAGTTTTTATTTATATCAAACAGTGCCCAGAAGTGTCAGCTCTTCTCTCTCATTTGATCCCTGGTGCAAGCAGTTCATGTTACGGTTTATATTTATGAATCATTCCGACATTTCAGTCATGGCACAATCAGAGCCGGCCCTAACCCACTTGGTGCCCTATAGGCAAGATTTTAGCTGGTGCCCCTTGTATTGCAACCAATTCTACCACCAATCACAATGTTCATACACTTAAAGAAAACTGCAATACAGCTTTATGTTTTACAGCTTTATGTTTTTGCTTTTTATGTTTTGCAGCTTTTCTTCATTTAAACCTCATATTTATCAGTATAGTCAGTGTCACTCACTTCTGATAACTCGTCTTCCCTCCTCCCCCACAAAGAGCAGGTATAAGCAGCAGTGTTGTGATGCGTCAGGTTGAGCAGGGAGCAAGAAAATAGAGCTTTTTTAATTAGGTGATGTAGTTATGTTTTCCTGGATTCTTTTGTTATATTACCGAATAATAGCATGAAAATTACATCAGATAAAACAACATTAAGTGAAAGTTAAACACATTTTTCCTTCTTTGTGTCTTCAACTTTTCTTCCTCACTCATTTAGGGTGCCAGGACGCCCCCTATGGGTGGCCGGCGCCCCTAGCATTTGCCTATACTGCCTATGCCACGGGCCAGCCCTGGGCACAATGATGTAACTGCTAACAAATCATTTGTTGCAGTCCTATTAAATGCAATAAAACATCTGATTTCTAGGACTATAGTGACACTCAGGACTGCTAAATTAATTTCGACAACAATGGAGTTCATATGAAAATAAAGAACACAACAAAAAGGCTTTTGCATTTTTATACTTACAAATTATATCAAGTTAATATTAATTTTATTTATTGACCGGCAAAAGTTGCCGAGTTGCGTTTCTTGTTTTAGTGGCATCAGCTTGCAGTACCACTTTAACACACATGTTGGCAGCAAAGAGTCAGGAGCCTGTCCCGCCTGTAGATACATCCGCGACTACAGTCCGAGTAAAGCCCCTGGTTGACTCACACTCTGTCATCCAGGTTTCAGTTTAAGTGTGGGAAATCACCCCATTATTAGAGATCCTATTGAGCAGCCTGGCCTGCTCGCATTTACCCAAACAGCCTACAGTTTCTAGTTTAAGCACAGCCGCCCCCATGTTGGAGGGGCGGTAATCTGGAGCTCTTCTACCCTCTCGTCGTCACGACAGGCTTTTGTATATGGTCTGTGCCTCTGCCCTCCGGCTGGACAACCGATTGTGAAGACCACGCCATACATGATCAACCTGTCCGGGATTTTACTCGGTGTTTAACAAGATGCCTACGGAAAGGATGGAAATGAACGGTGATGCTGACCGAAACGGCGAGGCGGAGGTAAGGCACCGGCTGCGTCCGTTACTTAAAGCCCAGCGTGTATCCAGCTAATTGTTCCCTATGTGTCCACACATTTCCTGGTAAGACTCATCCGGGGGCAAATCACCCGCAGAAACATTACCAAGAGTCATGTCTGCTCCTGAAGAAATCGATGGCTGAGGGGTTTCCATCATCTCCCTCATCCTTTCAGACACCCTTGTCTTTTTAAATGAAAGATAAAAAAAGGCTGAACAAGTGTCGAGTAGGCTAGTTTTAATCCCTTATGAGAGACCGGTTAGCGGTTTTGGATTAGCTCTATTTTCTTCTAGTTAAAGAAGTTACGGTTTGTGTTTCGTATTGTGCGGTGGCTCATTCCCTCTGCTGTTAGTTCAGATTACACATAATGACAGACGATACAGAGGACCATGTGGGAGAAGGGTACAATCTAAGCTCTGTAAATGGCTCAGCTCTGTCTGTGAACCAAATAAAGGCTATGATTTGACGAGATGGGTTCAAAGTAGCCTACTTTTCTTTTTTTACAGAGGTCACATTAATGAATGCACATACCAGCTTAAATGGCCTCTCTTCAACAATGCACCTTTGTTTGAGGGGGAAAAGTAGGCTTCAATAATACCCATACAAATACCTGTTACTTTGTAACTTTGACTATAGAGTTGGGCAGCTGTGACCCGGTAACTATAGTGTTACACAATCTCAAAACTTTTTAAATACGTTTTTCTGGATCAACTACCCACTAACATTATTACTAAGAGGCTGGAAGTTAAATAAAAAAGTTTTGGTAAAGTCAGGTTAAAACATTTCCCGTTTGTGTTCACACATGAAGCTCACCGTGAAAATGTGAGGACCTTTTCAGGGGGTTTTGCAAATGTGTGAAAACGACTCAGGAAATATATATTTTGGAAGATCTCTATATGTTAAAGTAGGCTAGGGCTGGGCCATATGACAGAAAAATCAAAATCAGGATTAATTGAATATTTTACCTCGATTAAGATTAATGAACGATTATTTCGTTTTTGTTTTTTGCCCTCATAGTTCACTGACATGGTCTGTACTGTAAATATGCACCACTATTAAAGCCGGGATATTGTTTCTAATGAAAGAGTGAATATCTGATGAACTATTTTGTGGTTATTTATTGAATATTTCAAACTGAAATCAAAGCATCGCTTAAAATGAAAACGACACATTTTAGTTTTAAAGTAGAAATTAACTTCTCTAAAACAGTAGAAAATTAAATAACTTGCATTTATTGCAAACAGTTTTTCCGATGTGTTTACATTTGACTTCTTTTTGTTCGGTGTCGTCTTCCCTCAAGACAAAATGTGTCCAAACAACGGACATTGCTTCCATGTCGTGGATTAGACGTGTAGTCAAGTGACTCTGCCCTGAAAATAACGAAAATAATCGACATGGGTAAGATCACGTCGATAAGAGCTTCTGTATGTCGGTTTCGATTAATTGCCCAGCCCTATATGTTAAAGGATTAAAGACCTGCTTGTTTCTGACCTTTGGTGATGTGGCGTTGTTTGGTGAAGTGTTGGGATGTTTTATATTCATTTATCAGGAGTTCTGGCTCTTGAAAGGAAGCGTTCATGTTTTATCAATAAACACGACATGATGTAGAGTCAACTATTGTGTGTGAGAAGCATGTCCCTAAAAAAAAAAAAACAGAGTGTAAACCTGAATTTCCCTCAGAATTTAATAAAGTATTTAAAAATCAAAAAAAAAAAAAAAAAGGAGTTGGGAACCCACACAGGAAACCTGAAACTAGCACTCCCTGGAAAACTTTGGAGAGAACTCCATGGAGGAAGTAAAATACAGAAAGTGAAAATGGAGCTGTGGCGTTACTAGCTGTGGAAGTGAGAGAAATAGTGGCTGATAGGAGTTGCTCTCACACTCATCTGCTGGTCCACCACATAAGCACTTCTTTCCTATGTGGCCTGGCACTCCTCCAGAGAGGTGGAAAAAGGAACGCTTAGACCAGTCTCAGAGTGTGAGGCTGCCAACATGGGCATAAAGGGGACCTTATTGGACAGCTAAACTGCACTCCTACTTGATGAAACCCCGAGCACTGACCTCAAATGTAAGTGACTGGTGTCTCCTCAGTGACCCTGGTTTCCAGTGTATATGGTGTGATGTTAACCACATCCTCATTTCGCGTGAAAGTTCAAGTTTTTCTTTGCTTTGTGCGATCAGATGTTTCCCTTGAAGACCTGACATTTTCCAGGCAAGTACAACTTTTAAAGGGAGGCGTGCTCTAAAATAAACAGTCCTAATTGTGAAACTTTGTAATCACTACAGGTTCACTTCTGTATTGTGTACCAAACTTCCACTATGATGACTTAATTGATGAAGTAACTTTAGGGCATTTTATGACAGTTTCAGTTTGAAACATCTTTGGTATTTCGGTTGTAAGTTGGATAAAACAACTCATTTGAAGATGTTATCTTCACTCCTCATAATTATATAATATAATTATTGGCTCCTTTCTTACTTTTATTGTAAAAGACTTACAGAACAAAGAATTGCAGTTTATTTTTAGAGTTGATCTGACACTATTCAGTGTCTGAAATGCCTCTGACACATAGATCTGAAAAAAAAAGTCAACTTGTTTCTTCTTCTCCAAAACAGAAGACTACTCGGCAAAAACATGTGCACCGTGTTAACACTGATGGGATGTTTGTAATGTGTTGTTAATCACCTTTGTATTTCACATGTAAGACATACAGATCTCTTTTACTTTTCTACAAATGCATGAAGAGTAGGGATGTAACGATTCACTCAACTCACGATACGATTCACGATACTGGGTTCACGATACGATTCTCTCACGATTTATTTTGTGAGAATCGGGAGGTGCTTGGAGCTTCTCATTGTGGTGTCGATTAAATGCTGCATCATGTTGGTTGTGCTATTTGTGTAGTTCTCTGTCTTGTTGCAATATTTGCACAGTTTTTGTCTTGTCTGTTATCTTCTCACCTCTTTCATTTTCTGTCTTGGGGAAGCAAAAATGCTTCCACTGCCATGATAACGCCTGCTTATTACAACCAACCGCCTCTGCTCTACAGCTGCTGACGCTCACGATACGACTGCGATTCATTTTTCAGAGTACCGATTCGAACCTTGACACCTTTGAATTGATTTTTAACTGCCTCACGATAAATCTTTACATCCCTAATGAAGAGAGGTTGATTCTTCTACATGACCCTTGTTTTTTTACTAAAAATGACGGATGTAACTCTGCCCCTGTGACATTCAACAACAAAACATGTTAAATGTATTATTTATCTGATTGACTGTTATCTAAAACAAATACAAGTGAGCGTAGTTATTGCAGTGTACACATTCACGCATACTCTGTTTAATGTATTCGTTGTGTTAGCCTCTTGTCCATAAGTGTCTTTAGTCACTTTTCCCCTTGTGTTTGGGTGGAGGCCACCCTGGCACTCATCGTGTGTTTTTGATGTTTGCCCTGGTTAGCTGAACTTAAATGATATGACATGTCAAATTATTTTTAACCTCTGGACTGAGACCAACTGAGTGACCTGCGGGGTCATGTGTGTTCCTGTTTAATTTAGCCACTGAACACTTTCACTTCCATCTATATCTTCCACGGAGAACAAACGTTTTATCATTGCACAAATCTGGTTTTAAGGATTATTGCACAATAATCAGTTCTGGATCTTTCTTCATTTGTTTCCTTCATTGAATTGTTGTTAAACTGTTTAGGTACTATAGTAGTTTAAAAACGTGATGAAACACTCACTTTATTTATAAGTTACACATGTTTAAAATGTTATCCCTCTACAGGGAACACACACTGTCAGTTACATTTGATAGTCTTTTATAAATAAGTTAGTAACCATTAAAGCCCTTTTACAGGCATTAGTCACAAAGGCTCTAGATGAACAAAAAATACAAGATAAGAGAAGATGAACTGTATGATCCCGGTTGGAATTTTTCCTTGGACTTCACAGTGCTGTGATCCAGTAAAAAAATATCAAAGCACATTCATTCATCAGTAAAACAAGTCCAGTTACACCATCATAAAACTCCATACATAGTAAAACAAAAACACTAAATGATTAAGAACATTGATGAACAACAGGTACAGCTACAGTTTTACGTGTGATCATGGATGACCACTGGTGAGTGGTCACCAAGAGACCTCGGGTCAAACATCATCTCTTCTGAGTCACATTGATGTCATTGTGTTTGTGTTTAGGTACCATTGCACGGCTTCAGGAGGCCTCGGGGCCCTCAGGGCCCTCTGAACATGAACCACTATGCCAACAAGAAGAGCGCAGCAGAGAGCATGCTGGATGTGGCTCTGCTGATGGCAAACGCCTCACAGCTGAAGGCCGTGCTGGAGCAGGGACCAGACTTCACCTTCTACGTGCCCCTCATCACTCTCATAAGCATCTCTCTTATTTTGCAAATCCTGGTGGGAGTACTACTCATCTTCATAGGTAAGTCAGGACTTTGTCTGTTTGCCAGAATCTCTGATTGGCTTGTTTTACAATATTGTACAGATAAAGTAATGCAAATAAAAATCATAAAAAAATTGTTTTTTTTTACCCTGCAATACTTTCTTTTGTTGAATGTCATTATTATATCAAGTATGTGTGATAATGTGTTTACTTCATATACTTTTTCTAGACTAGCAGAAGAGTCACACGAACAGTGAGGTTCAGCAAAGACAATTTACAGTTTGAATTTTGAAAATAAGTGCCCAAACAGTGCATGACACTGAAGCTACACTGACTCTAGTTACAATATACAAGTTACCATGCTTTAACTTATTCGCTTGAGTATTTGTGACTTCAGTGTCACACACATGAAACACAAACGTTTTCAATGTGTACTAAGATGTTAACAGCCTTTTTTAATACATGGTTTTCAAACTTTGTTAATATAATGGTACATGGCCAAACTTTACTCGAGTTGTCAGTTTCTTTTAACTAGAAGGTTTTTTCTATAAAGCTAAATAACTTACATTTTTAGTGCAGCTTTTTTTCACAAGGTACTGATGGGAGATTTTGAACAATAGGACTTGGAAAAAAAAGTTGTGCATTTCACAATTTAAAAATCCAATTAAGCTTTTTTTTGTGCCCATACATAAGGGTAACTGTTTTGGTAAATTTGTGAGGACCGACCCTTAAACAGTTCAAAGTTTGTCTTCCCATACAATGATGTGCTCGCTCCTCCCCCTCCTGACTGGGTCCTTATCTTATCCTAACAGAATACTGTTGTGATAGAGGACCGAGTTTAGAGAGCTGCGGCAGGAAGGACGTCTGTCTGCTAAGCAGCTGCCAATTTGAAAGAGATAGCCTCCAAAAAATGTTGTGACACATGAAATTTGCAAATACTAATAATCTAAGTAAAAAAAAAACTTCAAACCAGTGAGGTATGTGATGTCCTAATGGAGGTAAAAGCTAATGATATACCTGAGGGCAGAGCTGTCAGAAGCTGTTAATCTATATCAGTGCTCATTAATGATTACTTCACTGCTAATCCGACTTGAGACTCTGAGTTGCCCCCTTGTGGGGAAAAGAGGTCACTCCCACTGACTAAGCACAATTCTTTAATATCTGTAAACATGTTTTTTTTCCCTTTTGTCAGTGAAGTGGAACCTGAATGATGAAAGCATGCACTACAGGCTGAACATCCTGGAGAATGTGGCCACATCCTTCGTCTTTATCATTGTCGTGGTCAATGTCTTCATTACAGCCTTTGGTGTCCAGCGGCCCAACCCATCCGGCTGATCCACCAAATGGGGACTCTTCATGCTGATCAACTCAGTAAAAAATTGTCCTCGGCGTTATTTTACAAAATGGACAGGATGTTTAATTTATTCACCAAGCTGAATGGCATGCAGGTGCATTTGTTTGTTTGTAATACAAGGACCAGAGGAGATCAACATGCGCTGAGGATCAGGTGACATTATGTTTGTGTGTGTGTGTGTTTGTGTGTGTGTGTGTGTGTGTGTATGTTAGAAGGGTTTACTTCTTCTCTAACCATGGCTAAGTACATACAGTATGTGTGGTAAGTTCTCCTGATTTCATGTGGCAGTGTAGTTTTTTACCTCTTACGATGCTCAGGTCACATGCCTTTAATCATAAAACAAACATCAGGAGCAATTCACTCTGTGACAGTCACATCCATGTGAATGTTTCCTGAGAAATAAATTACATTTTGTAGTTTTGTTTTGATTTGTCTGTATATGTCAGTCTAAGCCTAATGTTTGCCTTTATCTTCAGAAGAAAAACATTCACCACAGCATAATCCAAATGAAATACTTATTAAGTGCATCAATCAGGAGCCATCTTGGCCTTCGCTGCTCATGAGGCATCACAGGACAAAACAGCTATATTATGGGGAAAATTGACTGTTAACAGTGTTACAAACCTCATCCTTTTAATGAAGTGGACCTTACGAAGTTTTTTTAGTGCTATGCAAAGTCTTTTGTGTACGGTTTGTAATGATTTATCTGTATGCTTTACTTAAAGTGTTAGTGATTTATATAGTGTATGTGTACTTTGAGGATTTTTTTAATCACTTATTTATATACTAAAACGTTCATGCCTTTAACCATACGATCTTGTACGACACACTGTGATGTATATTTTAAATGAATTTTATAAATAAAACAACAAACGCTACAATTTTTTTTGGGGATCATTTGTTTTTATTGTCTTGTTTAATTTCATCATGCATGATCTTTTTTGTACATAGAAAAAAATCTACATCCCTAAAACGATGGCACTTGAATGTATAAGGCGCTATTAGACACAACAGTAGGTAGAGTATGTGACAAACTGTTAGGCACTGACCTCAAAAAGGGGACATTCATTGAAAATCATATATCAAAGTTTCATGGTAGAATAACATCAAAACTTGTTGAGTAAAAGAGGCAACAACTTGGCTGTGCAAGTTCAGACATTGGCTTCTGTTAAAAAGTTTAACCACAAAGAAATACAGTTTAACACAGCACCATCATTTTAGTTATGATCACAGCCCTTCTCTATGTTTTACATTTTGTATGAGTTTGTTCAAACAACATCCTGAGAAAAACCATCAAATTATATCTACCATTGTGTTAATGTTCTTTGGATAAATGTATAAACTGTATCAGATAGGCACTCATTAATGTATAGTTGAAAAAAGGAAAACTAATATCCGCACATAAAGAAAAAGTAACTATCAATAGCTGGGGTTCAACTCTCAAACACTCAGTCAGCTTATTCTGTGGGATAAAAAGCGCTGACATTGACATTTTTGAGTCATCTTCTGCATATTTAACGCTAAGATGACTAAATGCTCCAGGCTAACAGGAAATATTATTTTCCACCCTGCCCAACCCAGCGGAAACAAAGACATGGGAAAGTATTCAGGCATGCTTCCGGACTAAAAGTATTTGGCTAGCTAGAGCCAAAGACGAAATGTGTTTTGAGTAAAATTAAAATTCAGAGATAGGAAGGCACTCCATACATAGAAACTGCGTACATTATAAATAAAAAAAACTTGGTTAGAGATGCCACGAAGTAGGTGGCAATGCCTTAACCGTATGTGTGTTGAAGGCCACTAGGGCCTCTTCCATCCTTGTCAAGGGGAGTGCTAACCTTCTCTCCTTTCATACAACACGATAATAAAAGGGACAACGTCACTTTATATACCAGCTATTTCATAAGACACTTACACTCACGGTACCATTTCTGACTTTATACGCGGTATATCGACTAAACACTACTCTCGCGTTTTCATTTCAAACTGAATTTTAGATAGGTGTTCGCAGTCCATTTTTACTTAGTCTTTTGTTAACATTTGTATATTTTGGTTAGGGTTGACTCTACCCATAATGCACCGCGCAGGGAGAGGTAAAATATCATTGGCACAAGTAACCATGTGACCACAAAACAGAATAAACTCGTCGAAATTGTTAAAATACGGACCCAACTCAACACAACTCCGACTGTTAAGATGACTTATCTTTTGCGTGTGTCTTTTTTCGAGCCACAGGATTTTGGGAGGCACTTGAGTGACTAATACGAGCTATGTATAATAATATTGTTCCCATGTAACCACCAGAGGGCGGTATTGTCTTGGTTACCTGACACAATTTTGGGAGTACCTTAACTGAAGTGTATTTTAATATGCTTAAAAGCAGAGCTAACTGAGCAGAAGAGTAGGTATATATATATACAATGACCACAATGTATGGCTCAAGGAATATAAGGGGCACTCTGTGAACCAAAATAAAAGTAAAAAGAATCATGCCTGAGTCTCAACACCGAAGTCCAAGAAAGCAAAGCAAAGGATAATCATTGTATGGCTGCACAATGTACTGATAAATGGGAGGTTATAATTTATGTAGCAATAAAATATATAAGCTGAACCTATAAAGTTAAGTTTTTGCTTGTTTATTTTGGTCTGTTAAAGTTGCTTTTTGTCTGACTTGAAGATTTTTGGGAGAGAACATGGTCAACTCATCTTGTTACCATGTGCAGTAGCCCAACCCAACCGACTGATCCTCATTTGGTGACTCTTCATGCAGATCTACCCTTCCATGTGTTTACTTCCTTTCAGCAACTAGGTGTCAACATTTGGGGAATTACGAGCTAAATGAAGCCCTAATTTTCCTCATCTGTCTCACTTTTTATCATAAGAAAAATAATATAAGTTGGAGTACAAAATAAGCATTCAACTCTTGCAAAGAGACTTGCTGTGCTTGAGTGCAGGTATCATTGATAAGAGCAGTACTGCTAAAGCACCTGGTGTGACGGAGTCCCCTCTTACTTCAGGAGACTTTCCTCAGTATACCATATGAGAACCTCCTGTGCCTTCTTTTTCAAACCCAGAGCAGCCAATCCAAGGGCCCGGCTTCCTCCTGTCAATTTATCCTCTGTAAAACAAAGAACCTTCTTAGTAAACCTGAGATTACCAGGCATTGAGTAATATTGTATTTTAGTGAACAGCCTAAAGATGACACATATAAGCTAGAAAATAATATTGACAATATCTGATTATCACCATGGCAATGTCCAATCTTGTACGCTACTCACCACTATAGTAATAAAGTAAAGCCATTCCTACTGCAACGCTGAAACAGCCCAGAAAGAAGAGAGGATCTGGAAAGAGGTTAAAAAATAAATAAGATCTTACTATCAGGTGTGCTTGTCAAATCACACTCAATAGAATAGAAGAGAAGAGACGTTTATTGCCATTGCACAGGTACAAAGCAGTACAGGTACATTGGAATTTGTATGCAGTGGTGCTCAAGTTAGCTTTGTAAAATTTGAAAGAAAGAAAGGCAGCAAATAAATTACAGTCACCAAAAATGATACAAAATATACAATATTAACACACCGTACACTAGATATAAAAATACACACTTTCTACGAGTAAAAAAATAAAAGGAGACACTGCATTAGGCTGTGAAATAGGAACTGAATGCAACATTGCACACACTTTGACATACTGTAGTCTTTCATTTAAACATCTTACCTCTGTCATTCAGAACGTATCTCTGATGGTACACACGAGGATGTGTGAGGGGATCTAAGGAATCTGGAAGCAAGACAGATACATTTTCGTCTTCGGAATAATATAAAAAAAATGTAAACACTGTAACTGAGTATGTGTAATCCAGGCTCTATGATCCAAATGATATCAAATATCTCACAGGGATTATATATGTTATGTGGGAGCAGATTTGGGGACTAACCTCTGAGGCGTAGCCGTGTAGGCAAACTGTAATAAACCTCCTCTACATGCAAGTGAAGAGCTCTGTAAAACTCCCGGCATGCTTCGTCTCCTTTCCCCTGCAGGTGTGTCAGGAGCTCACCCAGTCGAACACTCGTAGGCACATCCAACTTTCTGAACTGGGGAACAATAAAAGTCGTATGGGATATTTCAATCCCAAATGGAACAATTCATTCCAGGAATGCTTGCTTATACAGCTTTCCCCAGCAGTAATGAAGACTTATCCCTGTACTGTATATTCTTAAGAATTGATTTCATTGATTTAATTGCATAATTATTTGAGTGCTTTTTCATAATCTTTTCATATAATTAAACATTTTTTTCATCAACGATATCAATTCTTTAATGCTTGGGGTGCTTGAGAGAGCAGAGGTGTTACCAAGGCTCTTCTAAAGGAGAGAGGTGTTACCAAGGCTCTTCTAAAGGAGGAGGATTAAGAACCAGACTGCAGTAACATATTCATGTTTTCTGTTATTTCATGAGAGGCGCTGAAAGCTGGATTTAGCCAATTGTGTAGGAACAGGGTGAAGGTGTGGAGGACTTCATTCTGTTCACAGTGATACCAACGACATCCTCTAGTCATTTTTCTCAGAGCTGGGCCTGTATAGCAATTACACTTTGGATGGAAATTTTGCATTGAAAACCTATGATGTCCAGCATTAAATAGGCCTAATGCTTATAAATGAACATACCAGTAATATTAAATGTAAAAAAAGGGTAACTTCAACATGACAGGGGCCATTCTGCTGCAAGATGGCTATTAAAACATTTTCTTCATATGATTATTGCTTTTTAATGCTAATAAAGAGTAGCCTATTTTCACACCACATTGTTACTTTTATTTGAAAGTTATACCACTTGTTGCATCCGGTCAAAAGTCAAGAAATAGTATTTGTCTGAGGACTTACTTTAGTGGCCTCCTTGTCTGAGAGGATCTGGGGGTAGATTCTGTTGAGCTGCAGGATGAGTTTGTCCACCAGCTCCGTGTCAAGTCTCCGGTCAGTTCGGAGGAAGGCACTGTCCTCTATCAGCTGCTCGTGAAAACTGTCTGCACTCGTTAACAGGGAGAAGATTTGAAAACAAGACTTAGTACATTTGAGAAACAATTTTATAGACTGTACGATGAAAGGCTAACCTCTCATTGGTACGGCACGCGACTGAACGTAAACATGTCAGTATGCCTCAACAATGTCTGCAGTGCTTCTATGCAACCCTGGAGGAGAGAGGAGTAGGCTACGAGGGCATGAGGAAACGGGAATGTTGCTTGAAGAACATTTTGAGTTCAATAAACTTGCTTGTTGGTTGCGAGTTGGGCCATGTTAAAGCTTTCGCTCCTGCTAAATGTATCTTACTGTAACAAACTTTTAGAGACCTCAACAAGCTTGAAATGAGACGTTACATCGTCATTGGCAAAGCGGGGTAACCTTTCACGTCGTTAATGCTGTGGAAATGTTCGTCTTTTTGACTTAAATGAAAGACGTGTAAGTGAAACAAATGGCTAACAGGTACTACAAACCTATTTATTTTTTTAAGGGTTATTTATAGTGAAAGAAAGACACGAACCTCCCATTGTGGAGTCCCCTCTGTCCTTTGTTGGGCACGCCTTCTTACGTCACCTTGCTCGCAGCAGGGAGTGGCTTACGGTGGCTTACGTCACAGAAAAAAAACTTTCAACCGGAAACATAATTAATGATGAAAATAATAAGACAAGGCAACTTATTTCACCACCACAACGACGGTATGAAAATAGACAATATATAAATGAAGGAATTTCATAATACACAACAGCATGTCTGTCCTCAATAACACATAAACATATTAATTGTATACTGCACATGGGTTTTGAAATATATAAACATTTTGTCCATAATACAGTAGCTTGCATTTACCTGCTAAATGATGTGTACTTAAAAAAAATTAGTTAAAAGTATCCACATGCAAAATTAGGCAAATATTGAACAAGCAACCCACCAACAGAACCATAAACACTGTTTCATAAAGGTAACTGCTGTTTTTTATTTTCATTAAAAAAAGAAGAAAAAACACAGAATTGTGAAAGTTGTATTTATTTCTTCACAAGCCATAACTGTTAGCAACCACTAGCAGGCCACAGTGATGAATCTTACCACAAGTTCAGTCGTATAGATACTCCCTTATGAAACAAAAAAAGGACAATGACATCCTGTAGTCTGAACAGTGTCCAATAAATACAGCTGTGGTTAAAACAAAAACATATACAATTCATTAGGACCAAGTTTGTGAACAACAATGTGTAAAATATATTTTTGAACAATTATTCCTTGCGGTTTTAACACATTGCACTTGCTTAATAAACAAATAGGAAATGGCACTGCAGGATTACCGTTGGCAGAAATGATATGACACAAAAGGATGTGTTAAAACAAATGCATAAAAAATACACATCTTCACAAATAAAAGTTTATGAATACTATTAACATCTGACCTTAACTTAGAAATATTTAAATAAGTTTTGCATTATTCTTCCATATTCATAAAAACCTCAGTTTTTGTAACATCTGGATTTGTAACAGCTCTGTCATGTGTACAAAAAAAGAGACCAATTGTACTGAATCAAGTTAAAAAACTTAATTACAATGATAATACTATTTTGAATAGTATGTACTTGTTAGAGTTTTTTCTATGAGCCAAACAGAAAGCATGGTAAACAAAAATCCTGACAACCACGATGCCATGTGTCTCTGGACTGTCAGAAAGGCACCCAAAAAAAATCTAAGGCCAAAGGAATACAACTAAGGCAGAAAAGCTTCTTCTCTTTTGTGTGAGTTGAAAGTTCTAGTCTAATTTAGTAACAACATCATCTCTGGTTCTCATTCAAAATAAATAGAGATAAAAATATGTTGAAGCACTCGATAAATGTCATAGAGAATCTAGACATACAGTAAAAACGTTGCATAATATTTGACACAATTAGTATGGTTTTAGAAAGAGGAATCAACTAAGAGCAAATCGGTAAAACAAAAAGTGCTCATTCAGAGTAACAGGCAAAAAGCAATCAGCAAAACGCCCATCTTGAGTCTGTCCCTGGTTCAGTTAGAATAGTGGTTCCTTTTGTTGGACGACTGAAGGACTCCAGTGGGCAGCTGACACGACGAGTCACTCTCTCTTTAGTTAAAATGTTTTGACAGAATGTGACATAATTGTTTTGGCACTCTAAAACAAGGCCCCTGGAAAAAAAATACTGCTGGATATGTTCCTGTGTTACAATAACATGATTAGGATCATGATTAGAGAGTGAAGGAACCAGGAGCAAAGGTGATTGGCAAGTGTCAGACACTCTGACGGACCCACTGTAGGACACTTGGCAAGATTGATTTACTGCAAATGGAAAGATAAAACAGAGGATAATCAAATTAAGTCGATTGTTGAAATTTCATTTCCACTGAATGAGAGATGGAGATTAAACATGGAGTTAGCAGCCATGAAGGTAAGATGGAAGCAGGAAGCAGAGGACTGAGCATGCAGTGTTTTGCATGCAAGTGTAAATAGAAGTCGGATACTGTAGAGTTAGTTTCAGGCAAATATTTGAGAAAACCTTTTCGACAAGGAGCTGACTTTTCTAACCTTAATCTTCTATGTCACAAACCTTAAAAATAGAAATCATTTCTGTTTAAGAACATAATACTTTATTTTTAAATAAATATAACAAGGGCATATGTGCAAACAGTAATTGGATCTCTTCATTATTAGCTACAGAAAAAATCCCAGTGACATCCTGATTCTGTTTTATTATCTCACAAGCTTTTCAAACCTGAGATTGAGTTAAAAAACAGTTTTGAGAAATAAAGAGAAAAACAGAAAGCACTCATGCTAACAGACAACTGTAGGCTCATATAGCTAAACGAATGTTCCTGTTTAAAGATCCCATATAATACAACGTTAGAAAAACATAAACAGTAAATAAAAGGAAGAAAAAAGTAAACCTGTCACAGCCAGCTGTCTCAAAAGGAAAATCACAGGCAACAGTTGCTAAATACGGGTGTTAACGGGTATTATCTTCCTCATTGCATTTTCCACCAACACACTCACCAGCTTATTAACTTATCACTGAACTCTGAAATAGACGGTATGATAAATTAAGCCCGATTATAATTATCACATCAAATCTGAAAGGGTGGCAGCCTGAAAGCAAGTGTCAGACGGAATAAAATTAGCAAGAAGGTTTCCAGTGTCATGCAGTTCACAAACCAAATAAGGATAACAAGTACAAATCAAAAACAAGCTTATACCCCATGCTTGTGCAATATGTGCCAAATGATTGAGTCTGTATTTTACTTTACTATGAAACAATAAATATTGAATAATTTAGAAAAAACACAGTTGTTTTTAATGCTACAAAATGACAAAGAGCAGCACAAGAGAAAAGGATGGTTTAGAGTTCAACCAGTCATTGTAAACAGAACTAACGTACTAATATTAGTATACAGTTATAGTATAAGAGGTATTAAGGTCATAGGAACAGAGAGCTTAGAGTTAGAAGAAGGGGGTGTAAGTAAAGCCTCATAGAGATGCAAATCTTGTAGATAAATAGATACAGGAGATATAGAATTTTATGAAAGCCACTGAAAGCCTTGCAGATGAACCTGTGGCCTCTGCAGATGCTCAGTGGCTCAGAGTGGTTTCTGTAGCACAGCCTCCGACTTACATGGTTGGAGGAGGCTCCTTTGCCCTTTGTTTTGCCCTTTCCTCCCACCGCTGTGGAACGGCGCGCCTGCTCGTGGTCAAACTCCAAATCCTCCAGGCGCTGAGTTAATGCAAGTTTCTGTTGGATGGCCATACGCAACAAAGAATTCAAGGTCTTCTTCTCATCTTCTGCGGCAGCCAGCTGCCTCTGCATGTCATCCAGCTGGGTCACATACTCATCACACCTGAGAGGCAGAGATTAGGAGAAAAAGCGCCGGTAGGGGAGAAAAGGAAGTGAGAAGAGATTTACTTTCTTTCCAGCAGATGGAGCAGTTCACCTTGAACTGCCTCTGCTGCTGTCACATGTTTTCTCCATTGGCCAGACAGCATTTCCAGATGGGAGGATGGAGTCTCTGCTAGCTGATTCACACACATATTACATCAGACTGTTCCCACAATGCATTGTGTCTCTCTTATATTCTGACACATAAAACAGTATGCAACATAAGCCTTTTTTTTTTTTGTCAATAATCTTTCTTTAAGTAGAAAAGAGGTAGATTTAGAAGGAAATATCAAAAGATTTCATTTTCTAAAATATTATCGTAATGTTTCCATTTTAAGACACAGTTAAAATAGATGTCATGCATTACAGACTAAGCCCTGGACCACCTGGCTCTGTGGATGTCACATGATGGTTCATTTAATGTATGTCAGGAATAAGCAAACTCGTGATCGTATGGAATCATACCTTGTGGCAAACATGGCTCGAAGAGAGGAGAACGTAGCAGCGTCCTCCTTCAGAGCCTTCAGTTCATTGCGGAGCTTCATTATCGTCTCAGTCACCATGGCCTTCTCACTTTCATATTTACTCTTCAGGTTGGCCAGGGCAACCTCAGCCGTCTAAAAGGAACAAAATCGTATATAATTAAAAATGTTCTTTGACTTTTATATTGTCTAAACTAAGCAGTTATTTTTAGCTGAAGCAGATTTTTCCTTTTTGTTTGGCTTTCAGTTTGAGAAACATGAAACAATGAATATCCTTCCTTTCTTTATCATACACTGCAGACATGTCCATACATACACATGGACACACACACACACACACACACACACACACACACACAGAGTGGTCCTCTGACCTGTTTGTTGGCTTTGAGCACAGCTCTGAGAGTGGCGATCTGCTCCCTTTTGGTGCTCAGCAGGGACTTCAGTTTGAGGATCTCTTCCATGCAGGCCTCCTTGTCTTTGTCTGCCACTGTGCTCAGCTCCAGATTGGCCAGTCTCTGGCGTGACAGCTCAGTGGTGCGGTCCACTGCCTGCTGAAGGTGGCGGATCTGGTCTCTGATGATGGCTACAAGGTTGTAGATGTTCATAGACTCAGGCCGGTGCTCGGGGGGTGGAACTGGGGTAACTTTAGTGCTGCTGGAGTCTGACTTTACAGACTCAGTGTCAGGGATCAGCCCATTAGAGAGAAGTACAGAAGACTGGTGCTCCTTGCCTTCCTGACCTCTTCTTACTTTGGCCTTGCCTTCTTTGTAGTAATCGAGCATGACACGGTTTGGCGTCTCATTGTTGCACATGCACACATGGTTGTAGAGATTAGCCAGCTCTTCGCTGAAAGCTATGAGCTCATCCTGAGCCACATTAAGGCTGCCCAGTGAGTCTCCTGCAGCCTCACTGACCACATGGAGCTCCTTCTCCAGACGAGCCACCTCTGCTTTATCAGCCTGGCTGATCTTTTCCAGGGACGCCAATCTTGTCCTCAACTCCTGAATGTCGCTCTCCAGCCGTCCTCGCTCGTCTTCATACTGCGTCCGACACTCCTCGTATTTTGCTCTCAGGGTCTTCAGCTCCTGCCTCAGCTCCCCAGCTTCAGACACCGCCACAGTGTATTTACACTGCAGGATCTCAGGTCCGTTTATGTCCAGCTCATAGTAGTCTCCATCATTGTGGCTGTCTCTGTCTTTTTCACTGTCCAGGGCAGACTGGCGCTCCTTACTGGCCTGCAGCTTCCTCATTGCGCTGAGATTTTCAGTCAGCCTGTTGACAGTTTCCTTTTGCTCAGACACAGTCCCATAGGCCTGTTCCAGGTGCTTCTGGCTCTCCTGGAGGGAGTTCATCAGGGAGACTTTCTCCCGCTCCACCTAATATAAAGACAAGGTATTAAAATCAACTTCTTTACCTATTATCCAATAACCAATACACAAACACACATATCAGCAACTCTACAGATAACATATCAGTAACTCCACAGATAACCTCGTAAAATGTTCTACTCAATTGCTATGGCCTTCGATGATCATGAATTTACAATTTAAGCAAAGGGCAGTTCTTATTCACACTTGTGGTGGACAGTCAGTGTACCTTTGATTATTGAGACTTGTTGTATGGCAAGTATACGATTAAAATATTCAGCATGTTGAGCTGAAAGTGAAACCTACTTTGAATGACTATTGAAACATGGCTGCTACAACAAACTGCAGTAATTGTGTAAGTATTAGTACTGGATGGTCAAAGCCTTTATACCTGCATCAGCTGCTGTTTGAGTTTCTGGATCTCAGAGATGTTGAGCTCACTCAGCAGGTCATCCACCAAGCTCGGAGCCGGCTTGAAGGCTTCTCCTCTCTTGTTCCCCAGGGCTCTGTTGTCATCATCACCTTCACCTGCTTTGGCCAGGCCGTTCTCAAAGCCTCTGATGAGATCATCGTTGTCAGGCTCGGCGATGGCAGAGGGGTCATCGTGGAGTTTGAGGTTGTCGATGGAGATGTTGAAAGAGCCGTTGTACACGGAGCCACCGATGGTCATGTAGTGGGAGAGCTCCTTGCGCAGGGTAGCCTTCTGCTCACGCTCTATTTTTATAGTTTCTAAGGCTTCAGCCAGCTGGCGCTCTGCAATTTCTCTTAGACCAACGGCTTCCTCCAGCTGGCTGTTCAAGCACTGGGAGTCCTCCTCAAAACGGCGGATCTCGTGCTTTAGACCTTCAAATTCCACCTATGCAGATGTTCAAAAATATAAATAATCTTATGAGTTTTTTTATGTGACCAAAGAGCCTAATATTGTCCAATATGACCAAATAAATATTTCCCAGTGACCATTACAATACCTTCAATTTAAAATGTATGATGTAAGATGAAAATGGAACACACAACAATTATTGGACTCAATTTAAAACTGTTGAAACTTTTTTTTTTTCATGATTTCAACCAAGATTGTAATGTGCATCAAAGACGGAAAGTTGTTCCATCTTGTCCGTCTCACCTGGCTCTGTCTCAGCACAGACACTTGTTTCTGCAGAGAGATATTCTCCTCCTCCAGCTCGCTGTAGTCCTGCAACAGACGAGCCTCCCGCACCTTGTACTCTCTGATGTCATCACGCAGCTGGCCGCGCTGCAGTTCTGCCAGATCGGAACTCTGAAAACCATAGCAGAGGGAAAAAGATGGCACATTGTGTTGTAATTGCATCAGAATAAACTCTCATTAAGATGCTTTATCATTGAATGCACGAAAGATCATCTGTCCTTGCAACTGTCTGGTGTCTGTGGGTGAACCGAGGACCAACGTGTTTCACATTCCACAGGGTCGAGATGAAAGTAACGACCGGAAGAAGGACATGGTCCACTTCTCAGTCCACACTACAGAGAGCCCTGGCAGAGAACATCCTTTGTGTCACTCCCAGTGGAATATTACATCATCTTTCCTGCTGACTGACCCTCCCCCACTACAAACTTCAACACTCTCACAACTCCCTGTGACAACTTCTGTTGGGGTGGTCTAGTCTCCAAGTCAATCTAAACTTCCAGAAGTTTCACTAACCTTCTCCTCTATCCTATTTTGGTTGAAACTGTAACTTTCAATGAGTCCTTTAAACTTAAAGTACTTTAATTCAAATACAACTGTGGGCAAGTTTTAAGTTCTAAAAAAGTTACATCTCATTGAATGTACTTTAAGTTTCCGCAGTTTTACAACTTAACATACTGTATGTAAATAGTAGATGGAGGTTTCAACAAGATGCAGAAGAAGAGAAGATTTACCTGGGAAATTCTATTTTTTTATCAAAATATAGGGACTTTGTTAAGACAGATGAGATTTTTTTTTACATTAGCAAATTCAAACAATTACCTCTCTCATCTCAAGGGCAATTGATGACAGGCGTTCATTTTCAGACTGTACACTGGTGAGTGAGACTTTGGCCTGTCGGAGATCATTCTGCAGCTCGAGGACCTTCTGCTGATATAGAGCCTCCTTACTGGCAGACTCTAAGATCAGCGACTCTTCCCTGCTTTCCCCGTCTGCTGCCACTTTCCTGTGGGTAGAGTGAGCTTGTCCGAAGGCCTGAGGGTGGGACGGAAAAAAAGAAATAATAAACACCAGGGCAACAAAACTACTTTGATCAAGGATCTATGTCCGTTTAAAAACACATAAACACTGAACCAGGTGTAATGAAAAGATAACGAAAAATAAGTATAGATAACAGTCTATAAAGAATACCTGGCTCTGTAATTCACTGCATTTATTACAGGTTGTTTGATTTCCTGGTGTGTTACAGAGGACCATTGGCTCACAAGTGCTGTGTCAGCCTGCAGCTATGTTTTGGTGTCATTTCAAGGTGATCACATTACACAGCAAACAACCTTGGAAAGATATTACTGCAAGCACTAAATTCGTCCAGTATTTTCCACATCGCTTGGCCTCCGCAGCTCCGGACGTCCGCCTTAACTACCGTTGTAAAAAAAAAGAAAAAAGAAATTGATTCAAATGTTTCTGTGTCTCTATGTAAGGTCCAACAGCAGCTCCAGATGTTTTTGGATGCTCCGTTGGGATACCCCCCAGCCTGCTGTAGTCTGTAGCTGCAAACTTAGACAAACAAACCCCGTTACAGGGCGCTGTGTCTTGTACAAACACTGAAGGTAAAGCCCCTAAACGCACACACCTCCTTCGCTCTCTGGTCTGACTACACAGCATTCGCTGAACTCGCATACACACACATCTGCTAAATGAATAGGGATGTAAAGATTAATCACAAGGCAGTTAAAAATCGATTCAAAGGTGTCGAGGTTCACATCGATACTCTGAAAAATGAATCGCAGTATAATATCGTGAGCGTCAGCAGCTGTAGAGCAGAGGCCGTTGGTTGTAACAAGGAGGCGTTACCATGGCAGCTGCGGAGGCCAAACCATACTAACAAGCAGGTTTGTAGCCCCGCTTGCCCAAACGAGTGTAAGAGTCAAAGAGATTACGAGGTGCATTGGTGTTTTCATGAAAACATTAAAGGAATCTTTTTAGTCATCATTTGTCTTCAGTCTCATTTTGTAAAATAAATCTTGAGAGAATCGTATCGTGAACCCAGTATCGTGAATCGTATCGTATCGGGAGTTGAGTGAATCGTTACATCCCTATAAATGAACGATGTGTGTTTACCGTGTTACGTGTTCAACACTGATAAAGCTTTTGAGAATGTGTTTCTGTAAATTACTGCAAACTTGTTATTCACAGAAAGGTTACTTTTTCTTGTATTGTAAGGTCGATGCCCCTGATGGGGGGTAAGAAATACTGTCATTGAAATTTCATATTCTAGTCAGTTGTACTCAGATTTTTGAAAGCCCTTTCTAAGTAAAAGGGAAGTTCAGGTTGATCTAACTGCTTATATTATTCTTATTTAGGGCTGTCAGAATTCTCTAGTTAATCCAGATTAATCGCATGCCATTTTGTCCTTTTAGGAGCACTGTGGATAAGCATCGTAGTGATTCCCTGTAGTCACAGTGATGGAAAAGAATGAAACTGCTGCGTCTTTGAATGTCTCATTTCACTTTAAAAAAAGTTTAAACAGCTCAGTTGACGAGTCAAAAAGTAATATCCACCTTATGACATCGATCATTTAACTTGTTTACCGTTCCTTTTAGCTGTTTTCTTTAAGTTTTTGATCCGTAACGAGTTCTTTGTCTTTGTGGCGAATTTAATGTCTACAGAAGGTCTTTACTTTATTTCAAAATAAAAGCAGGGTTGAATTTAAAAAAGCGAGTGAAGTATCTCAGCTTGAGACAATACAAACATTCAAAACAAAAGCCAAACAATGTGTATCTTTAGTTAAGTTAAAAAATGGAATTTCACACGTGATTAAAAATGTGATTTACTGTGTAAATGTAGCTATTTATCGTGATTACATTTGTAACCATCTAACAACCCTATTATTATTATCCTTTTTTTGTGTACATGTTACATGTGTAAATACACATGTTAAGCGTATGCTTTGATGTTGTTTCTTGTATTTACTTTCAGTAATTGACAACAGGTGCAAAGGAGAGGTGAAAGTAAGACAGACCCCCAAAAGAGAATGGTTTGTATGATTATGGTTTTTCATGTGGTGGCCTCAGACAGTTGCTCTTTCCTTATCCTTCCATGGGTGGATACCAAGCAACGTGCACAGGCTTGACAGTTTTGATGAAGTCAAATCATTAACAGTTCACAGCATGAATAGGTGGATATCTGATTCCCACAGGAGACTAACTCAGAGACTTGTAAAAATGCAGCAGTGGCCAGGTGTGACCTGATCTGTAGCTTAAAGCACAGTTGGCCTTGATGGTTGATTCATTTTCCAACATCAGCCTCATTGACAGACACTACTGAAGAGAGAAGTAAGTCATGAGGTACCCAGAAAATGACAAGAACAATGAGTCATGACGTGACTGGACCGTGATCTGCACCATGACTAACGTAATAAGGACACAAATTCCCCTACAACTAAGAATACCAAAGCATCCATGAAAACTCCAGTTTTCATCCAGTGAGGAAACAAGTCAGCTGATTTTCACAGGAAATTGGATTAATTTATTGACAATAGAGCTGTAACAATACGAGTCTTAATCAATCCCTCATGATTATGATGGGTAATCCTTTCAGTAGTTCAAGCAAAAAATGCAATCCATTCTGTATTTGCAGTTTGGGATTGATTTCTTTTTTTGTAATTATTATAACTTCAATGTTAAAAATAATGAGACTGATATTTCCAAGATTTAGTGACATATTAAAGACAAAATGTTACTTCAATTAATCAATAAAAAAGGGAAGATAAATAGATAATGCAATGCAAGTCCATGTAATTCGACCCAATCATTATGACGGCCTTTTGTCTTACTGTTAGTTCATTATTTACAGCAGTAATCTGATCAAAACGATTATGCCTTTGTGGCTTTCCGGCTACTGATGAAGCAACATAAAAATCACATATTAAACAAAGATTCATTAATAGCCATGATGACAAATGGAAACCACAATTGCTGATTGTTAGAGCCCACGAGGAAGTGTCTCAGGGTGCACTTCCCATTAAGGTTAAACTTGCAGCAAAAATACACAACTCTGACTAAAATGAACTTCAGGGAAAATACAAGTCTCATATTCACACAAGAAAAAAAGCTCAGATTTATAGTCGTGAAATTTTAACACTTAAAATAACTGGTTAAAACCAATAGGCATCTGAATAAACTACAGTCCAGTTTAACTGTGCACACATTATAAAGATGTACTTAAACTAAAGGATCTCTTTGAATCAAACTGAACACGTTTTCACATATTTGTAATGGCAGAATAAACCACTGGACCATATTAAAGTTGTCAAAATGTCTCAAACATGTTCAAAAATGACACAGTCTCCTGATTTTAATGATTGACAAATGAAAGTACCAAAGCTTTCAGATACTATAGCTCTCAGTCACACTTAAACCGCAAAGCTTCTGCGATCTTAACTGCACAAATACATTGGCCAATGCAGTTTTTGACAGTGGCAAGAAGTTTGCTTGTACTTGAAACAGATAATAAATAGATTATCCAACATTGGCTGCCCCTGCCTATGACTTTTTGTTGTTGTTGCTGTGGTATAAAAAAAAAGTACCGAAATCATTGAGGTTTATCAGTATTACACCGAATATAATCACAGTAAGTTTGCCACACTGGCATGTTAATTTGAAATAATATTGCAGCTGCAGACGTCACCCTCACATACCATGAGCAAGTACGGGCAAGTGACCAAAAAGTAATATCAACTTTAGAGAAAATGTCAATAAAACATTATGCCACGTAACAATTTTCCCTCGAGGGAAAAACGTGATTTAAATCATTTGTCGTCCTTCTTAATAAGACTGACTTTTAGCTTGTCAACTTTAAATTGAAGGCAATTACATACTTAATGTTTGCCTTGAAAGAAATCCGGCTCATGATCGACTGATAGCTACAAGACGGTTCTGTTTATAGACTCTGACTGACGCGTTCAAATCCCGTCGGAAACTAGAATGTTCAACATTGCAGAGCGTACATTTTGAGCGTTAACGCAATGCTAACAGGATTTAGTGTCTTAATTCCGATACATTTAACACTACACCCACTGACGATATTCTGACGATAAGTTCTGGGTTGCGTGGCTATGACCTAAGGTTACCTCCTTCAGCTGGTCCAGCTCATGTCGGACCGTCTCGTACTCTGTCTCCATTTCATCAAATCTCTGCTTGAGCTGCTGTTTCTCCTCCAGCACCGCGAGCCCGTACTCAGCCGCCTGGATCTTCTCATGGGTCGTTTCACGGAGCTCCCGAGTAAGACGCTCGACCTCGGCTCGGAGCCACTGCGGCCCGGCCTCTGTCACCAGCACCGCCTCGGGAAACTCCTTCTCCTCCATGGACATCTTGGGAAGCCGACGACTCCCAACTGGAACTTAACGGGACCCAGCCCTGGCTAGCAGGGGCTGCATATAAACCCGCATAGACCGCAAATCACTGCCTTCTTTGTTTGAACCGCATTGTTGGAACTTTAAATCGCGTTTCATTCCCTTTGTCCCTTTCCGACACAGACTTCGACAAAGCTCAACGGTACATTTGTCATTCTCAAGGAGATTTTCTTCAGCCTCTTCACCAAGTTGTCATAGGGAACTTGAGATCATCGATTAGAAAAAGCTACCCCTGAACGACATTCAAATCTGTTTGAGTGTGACGGGAAATGTAGTTCTAAACGCGACGACCGTATCTTACTGAAGAAGCACTCTAGCTTTCATATTGCCTTCAAGTACCAGAATGCATTTTCGCAGGCTGGAAGGGAGCCGGCAACGAATTTAATATATCAATACATTGCTGCCACCTAGAGGCTTCCTAATGAAACTACAACTGCACACAATGCAGATTCAGTAGCCTATTTGTTTTTATATTAAAGGTACCATCTATGCTTATTTTTTTGTAAAGAAAAGAGTTTCTCCATCCTTTTTTTTTCTTCAAAATTCTTCGTCAAATATTTCCTAAAGATTGGTATTCGACTACTTGCTATTGATTACACATCAGACTTCAGTTACAACTCTTGGAGCTGTCACCTGTCAATTCTCTGATGACACAGCCATCGTTGGGTATGTTTCTGAGAAGAACGAACAGGAATACAGGCAGGTCATCATGGACTTTGTTGACTGGTGTGAGCTGAACCATAAATACGGTCCCATATATGCCTTATCCAGTGTGCAATTACATTAATTATATTTTCAGTTATTCTTCAGATGTACAATGTTCACCTGACACTATATTCACTTTATCATATCAACATGCTACACACCATGTGTGTTTTGAAAACTGGTTCTTATATTCCCCCAAGTGAAAGTGTACATGTGTATATATTTATTGTTATCATATCTTTCTTGTTGTATTTAATTATTGTCAGATGGTTTTTATTTCTTTCATTTTGTTATCCCTTTGAGTACCATCGCCCTCTGCTGTTGTGATAACAACATTCCCCCCCAATGGGGGACCACAAAGTCTATTTTATCTTATGTTATCTTAAATTCCCAGCCCCCAAAATATTCAATTGGTAAATAAAAAAGTGAACACAAGGCTGTAACCATCAAATATTTTGCTTTGCATTTTTGTTAAGTTTAAGAACTGTTAAAATGAATCAATTCCCAAAATAGTGGCAGATTGATTAACTATCAAATAGATAACTATGTGTGGGGCGCAGATGAAGATGAAGCCCCATTTAAACTATCAGGAATTGTGTGTGTGTGTATAT
Organism: Tautogolabrus adspersus; assembly: GCA_020745685.1. Taxonomy (NCBI): domain Eukaryota; kingdom Metazoa; phylum Chordata; class Actinopteri; order Labriformes; family Labridae; genus Tautogolabrus; species Tautogolabrus adspersus. Next base: position 20,516,469 of record CM036538.1, read on the forward strand.
ATATATATATATATATATATATATCAATATAATGCTTTAAAAATATATTTGTTTAAGTTTCCAATGTCTATGAACAACTTACAAACAAAAACTTTACATTTTTAAAGATGTAAATGTGTCTATCAAATACATGAATAAACCACATATTTCCATAAGTTTCCACATATTTCCAATGTTCTTAAGCCCTTAAACTGGACTTTGATATCAATCAAATGTGAAAGCAAAACTATCTTGTCTGGGACTTTCCTTTGTCTTTGCACATTTCTTGTCGGAGTGGTTTGAGTTTGTATTCCTCAAGTTGAATTTCCTGTTCTTGTTTCACCTGCCTAGAGAATCAAGCTGCTGCAGCTGAACAGAGATGGTGAGTTAACTTGTGTTTCTGGGTCTTTCACCTGTCCTGTTGTTTATCTATCTCTCACTGTGTATGTATATTACTATTTTATATCACTATAATACTCTTCACAGCTCTCTCTCCTCTGCTCTCTCTCTCTTTCTTTTAAAGCTTCCCTCTGTTTCTCTAGCAACAACCTACTGATTTCAACAGTGTGTGTTGATCTGTCTCTGCCAAGTGATCATGATAACGTTTCTCTTTCAGGAATACGTAAAGAACCTATTTGTAAACCTTTATCAACACTGTAAGTTCATCAATCATTCAAAACTGAGGGTGGTGGCACATCATACCATAAAAGCAATTCAACCTCATTTGATGATTATTCCTAACAATGTTTCAGACAAATATTACCATTTCTTTTCAATCTGCTTTGGTCTGGGGTGGGGAACAGCACTCTATAGTCCCTTTCGTTGTAAGTATATCAAGAATCACTCAAAACATTGTTGTTATGTTTTAAAATACTGCACAGATTATGTACATTGAAAATAACCTATAGCTAACAAATCTACATAATTTAATAGTGTTTGTGTTGCATTTCAGCTATAGTTGATCCATCAGTTTTTGCTGCAGTTTTCACCATACTGTTTCAGTTTGTAAGCCCACTGTTAGGTAAGCTAATCTCTGTTTTATATGACACGAATATTTCAGAGAAAATGAGCACTCATTGTTTGTTTTTATGATAGGAAGATGTTTGTTTTTTCAATAGCTAAACAAATAATTGGAGAAAATTCCCTTATTAAATTGTTCTAGTGGAAAATAATGACAACATCAGTGTTCATTTTATATTTTTCCTTTCAGACATACAGGCCCATACAAAAGCATGTAAAGGCCCTCCCTATGACAGAGGAGGTACACATTTACTAAATGATTTAGTATTTGTATGGTTGAGCATTTTGTTGTCAAACTGTAACAAATTAATAATCTTTTGAATCTATTTCTACAGACTTTTTTTTTTAAATTTAAAATCTTAGCCCTACTTGTAATATGGAGAGTTTTCAAATGTTGAGTGATCAATATTTAGACACTGGAGTAAGTACTGTAAGTAAGAATACTGCCGACATTTAATATGCCAAACTCGGCTAAATGATAAAACATCTGGATTTTTAACTTGTTTTGAATTACTATCTGAATCAAGACAAGTTCAAAAAGTAACATCCCCTTCTAACTCTTTAGATGTTTACTTTGGATTTTTTTTCTGCACTCGTTGTGGCCATCCTGAACTTCAGATCATATGACGGTAAAGCCACATGACTACACAGCATGTGAAATATGCAAAACACCTGGAGATTAAAAATAAATAAATCTATGTTTACATGTTGTGCTTTGTTCCAGTTTTTCCGCTGTCTTGTGGATGTGGACTTATAATGTTTTCCCTCTGTGGAGCAACACGGAAATGCAGCTCTCTAAGGTAGAATGCTTACGAATGCGGTTTCAAATTATGCACATTTGTCCATCTTTTACACAGGTTGAATTAAGTGCTTGAAAGTTGAAGTCACAGTATTTGTATCATCTGAGTGTTATTTGTGTCTCTGGAAAGGAGGCTGAGAGAGAAACAGAGCCCCTGGTGGTAGAAGGAATCTACAACCACCCCTGTGTTATCTACAAGGTCAAAGAGAAGACTGTGTTTGATGTATTACACTGAAACAGTAAATCTACCAAGAAACATCCTTATACTGCAGTGAACTGCATTCACACAGGACAACTTTTTTAGACCTCTAATCTCATGATTACAAAATCAGGATCTCAAAATTACGGGATTATTATCTCATGATAGATGAGATCCTGAGAACAAACATTTGAAATGTACTTAGGCACTGGCACTTGAGGTGAAGATGGTGATGGGCAATTTTTGAGCCTTTTTTTTGGGGGGTGCTTCATCACCTCTAAACTTAATCTCAGCACCCCTAAAACAATAACAGGGGCATGAGCCCCACCAGATATTTGACAGACATTTTACAAATATCTTAATTTCATATTTTAGCTATCATTTTGTATAATGTGTAGTAATAATCAATGATATATAAAGTCAAACATAATCCTTTGCTTGGTATAAATATCAATTTATTAATACTTTTGATGCAATTCTGAAAAACAATTGTACTTTTAATCAATCTCCTAAGTGTGTGAATAAAGAAATCACTCCAAACAGCATATCCACTAGATTAGAGTTTTATTTGCAAGAAAAAGTCATTGGCACAGTTGCGTGCAATTGACCGGAACATAACAGGGGCAAGCACCTACCTTTCAACTCAAGCTCTCATTGGCTATTATAGGCCGGTAACAGTGAATGGAAGGTCCTAATTGGCTAAATGAGGTGTCCGTCAAAGGGTCAGAGTGAGGCCGACATTTTGATCTGTAGCAGTCTAAAGAATTCAATCATAAAAATTAAAGGTTCACTGTGTAGATTTGGTAGGGAAATTTCAAAGTTGGAGAATTGAAACAATTCTATGCTATATTTTCTGAACTAAATACACACACCTTATTCAAAGGTAAAAATGGGACCCTGGAACACTGTTTGGAGTTAAAAAGCTACCAGGAGAGTTACGGTTTCACTGTTGCGGGCTCCCCACCATAACTTCTTGCAAAGCATTTTATCTTCAAACAGTGTTTCAGGGACCAAATATTCCTCTGAGGACAGTTTGTGTATAGAGTTAATAACATAAACCACCGTATCTGTACATTTCTCTACTTAAACTCCATAGTGCACCTTTAATCATTACAGACAACACAACGTTGGCAAATTTGATGCAATCCATTGATCTTCATGGAAGTAATGTGTTTGGATTAAATCTTTTACTGGATATGGATCGTGGGGACCCTTGCTAATGCAGAGGGACAATTTTTGTTGAATGTTATGATCGGGAGAGTATAATATATCTTCATGGTAAGTCAATGGAATGTCCGACGAATCAGGTTCGACTATGTCAATCCTTAGTCGTGCTCACGCCTTATCGTTACTTGTTACTTTACGTGAAATAGCAGACAACTATGAGATTAAGGTTTATTGACATCAATTCTGCAGGCGAGGTTACACTAACGTCAGTACAGATGCATCCTGGGAGAAAGAATGGCGTGATCAGTAAACACACACTGACTGATGATCATTCAGGCGTGAGCTTTCTGTCTTGGAAATATCAACATTATTTTTCCCCGCTCGATTTAAACTACAAAAATATAGCGGTGAGATGTAATCTTTGTGCAGGAAGAAAAACTTTGTCCACCTGCAGAAACAGCCTTGTTTCTTTTCTTTTTTTTTTACAAAGATTCTTGATGAGTGATACATTTGACAATTGAAGGATTTCTTGTTAAAAAAACACCATGTATACATGTACAGGAGAAAATCAACAAAGCAATAGGAGCTACTGCTTTATAAACAAAGGGGGACCAAAACATACATATATGTACACATATATATATATATATATATATATATATATATATATATATATATATGAGGGAGAAAGGGACAAACTATCACAGACACAGTTTCAAATGCAGAGGGCTTTATTACATGAAAGTAAGGTACATACAAAATTTCAAGTAACAAAGAAAGTGTTTGTTCTTGGGTTCACAAGTCAGATGTAACTCTACCTTTACACTCACAGACAGTCATCCTCTCCTCTCTTCAGCACTTCAACTTATGTTTAAAAAAGACGATGTCACTATCATCACACTGCTGCTACCCTCCAGATGTATGGCTAGCACAAATGAACATGGAGGTGTGTGGGTTGATGGTAAAATCAGAAACACACAGTGCTGAAGAGAAATGATACAACTATTGAAATCACAACAGTTTGTGTAGTCTTAAGATGTGATTTTAAGTGACTGCTCTTTACGTCCTAACTACATTTGTTTGATTATTTTTCCCACTACCTTCTACTAAACAACAACTCATCTGTCTTTTTCTGACGCTGTGGTCATGATCAACACTTACTTTGAAGCTAGGCCCCACCCATTTTATAAAGGGCTACATCAGAACAATATAAAAACATTTCCAGATTAATGTAATTGAAGAGCTTTTTTAAAAAAAACACACACACGAGAGCATCACAAGTATAGTTATTACTGCCACATTTTGATTTCTGTATGATGAGGATATGTTTATATCTCTGTCCTTTGGTGTAGGGTGATGGATGCAAGAAAGAAGGGTCAAAAGGTGGAAATCTACTTCAAAGTGTAAAGCACAAAATCACATTACTTCAGTACACACTTAAGGGCATTCACAGTGAAGGATTTTTTTTTTTTTTAAAGAGCTGGGTGTCTTGTGAATCAAAAACATATTCGACTGTTAACCTTCAGCTGCAGGGGTGTGATCAGACAGGTGGGTGGGGCAGGGGGGAAAGTTACTTGGCGTTGGTGGAGCTGCTGAGCATCTTGCGGACGGCCTGCACAATGGAGTCGCGATCGATGCCGTGGATCTTGAGCAGCTCATGGGGTTTGCCACAGCGGGGGACATGGGACACGGCCAGACGGTGCAGATTGAGGCTGGACTCATTGACCATAGCTGAGGAAACTGCCTCGCCGAGACCACCTGTGGGAAAGCATTTAAATTGTTTTTAAAGGGGACATATTATGAAAATCCACTTTGACAGTGTTTTTGAACATATATTTGGGTAACCTGAGTGTCTATCGACCCACACATTTTGAAATAAATCCATCCAGTCCTTTGTTTGTGGTCTGCATAAGTCTTACCACACAGAGAAAATTGCTCCGTTTCAAATTTTCTCAGTTTGTGACATCACAAGCTGGATTCTTGTAAAAAAAAAATACCCTCCTTTCCCCTGGTATCTCCACCCATAGACTCCACCCCAAGCCTAGAGCAAAACTTTTTGCACAGGTCCGCCATTTTTATTCTCGCTACAGAGGAGTGATGTCTACCGGGAAAACTCAGGGGGGTCTCATTGCATTTAAAGAGACACACACACCAAAACGGAGCGCTCTGAGAGAGCTGGTTTATACAGGGTCACAAACCTCCTCTGAAGCTTGATTTATGTTATATTTTGACCAAAGCACAGCACAGATGTTTCATTTAGACCACAGGGGACTGTTTGAAAAGGTGGAAAAGGGGTATAATATGTCCCCTTTAAAGGAAAACACCCCCTGTTATGCTCAGAAATATACTCAGAAATGCCATACAAATTACCAACAATGTTTTTTTTCCCACCAACAAGTTTTTTTGGGGTCAAAACCAAAACATTATTATCATCAAAAAATACTTTCATTACTTCAAGGTGAATTTGTTACTTAAGCTTTTAAATATTAGTAGTGAATAAAAAAAGTACTTAAGCACTAATTTTACATCTTTCATAGAATTAAAATTATATATTTTTATTGTATATTTGATTTATTATTATTTTAATGTTATTTGAATTCACTATTTTTCACCAGAACAACAAAACGATTTTTTTGTAGCTTTAATATTTGAATACATGTAGAATTGCACCACTAAATAGGGAGATCAAATTGCCTCGAAAGGTTTTAAGCTTTACTAAAATCAAAGATGAGTCTGTAAATATGCATAAATGCATTACATGCAGTATCTATGTACAGTAAATTGAGAGGACAAGAAACCATTACAAACAAGTTTACATGTCAGCACTACACCACCATATGGTCCAGGTTTAAACGAAACTGAATGTGATACCCCAACATCAGACTGATGGCCAGTATCCTTTGTTTAGTGGTGTCCATGCCATCAGCCTTCCCCTCTCTCCCTCCCGCTGTCTGTTCTATCTAGGTCACTGAGAGCCCCACGGGCACACGCACAGTTAAGGAAATCTGACAGCACTCTGCCTCTCTGGCTCTCGCACTTACAAAAATGCACCACAAATCCGATACCTTGTCTGCACACAACAGTCAGCTTCCTATCAGCCAATAGGCAAACGCCACTGCACTGCGTCCCTCTCACTGAACCAATGAAAATGTGCCACCGCAACAAACCCGAGGATGTGGACCAATGTTAGCCAGCTACATCATGCTGAGGAGCTTTTTTGCTGCTGAGTTGGCGTTGGTCATACATTATGTAGAAGCTGAACAGTATGAGCATTTTAAATGCAGACCTACCTTCATAGTAGTGGTCCTCCACGGTGAGGAGGCGTCCTCTGGTGGCACGTGTGTGGTCCATGATGGTTTTCACATCCAGAGGTTTGATGGTGAAGGGGTCAATGACCCTGACTGAGATCCTCTCTAGAAAGTTCAGGTAATTCAGATGAGTACACAAATATATATGGTGATACCATTAATGACATCAGCAACATGAACCTGCTCTTAAAATAATGTCTCTAAAGTCAGGATATCAATGTTCAATATGAATTTACAACTGTGACAAGAAATTCAAGTTGAATTCAGACAATGGGCGTATGAGACAAAACAGTGAAACATTTAAAATAACAATTGTATTAACTATTACTTTAGGTATATTTTCAGATCAAGCAGCCATCATGTATGCAAGCGAGAGCATAACAAAAGACCAGACTGCATGCTGGGAAGAGTGTCAGAAGAAGAATTTTGGAGGAGATATGTTTCTTTTAAATTCACAGAAATGTTCAGAACTAAAGGCGTTAACAGAGTCCAACATTACAAAATTGTTTTAATTCAGAAAATTGATAGTGTTATTTATGGAAACAAGTACAAATGGCTATTTTTAAAATAAGTTCATATAGCATTAAAGTAATAAATATTGTATTTTCATTTGTTTGATATGTCCGACGTTATATGGAACATTTATTTGTTGTACTGCACCTTTCTTTAAGTGCTCAGCTGCTGCAAGGGCCTCGTGCAGAGTCACTCCAGCAGCAACCACAGTCACTTGGTCCTCTTTGCTCTGATACACCACCTGGCATTAAGAAATGTGTTATCTTCAGGTTCACATTACAGTGCCTATAGTGTTTAGATTGATACTTTTGTTTTGTTCGTGTTTTTTCTGATTTTCCTCAAACATTTTGCTTACTGCTATGCAAGCATTCCTCACCTTGGCCTGTCCAACATGGAAGTCCTCGTTGCTATTGTAGATGATGGCACTGTCTTGGCGGCTGGTTCGGATGTAGCAAACACCCTAAATGACAAAAAAAAAAAATACAATCACCAGTGTTACTTTCTGACAGAAAATAAATCTTCCAGAACCTGATTATTGTGTTTAGATGTTACCTTCGTGGTTGCAGCCAGTTCCACAGCCTTCTCTGTGGACACGCCGTCACAGGGGTAGAAGATGGTCGCTGTGGGAAGAGCCCTGAACATTGCCACGTCCTCCAGACCCATCAAAGAGGGGCCTTCCTCTCCTGTGATACATTAATGGTAAGCTTCATACGTCCAACATTCAGAATATTTTTATAAGTAACTGTGAGGTCAGGTGAGTAGATGCATGCAGATCCACAAAGGTATAGCCAGACTTTGCATGCAGTATACCTGCGCTAACAGAGGGACACCTGCTCTCCTGCTGACAGCTTCCAGGACAGAAAGGAAGGGAGGAAAGGGGGAGGAGTGAGAACTAGCTGCAAGGCCAAAGGGATGTAAACGGTGAGGAAAGCACAGGATTTAAGGGAAAAGAGAGGATTGCACTCACAAACACACTTTTACTAACATAAGGGTTTATTGTGAGGGATATTGCTTTATTGTGAAGGAAAAGAAAATGAAAATTGTGTGAAGGTGTGGGTGGGTAAGGTGGTTGACTGGGGTTGTGGAAAATGGAGTACAAACCGGTGGAAAGGCCACAGTGGGAGCCGCACACGTTAATGTTACTCTCAGAGATGGCTGCCATGCGGAGCTGGTCGTAGGCGCGGGTGAAAAAGGAAGCGAGAGTACTGGCAAACACAACGTTCCTCTCACGGGCGGCACAGCCCATGGCGACACTGACCTGGGAAAGGAGTTCATTGTTACTCATAGTACAGAGCACAAAAACTACAAATACAAACCTCATGTGTGAGATAACATGGAGACAGGTTAAACAGGCCTGAACTCAAAAAGATCACCCAAAAGGTTAAACATCTGCAGCACAAACCATATTGAAGGCTTTTGTTTTTTACTCAGGGGACATTAAGTAGAGAGTTATGGAGGAGAGTTTTCTCTAAATCTCCAGAGCTTATTTTCCCATATGAACGGATCAGTGGCATGCCTCCTCTTACAAATAATTTCCTCTCTCCTAGCTCCCAAACTCTGCACAATCCACTTCTTTTCATGCTTTCCCAGAAACAATATCCTAAAATCACTGGAGTGCAAAAGTGATGTAAGGTAAATTCTTACAGATACAATCGAAGAAACAACTGCTTCTTAACTGGCAGCTGTTTTCCCCAACAATTGTTCTTGATAATAAATGTAATAAATGTATAAGTATTTGGGACATTATTTTGTGTTGTAGTGGCAATCCCCTGATTTTAATGCAAAGTGTTTTCTTTTTTTTACTGTAAGCTTCACAAATGTCGCTGTTCAACTTTTGATTTTTCTCATGTATTGAGCCAGATGGCCCCACCCTTCTGTGCTTATTAATATTTTACCTCCGAATACACTTGTCAAGTCTGCTTATCATCATACACATGGCTGACCTACATTGGCTGCTGCTGGAGTCATAACAGCGCAAAGAACACATGTCTAATCGCCTTTCCCAAAATTATATGAGCCTAATCTTATTAGCTAAAATAATGACAGAGGGAAAAGTAATTGTGCTGCGTAACCTCTGGTGTCAGCTGCAGCTGCAGGGACCATAAGGAGGAGCGTGTATTGCGTCTTCTTCATCTTTACATTATGGACAGACAGCTCATATATAATCAAATGAGCCGGAAGCAGACTCACAGCTGTGAGATGCAAGACTATACGTATGTACTATACATGCAATTCACTAAACAAAATCATCATACTAAAAAGAGAGTCTGATTAAAAATATATTCAAAATAATAGAGAATATTAGAACAAAAAATCAATGAATCTACCATAGAGTGCTTTGTTATAAAATCTTTCTTAAAGCTCCTGTGAGGAGTTTTTAGCTGGTTATGAAACAAACTGACAATAACATTGATACCACTTTATGAGCTCCAAAAGCAAATGAGACCATCAGCATAAAGATTGACTATTGTCATTAAGTTATTTTTGATGACTGAAACCACTGCCGGGGGTAGGTGTCAGTCAAAGTGATTGAAAGCACACTGTTGAAACAGCCTTTAACTTTTTATGTTTTCCAGGGCAAAAAAAATCTCAATTGAGTGACACACAGAGAAGATTTTTTCCACTTACAAATTTGTTCACAGGGGGAACAGACACAAATTGAATAGTTTTTCACAGGAGCTTTAAGGATTGTGAAACGGACAAAGTTCTTGAGAATCCTGGGGGATCGTACCATGTTCTGCTGAGCAATGTAGCACTCCACAAAGCGGTTAGGGTGCTCATTCTTGAAGATTTCTGAGTAAGTCAGGTTGTTTGTGTCTCCATCAAGAGCCACCACACGGTCATTGTAGCGGCCTAACTTGGCAATTGCCACACCATACGCCTTCCGTGTGGAGATCTAATAAGAAAGAAAATGAAAATGTATTGGTTCATCTTCAAACATTATTCAGGAGTTGCCTCCGTGCTTTGAAGTCTTATGGAACACCGCTGAGGATGGATGTTGACAAACCTTTTCTCCAGCCTTGTAGCTGGGTGCACTCGGCATCCTGATGTTCCTCAGGCTGACAGGTGGGGAGTCCTCCATGGGAGCAGGAGGGTACAGGTGCTTGCTGCTGTTCATGATGCGGCTCTGCAGATCCTTCATCACCATCTCGGCCATATCTTTAGGCAGAGGTTTGGCGTGCCACCCGAGCTTATCCTCGGCAGCTGAAATCACAGACACGTGGCACTGAATAGGCAGATCCATACACTGGAAAGGTGATTCTGTGTGCCTTTGCACATGGTATGCACTGAAGTGATGTGGAGTGAAAGTGATGTATGATTTGTTACCTGGAATGCCTTTGCCCTTGATGGTTTTAGCAATGATGGCGGTAGGTTGATGACGGGCCTGGCTGAGAGCTTTGCAAAGCTCCTCCACACTGTGTCCATCCACAATGATGGCATGCCAGCTTTACACACACACAGCAAAGACACACATTAAAACATGCTTGGTATAATTTGCTTCACAAAGGTAAAGGGAATGGACAAACCAGAAAAAAACATAATGCTGTTGTATTTTCATCAATCTACCAGCACATACAGTATAGTACAATGTTAGCCTCTACAACCATATATTTCTCTTCAATGCACAGTTACCCAAAAGCTTCACAGCGCTTCTGATATTTCTCCACGTGGTGCTGCAGGGGTGCAGAGTCACTTTGGCCCAGACGGTTGATGTCCATAATGGCCACCAGGTTGTCAAGCTGGTAGTATGAGGCAAACATCATAGCCTCCCAGACAGCACCCTCTGACATCTCCCCATCCCCCAGCAGGCAGTACACACGGTAACTGAGGAGGAGAACACACATGACTGCACAATAAGTTTATGGGTGTATATATGTGTGTCTGAGGTGTTTGTTCACATTAGGGTGGGGTGCTGTGCTTTCAAGAAGAGGCAGATCTTGTGAAAATGTTCTCTGACACTTTTACAGTCAGATTGATTCTCTTTCCAGCATCTGACAGTTCAGTCTGTAAGCAGCTGTGACAGGATAAAAGCTCACTGAGGGCCCTGAAGGCATGAGCTGAGTGTCACACCTGCCTCTGAATCATGTCTCACTTAAGAATCCCACAGTGTTTGAATGGGAAATATTATTTTATATAAAGGAAATATTTGTAATATATGTAGGGCATGTCATTTGGACCAGATATTCCAAGATGAGAGGAATATGTCAAAATTAAATACTTAATTCTCTGCCCTTTTTTTGACTGGGATCGATAAGAGAACACACAAAGGAAAATGGAAAACATATTGTGATAATATATGAGAGTAAAAGACTAAAAACAGATTCATGGGTGATAGCACATTGCTTAAATCTGATCCTGAAAGCGGAGAAAGAACTGCGATAAAACTGCTGGGCCTGTGATTATTAGAGCAGAAGAATCGGGCGAGCAGAGCATGTGCTCTAGCCGGAGCACACACCCACAGAATCTGGAAAATCCTGAATACTACATCTTACACACCCAAAACTCAGAAATCCCCCCATCAAAACTATGATGTGATTGTTTGACAGTGTCCAATTTTTCTATCCATTCATGCAAGTAATCTAATCTAAAGCTAACGTAATAGCTAGAAAAAATTGTCAAATTAGAATCTGTTTTCACATGTGTGTTGGTGTGTTTTTTTGGGCATGTGTGAGATATTACCTGGAATTGTCAAAGTATTTCCCAGTGTAAGCCATTCCACAGGCCACACCAAGACCCTGACCCAAAGAGCCGGTGGCCATATCCATAAACTGATGCTTCTGAAATGCACACAAAATACATACATACTGTCAAATGTTAAGAAACAACACAGCTGGTATGGTGTTTTTGCTCTATGGAATGATTTCCAATGTGTGACAGTATGTTAGAGCATACATGGGTTGAGTGAATGTCCATGGAAGAGTCCACGTGGCACATACTGAGCATCTCGCTTTCCTTCAGGAAGCCTGCTTCAACCCACATGGAGTACAGGGCCGGAGCAGCATGGCCCTGCGAAAGACAAGAATATACACAATCTTATGTTATCTTTTGTAATAACAATGCTTTGATTTATTCAATTGAAAGGTTTACATTCTGTAAAGCGACCAAAAAAAACGTGACACAGTGGCCACCAGCAGGACTTTTTGACCCTCACCTTGGACAGGATGAAGCGGTCGTTGTTGAAGTTCCTTGGGTCGTCGTAGCGGTACCTCATGGTGTGGAAGAAAAGCACCGACATGATCTCTGCCACACTGCAGCATGATGTCGGGTGTCTGCGCAACAGAGGAGAGACAGTGCATTTACACATAGAGAAGACATGCTATCAAGCTACACATGCACACAGTAATGAAGAGTAAACACAAAGACACAATCACTGTCTCACATTTTATGTTTCAGGTTATTATCCTATGACTCAAGACTTATGATGAAACAACAGTAAGAGAAGTAAAGTAATAGCAATTGAAGAAAAAAAAAAGCATACATCCTTTTAAATGAAAGAAAAACTAAACATGTGGTGTTTTATTGGTTTTGAAGATGCCACAGTGCAGATCTAAATGTCAGTGTTAATGACAGGATAATTCAATTTGTGGAATCAGAGCAACAACAAAAAAATCCAATTGTTGTTCAAATACTTGCTAAAGATGTTGAAATCCAAAGAATCCCAAATATTTATATGATGGACCAGTCATTTTTTAATTAAAAACGGATTCAGATACTCTTTTTAAAGACAATTTTTCAACGCTAAGCCGGTCACAGAGCCTAGACAACATGTTGTGTGCTCCAAACAAAGGCTGTCAGTGGGTTAACAAAGAGAACTCAATTCTTTGTATTGCTGTTGTAAACAATCCTTACACATAAATGCTATAATACCACCATCATCTTCCAACATGACCACCAAAACCTACAAACACTGGAACCTTAGAAATATCTTGCACCCCTATTAATGATGCAAATTGGCCTTTTCCTCATGTAACAGTGTTTTTGTAGTTTCAAAAACTAAAAGAATAAAGAATTAGAAGCTGACGTCATTTGTTGTTTTAACAAAGCAAATAGAACTCAGATTATCAGAATATTCTCGGTGATTTATTCTTTTCCTAAATCCATTCAGTCTTGCATCCCTTTGTTCCCAGCAGTGTCAAACTCTGCAGAACTGTGCAGTAATACAATCACTCTGCACTACACTTCTTAAACGTATGGTTAGTTCATTTCACATGGCTGCTCAAACACTGACAATTATAGTGGGATAAAAACTTACATTATTGACTTACATTTAAAAAGACATTTCATATCAGATTTGATGATATGTCGTCACACATAGAACAATACAACAGCAGTCTTTAAAAAATCTATAAAAGGACTTCATATTTAATATATTGCATGAACACTTATAAGTCATTTTCTTTTGCAAAACTGAAGCGAGCAAGAATGCACAGCATCTCTTAAGCATGCACACAAGCCAGCACTGCACATGGTGGTCTATTGTGCGCAATACAGCACAGAAGGATATTTCCTATCCAAAGCCAGAAATACAGTAAAAGAAACTATTATCCCCCAAACCAAGTATATATACAAATGTAAAATAATCTAAATGCCCTCAACACCAGACAGTACATTATCTTTACATTTTTAGACATTCTCTTCAATGTGAATATCACCTGCGAAATATTCACTCTAAATCTCCGGTTTTATTCAAGTGTCTTGCAGTTAATGTGTATGTATCAACTATCAAAAGAGTTACAAAAACAGTGTGAATTTCTGCAACAGTTTCTTTTTCATATTTATCATGATCATGAGCAAAAAAAGCAGTTTAAAGCACTTTATGAAGTGTAGATATTTTCATTTCATTCAGTTCTTAGGTAAAATTTCAAAGCCGGCTAATTAAAAATGGAAGAGTGGATGTTGAAATGATTCTGTTGGTCGACCAAAGGAGGAGAACAAAGGCAGGACATGCTGTTCCTTTGGCCCCTCACTTGCATACACACACTGCATGTCTGACTCTTTGTGTGTGTGTGTGTGTGTGTGTGTGTGTGTGTGTGTGTGTGTGTGTGTGTGTGTGTGTGTGTGTGTGTGTGTGTGCGTGTGTGTGTGTGTGTGTGTGTGTGTGTGTGTGTGTGTGTGTGTGTGTGTGTGCACATATGCAGTTCAAGAGGTGTGACTGTGTTTATCTGTGCATGCTGCAGAGAAATGTAAAGTTTGCACTCTGTTTGCAGAACATTGTTTTATATGTGTGCATTTTGCATTGCATCCACAATATTAAAGCTGATGTGTGAGACACATTTGGGGGACTCACCCGTTGCCCGCTGCAGTTGTTGCTTTGATGGAGTGGATTCGGAGGCGGTTGGCGATGTTCCTCAGCGCCTGCACTGTCTGCTGGTCTGGTTTGTGGTAATCCTCCATGAAGACAAAATATGAAATTCCTCAGCACCAGAAAAGTGGACCAACTATTACCCTCTGTTGAGTTTGTGTGTTTGAAATGTGTGTGTGTGTGTGTGAGTGTAAAGGATGGGTTTGCCAATAAGCAGCACCTGTGAGTGTGTGTCTGTGTGTGTGTGTGAGTGACAGAGTCACAGAGAAAGAGAGAGAGTGTAGGGGGGAAGCTGGATTTATCCTGTTAGGCATGTGAACACATAGATGCACAAGGACACACACTGCACGCACATACACACATATACACACATACATACACACACAGGCAGAAGGAGGAGGGAATCCAGTGACGTGAGCTGTGTGTTGGTGCTAAAATCAAATAGCTCTCATTTCATTGGCTAGCATGTGACTGGGATGCTGGAGGTGTGTCACATATTTACAGTCTATGGTCACATATGTAGACATTTGTATTTGTGTGTGTGTGTGTGTGTGTGTGTGTGTGTGTGTGTGTGTGTGTGTGTGTGTGTGTGTGTGTGTGTGTGTGTGTGTGTGTGTGTGTGTGTGTGTGTGTGTGTGTGTGTGTGTGTGTGTGTGTGTGTGTGTGTGTGTGTGTGTGTGTGTGTGTGTGTGTGTGTGTGCGTGCGTGCGTGCGTGTGTGTGCGTGTGTGTGTGTGTGTCTAAAGGGAGGGGCTGGATAATTGGGTGAAGGAGGGTGGGACATCTGAAGCATCTCGCCCTAATTTGCTTTGGCTTTACTGTCTGTACTAATAATTCAGATCATGATGGTTAATTATTCTTTGTTATTATTCACAACACACATCACTAAGTTAAGTATGTTTGAACGGAATTTTATTTCACAAAGATGGTTGATGTTTGACTGATGTATAAACAGAATTAACAATGAAAAAGAGAAAAGGAGAATGAGAAAAAATCGAGAATGAGAGACATATATTTTCTGCAGCTGAATAATTGAAAGTTCTATAACATACATTTTCAAATCTCTTACTTTGAACTCAGTATCCATACCTCAGTTTATATCCCACAAAAATGATCAAAGCCACAAAATGTACAGTATGTCAAAGTGGTGAAAAATAAACAAAGAAATCAATTAAGAAATCTTTCTTAACAAGCTCAGTTCAACTTGTAATTCATCATAATACATGTATTCAGTGGTTCATTTAATTTGTTTCAGTATCAAAGTAGGAAGAATGAAAGAAAAAAACAACTCTCATTTTCATGACATTGTATATTTTTAAAAATTAAAATTATATAAAAATTACAACACAGGTATTGTACAGTATAGTATGTGTTGTACACTGTGGGACCATAATGTGTTTTTTATGGTGTAGTATTACAGTAATGTAATATAGTAAAGTGTATTGTAGTTCAAGCCATTTTGTATTTTTTCCCCTCACATTCTGAATTGATTGTCTAACATGTATACCTGTTTGCTGTATTGGTAATAATGTAGTTAGTTATTAAATTAAATAGCACATTTTAAAAAAAGAGAAGATGAGTCTGTGTATGACAGAGACAAAGAAACGGTGAGATAACAAAGGGAAGAGAAGATTGGTGATGACCTTTAGGCAAAATTGGAAATGTATGTACAGATCAGAGCTGAATATCTCTCCTCCT
This sequence comes from Tautogolabrus adspersus, assembly GCA_020745685.1. Taxonomy (NCBI): domain Eukaryota; kingdom Metazoa; phylum Chordata; class Actinopteri; order Labriformes; family Labridae; genus Tautogolabrus; species Tautogolabrus adspersus. The sequence continues at coordinate 20,532,454 of CM036538.1, forward strand.
ATAGGTCCTGATCTCCTCCTTATCGTCTGTTTTCTTTCTGTCATCATGATGCTCAATGAGCCTGACCACTCTGCAACACTGAGGACATTTTGTTCTTTCTCCAGAAACCATCTGAAGCAGAGTTCATGGATATACAGTCATGCCTGGACATAACTGAGACCGTATAGGGAAAAACCTGCAGGGGGAAATGCAGTATTACACTAGTGCAGCATGTGGTTCTATTATCTATGACAGCTGTTACCATGACAATAAAATACAGCACCTGAGATGATTATTCCTTTCTCTGAAATTAAAGACTTATTTATAAGATCTATTTTTAAACTTTGCTGATGTACACATCAAAGTAAAAAATAATCTACATCAACAAAACAAACACTCAGCACTTTCTACAGTTCGCTAAAAAGGAAACTCATTGAATATGAGTTGAACTTTTATTTAATCACATTTAAATTCTAAATCTAAACCCGAGATCTGTTTTACTCAGTGTATGCAAACTCTACAAAAAAAGTGGAAAATTCTCAAGTATTCTTAGAAAATCTTTTGAATGAATAATTTAATGTGTTTTAAAGGGTTTGCTGACGTGCTGGCGTTTGATTTGCACCACGATGCATGCAGATAAAACGTATGACTGGATTATCATTGTCGGGAGAGTTAACCTGCCATCTAGTGGACAATCTTAGATGGTACATTTGACCTGTTTCTATTGGTCACCTGCTGAGCCAACATACCCACTGAAGAAATCATTACATTTGAGCCATATAAGCAGTGTTCTGTCCAAGATTTGGCAAATAAACATAGATTAGAAGTTAAAGACATTAAGTGAACAGTGTCTACAAATGACAGGGTACTTTAGCAATAGATCGTATTATAGGAGGCACGTTTTAATTGAACAATAACAAAAAAAACAGCTCTGTTATGTTTTTCTTTTTTTTTAACAAATGTTTGGTATATGACAAAGGAAGCTTGTATCCATGCTGCAGTTATGAGCAGAGGAAACCGTTGTTGTATACTGAAATTGCCAATGTGGTACAGCCCAGAATGTTCCAATGTGCTGGGGAAAAGGGTGGCATCCAAATATTATCCAGTGTTTTTCTTGTTTGAGAGCATTAGGGCAAATTTCCATCTTATATTATGATTTAGGATCTATAAAGATCTGGACTATTTGAGTGAGATGTATTAAATCAATTATCGTCACACTCTCTGTCTCGTGACATAATTAATCAAAACTAATCCTGACAATGTAAAACATTTTGATATTGTGTGGAAATATTGGCCGTATTGGCATCCTTTGTCACAGGAAAAGTCGTTGTGTGGCATTACTCTATCACTCCATTTTGATCTGCCTTTTTGTGCAGGCATGGTGTACTCCCAAGCGTAAACACTAGAGGGCACTGTCTCCTCATTAATGTCAGAAGACAGCTTCTGCAAATGATTTCTTGTGTCCATCCATTTTAACAACAAAAAAACGGGATTATTAGAAAAATAAGATATTTATTCAGCATAGGAATTTAAATCTTGAAGACTAATGGCAAATAGAGATGTATTTTAAATATTTTAATTCAAACTGAATTGAAAACAAATGGTCAGGTGAACTTTTAAGGTCATGACACACGTTCACTTTATCGTCCTCTCCTGTCCCTCATTCACTTTCCCCTTCACCTCTTCATCTGCCATGTGATCATCTCCTGCCCTTTCTGGAGCTGGGAGGTCAGGTCCCAGCACCTCCACGCTCAAGGCCATGATGATGACACACACACACACACACACACGCACACACACACACACACACACACACACACACACACACACACACACACATAAAAAACACACACACCTACACACCTACACACCTACACACCTACACACACACACACACACACACACACACACAAACAGAGAGAGACAAACACACAGCTCTCCTGCTCCCACCGACATTATCCTCTTCCCAGTTCTCAGCTTCTCCGCTGGGCTCCTGGGTCCTGTCAGAAAAGCTTTTCCTCACAGAGCCCCACAGGTGCCAGCCAATGATCGCCTGGGAAGAAGATGTCATGTGACGGTGGGCGGCCAATGTCAGACACCCACAACTGCACACTTCCTGAAGGGAAAGTACACTCAGAGAGCATGAATGTTTCTATTTATAATGTCTCTGGCAGAAAAAAGAGGAGCCAAGAAACCACTTTTGAAACAATGCCTTAATTTAACATAGAGCATATGTGCAGCTCTTTAAACACAATGCAGGTAAACATGTAAAAATGTATTAAAAAGCAGCACAAATTCACAGGCCAACGTTTGCACACATGCACTCAAGCATGCTGGTACATGTGCACACAGACACACACAAATGAGCTGAGGAATATTCTTACTCTCATTTGCATGAAGTGACACACACACATGCATGAATCTTTGCTTTAATGCCAGCCGCTCCTTCAGGCCTGAGCCTCTTCCGCTCTGCTCTTATCACTCCATTTCCTTAAATCGCTCTGCAGTCACCGTGATGACATAGTGCTTGCCCTTCTATCTGAGAGCTGTCTGTCACTCAAAAGCCCCGCCCCCTGACTGTTCATGAGATATGAGCATAGGAAGACTGAATTATCTAAATAGCATTCAGTCTTACAGCTGTTAACATCTGCACTAAAGGACAGTTTAGGAAGTATGGATCGAAGTTGGGTTGAGGGAACACATGTGGGGGGGAAAGGGAAACGGAAAGACAGAGATGATTAAGCCATGGCATAGAGGAAGAATCAATGTAAAGTAATGTAATGGATTCAAAGTGGAAAAAGTGAGATACAAAGACTCAGATGAGGAGCTGGAAAGAAGCAAAGAGCAGGTGAAGAGAAAGAGACAGCAGAGAGAGGAGGAGCGAGAGAGAGAGAGAGGGAGAAGACAGAGGACAGTGTGCGAGCAGGGGTTAAGGCTGAGCGTGTGTTGTGGGCTCAGTAGTGAAGTTGACGATGCACTGGGAGAACAGCTGCGCTGCAGGGCTTTCAGGCTCCATCACTACTGCTCTCCTTCAAGCAGCTCCACCAACACACATTCCCTCTCTATCTCACACACACATACGCACAAATATACACACAGCTCTCATGAACATGCAAAAGCACTGATTGTCGCATCAGTGCTTCTGCTTCAGTGCCTTCTAACCGGGTTTTATATGCCTGGTCAGGCCAGAAAATCAGACATAGAGTCGCATGTGTCACTATTCAAATTTGTTTGCAAAATCCAGAACCTTTCACCACTATGTGTTATTAAAAACAATGATTTCAGATAATCAGCGAAAGATGCAGAAATGCTGCATAAAATTGGGATTAAAAGAGAACAGCCATGGAAAGAAGAGGGCAGTTTTGCAGCTTAAGAGCACATGAGTGAAGCTCAAATAGATTTATTGCAATCAGATTTAAAATGAGCTGCAGAGAGAGGAGAGGAGAGGACAGGAGGGTGAGGGGGTGAGGCAAGGGGATAAAGGACATAGAGTAAAAGCTAAGTGCATTTACAACGAGACAGAGAAACATAACAGCTGTTTGCTGTGAATTACATGTGTAAACTAAACACATTTGTATTGAGTCAACACATTTTAATCCCCTTAGAGGTTGACAAAACACAACATTTATACAGGACCTTTACGGCAGCACAGTTAAGAGCCAAAGATTTGCTATGTGTATTTGTCTGTCTGTTAATGCAGTGAATGTAAAGTGGTGAGACAAAGCATCTCTGTTAGGGAACTTTTGGAAGATTAACTGAAAAAGCACTTAAAAAAGTTTCTTCTTGCTGTATTCCGTCAAAAAAAATGGTTAAACATAATTCTCCATATTTAGATCATTTTAAATTGGGGGAATTTTTGAGAGCAGAGAGTAGAGGGGCGGTTTAAATCAGAACTGGGGGCAGACTGCTGTCCTGAGCCAAATGGCATCCATGCTCCCCTGGGGGCCACTGCACCCTGGTAGTTTTTACTCCATTTTAAGTGAGAATGAACTGCATTGCGCTTTCCTACTGGGGACAACGAGTTTGTGTGTGTGTGTGTGTGTGTGTGTGTGTGTGTGTGTGTGTGTGTGTGTGTGTGTGTGTGTGTGTGTGTGTGTGTGTGTGTGTGTGTGTGTGTGTGTGTGTGTGTGTGTGTGTGTGTGTGTGTGTGTGTGTGTGTGTGAAACTGGTTTGTGTGTTTGGAAAGGTACAGAGGAAAGAAGAGATGCAGTTTTCCCACAATGGCAAAATAAATCCTCCACAACGGATACATTTACACCATGCTATGAACCCTGAAACATGAAACTATTCTTTTTTTCAAATCTCCACAGTCACATGGAAAACATCTACACGGATGAAACCAGGTCAAATGCATGCCTACATGGTGAGGCTGGGATAAGAAAAAAATACTTTGATTCCTTATGAAGTTCTGCTATTATTAGCTTTAAATCACCGCCTGAAAATTACGGTCTACACGTTTGGAGCTACTTAACATGGTTACACTTATTGAAGTTACGTTAAGATTTTTACAAAGCATGAGCCAGACTATTAGCTTAGCTTGGCATTGTGACTTCAGTTGGAGGGTAAACAGAAAGCTAGGATGGCTCATATGCACCTAAAAAAAAAACTGAAAATAAAATCAAGTTGTTTTATCCCTTGTTTGGTAAAACTGAACAAATTCATATTCATTCAGAAATAACTCTTAAATACAATTTGTATAAAACACAAGATCAAACCGTTATCTGGTATTTCACATGAGTAGCCTTACAATTGCCAGCAACAAACAGGCACACACACAAAACACACTCATGCTCACTCACTACACCTCATCCAGGTGAATAATTCAAGACGATTCAAGAAGAAACCATTATCCTGGGCAGACTGGTAAGGTGATACAGTGAAGCTGGTCCCTGCCTACTTGCCTTTAGGTTGTCCAGCTCGCACGAAATAGGTACTGCTGTTGCTCACTTAATGAGACGCTCTCTATGGAATAAAGAGTTCTGTACTGTTTGTCGTCAGCTGGGACATATAGGTGAACTGAGGCCTCCGCTCAGCTATTCTACTCTAACAGGTAAGACTTTTAAAATAATGACATTATTCCCTCAGCAGTATTTCACGGATGTCAAAAGGGCAAACTGCAACTAAATCATTTAACTATTCTAGTTACTGTCTTTATTCTGGGCTATGGTAATGTTTCTAAATGAAATGTATAAACTCTAATAAAAAAAGGCTATATTTGAAAAAGGTTGTTTTTGTCTGGAGTTGCTAAAGAGGCTTGACACCAACATAGCAAGTGGATGAAAAAGTTTTTAAAGGGTCTCCTGCGGGTCAAAGCTATCATTTAGTCATTAGTTTTTCATAAGGGTGGGATTAATGTGTAGCTGAGTGCTTGACAGATGTGCCTTTTAATGCTGGTTCATTTACCAGCCTGCCCTTTAACAGACAAAAATGATTTTTTTAGGTAGCATAGTAAAAGGTTCTGTCTTTAACTAACTACACAAAATAAGAGACCTCATGTGAGATCCAAAGGTAGGGAGATGGACTAATGATTTAATGTAATACAGAGTTGCAGATCTTAAGAGTAAAGGTGGTCAAAATATTTTGCTGCACCTTAGTCTCAAACATACACAGTATATTTCCAATCCAAAAATATTAAGGGATTGTGTTGTTTCCATAAACATACATCTGCTGTATTCTAGAATTTGCTATAGCTTACAGAGAACAGCTGTGACGTGAGAGCTGTGATGTGTCACAACTAGACCAGGCAGGGTGGTGTTGACTTACTTTCTCATCAAGAAGCACGTCACGGAGGCAACTGGGAAATGTAGTTTAAAGGGAGCAGTATGAAGCACAGCAACATATTGTCGGAGAAATTAAACCTTTTCGTTGACTCTGGCATGAGAGACAATAATCAATAGAGCAAAATTAGAAAAATGCAAAAGCGTTAAGTGTCTGTAATAAAGTAATAGAAATTCAACTCATGATATTGCACAGGGCCCACATATCCCCCTCCAAACGCTGTAAATGTAACTAATACCCACTACGTCCCAAGTGCAAAATAGAAACAGGAAGTCTCACCCACTGCCTGTGGTCTTGTATTTGTCATCACTGACAAATATAAAAGTAAAATCTACAAAATGCTGTCCTTCTGTGCCAGAAAATGATTCTTTTGAACTGGTCAACAAAGTTAAATCTAAAACACATTAGTGTTTGGTCATATTTATTATGTCATTGGATTATTTGACATGTAAATTACGCTGAGAAGACAACATTTTTCACAGAACATGGGAACCCTTTAAGGTATATTGATTTGAATATTTCTACTATTCTTACAAGAGGGTTGATTCATATTGATCTGAGAATTATTCCTCAAAGATATACTTTATACATTCTTTTATTATAATTATTTGTAAGTATGTTCTTTTTCTTTTTTATGTGAATCCTGTGCCTCTCATCTGTATAAATTTGAATGTGAGCCAAATGTTTAGTTCATATGTTCAGTCTTTGTGTCTTTAAAATAAATTCAATACATATGTATTTTTAAAAAATAAAACAAAAGCAAGCATGTGTGTAATGACTAGATTGGTTGAATGACAAATAGCTTGGAAACTCACCATATTCAATATAGATTTGGTACACAGAATTGATTTTTGTAAAGCTCCAATACTATGGATTTTTAATACGATGTAACAGAACATGAAAACATGTAACAATGTGGGTTTGCTCATGTTTTATTCAACTTGCAGATGCATCTGCATCTTGAGGCCATTTCTTCTTCTTTCTTATTCCAATGGGTCTGGAACTTTTGGCAGCAGCAGTGATTTTTTTATGTTGAACTTTTTTCTAAAAATAAGACCTGTAATCAATATTCAGAGATCTATCTATATAGGAGAAAGACATTTAATTTGTGCTGATCAGCTCAGGACGGACTGTTATGCTGCTATTTTTGTTAGGAAATGAGGGAACGCTATTAGTGGTATTGCTCAAAGACTGCCAATTCCAGCAATACAGTTGCTGATTTCTAACTTGGTGGAGACATTGCGTTGCCACAAATACAGGATAATTATGGAGACTAGAAAGACGTAAAAGGAGCGGGCTATCTGAATGAGCTGCATATTGTAAGTTAGGGTCATGAGCTAAAAGTAGGCTGCATCTATCAAGGGCTGTGTGTATTAGACTAACGCTACATGCTAGCTCTGCAGCTAGCTGCTAGCTAGCAGAAGTTGTGTTGCTTTTTCTTTTGTTGAAAAGGGTGAAACTGCTGTTGTTTTTGGTCACAGTTGATGTATTGATTATTGAGTATTGATGACACTATTTTTTGGTGTCAATGCTTTGGATTTTTGTTATTCACAGCTGATTTAGACCTAAAGCAATTTTTTTGGCCAATGCATTGGATGGGTTCATTCATGATGTAAAGTATTGTGGTTGCAACGGACATTGTATACCCAGCATTTCAATTGAAAAACGAGGACAAATACATTTTGTTTTTCTGTAGTATTTGTTTTTTATTGTTGGTTGTTTCCAAAATCACAGACACCTGCTATAAATTAACTCCCATAATAAATTGCTCCCATAATCACATTTCCCTGCAGCTAAATGGCCTTCTTGGGCCATGGTAGGCTATATTTAGCAAATAAAATAAGTTGCTATGCCTGTGTTTGATTATTTTCCATCTGGAGAACCCTGATTGAAAGCAGCAAATAAAAAATACAGCCTTAAATTCATCCAAACCCTTAAGTAGGCTAGTAGTTAAAGTGACCTTCATAGGATCAAATGATGCTACATGTGACTCTGTTTGAATGGTTTCACTTATTATTGAAGAACTGAACAGGAACCATTAGGAACACACTGTACACCTATTGCATGTTAGCAGGGTCTTATGCATTAGCAGGGGAGTCGGGGCCAGGAGGAGGAGAGCGGGCTCTCTGATGTGCTCTCGTTACACTGTTCACTGGCACCGTGACGATAAGCAGGCAGCGGACGAGGATGCTCTGTTGTCTGGTGCGCACTCTCCTGTCTCCAGCTCTCCACCATCACCATGGAAGAGCTTAATTAATGCACAGGCTTTATGTGTCCCTCCTGCTCCCGGAGCAGTTGATCGGTAAACCGCCGTTGTTTGACACCGGACCTGCGTTATTTGTCCTCATAAAGACTGGACCCGTGTCAGAAAGCAGAGAGGACAGCGGCTGAATCCTAAAGTCTTCAGAAAAGGTAACTGCACGGTGCGGTTTCTGCTCCCCAAACAGAAGTTAGCCTTTTAGCATAGCTGCATTCATGCAGGCAGGGAATGATGATGCTTTTTCTTTACTGTCAGAGGACAGCAGTTATTAATGGCCACTTTTCCTCTCGACGCTGTCATGTTTTGTGGATTGGGAGAAGAGGATTCATCGCATTGCCATGAACAATACATTGAAATGCTTTTGAACAGAGCCTGGTCAGCCTGGCTGATGTAAACTGATGTGGGCTCTGGTCAAGTGGACTGTCCGCTGTATTAGCCCTGAGTGTAAGAGCATCAGTGATTGAGATTTGTTGTAATAACGACGCCAGCTGTTTCTGTGGACCATCTGACGTCCGCGCGTTGCTCAGTTTTACACTATGAGCACCCGGAGTCAGGCTGTCATTTCACATCATTTTATGGGGGCAGAATTCACCATATCCTACCCCGGTGGTGTCCAAGGAGAAATGTGAGGACGCTTGATGATGGCTATTTTGTCACGAGCCGCTCATGGAAATGTCATAGTACGTTTCATAACGGGTGCCCTGTCGACGTTGTCGATGCATCAGTGAAATTAATATTCCAAAGTAAGCGCATAAAATACGCATTTTGCCCACATTGAGCTCGCACTAGCTTCGGCTCCATGAAGGCAGCATCGTAGCACAAAGGAGACGTGAAGCTGACAACCTGAATTCACCACCAGACGTGCTATCTTACATTACACCATCACTTATATCACATATATGCTAGCCTATATGAAGATGAATTCCTTATGGAGAGTCGCTGCAATGTGACCCTTTGTGTTTTTCCTCTGCGGGGCCTGCTTGCAGTTCAAGGACTTACACAACTGATGGAACCAAGTGATGTCTGACAGGAGCAGCTCTGAATTTAACTGCTTATTTTGTGTGTGTGTGTGTGTGTGTGTGTGTGTGTGTGTGTGTGTGTGTGTGTGTGTGTGTGTGTGTGTGTTTTGGCTTGAGCTGCATGTCGCCTGCCTTCCTGTTTTGCGTCCCTAAATATGTTGAGGGTCAGAAAATGTAGGATTGTCGGCTATATACAACTGATAGCAGCATCAAAGCCAGGCCAAGCTGCCATATTTTTTTCCCTGTTTTTTTTTTTTTTTTTTTTTACAGCAGCTTATTCGGCAATTTGTGAGGCAAACGCCAGGATAGATTTTGTGTTTCACATTCGATGACATAATTTAATACGACGCTTCTTTAAGCGTATAGGTCTATCTAAAAAGACATGGTTCAATAAGTTCTTGTAGGCTACTCTAATTCTATTATCTCTTAGACTTTGTAGGTGTGTATGTTATACATCTTTTAACTTGAACTTCAAAGTTCTCACGTGGTCTCAAACATCCATGTGAGTTACCTGATACCCTCTCTGCTCATCTGCCATAGCCTCTGTGCCCATTTTAAGCACCTCTATTACTGTATTCCTGCTTAAGAGCTTTCCAACATGTGGGCGCAGAAAAGGCATTCGAATAATGCAAGGCAAGATTTATTTAGAAGCACATTTCAATCCCAGCTTTGTATTAGGTAGAAGTAAAAAAAAAAAAAAAAAAGGGGGTCACATAAAAGAAGCAATACAACTCTAGTTGTAACTGCTAAAGAAAACAAGCGTACAAGAAGTCTTACTACAATATTTAGGCCTACTTATAAACACATCAATTCAATTCAATAGGGAAGCATGATTTTAAATGAAGTGAGGGAACATCTGTGATCCTATTTAAGCATCTTTGGAGATAAAAACTAAAGGCAGCTGCAACATTGTTCTTTTCATCTAGGCGTTATAAGTCAGTGGTCATGAGAAGACAGATGTAATGTGTTCACTTTTAAGTAATGTAGATTATTCTTATATTGTTAAAATACTTTTTAAATTTGATTTTGATAATTGTATCTATCCTTTTTTAATACTATTATAAACATTGCACAAAAAGTAAGGGCATTTAAGTTTGGTAGATTATTTCTTTGTTGTAACAATGCTTCTTGGCAATAAATCTTATACCGTTGGAAAGCCTGTATATTTCCCTTTTAAATGGTGCCACATTTGTAAGGAACTTGCATTTGTGGGATGAGCAGCAGAGCTGAGTATGTGAGTTGCGCCCATGAAAAACTTGCCAAATCTTCTCTGCCAATTGTAGAATTTGCAATGACAATGAAGGCATTCTTATCTGCTTATCTTAAATTAATGAATGTACTGACACAATTAATTCTCACCTTTTTCTCATTCTCAGAGGCAAATTATGCCAGCAGCACCAGAGTCGCTCCCTCTGGTGACGTGCCAGCTCTTTGGTCAGACTCCTCTGCCCTCCTCTAGCCTCCCTGTCTACCCTGGCAGATCCATGCTGCTGAATGCTCCTCACAGAGCCACACCCGCACCATGAGCGCCAACGGGCCCGCCCCAGACCCAGCCCCTGCTGCGGCCTCAGAGGCCCCTCCCCCTGTGACCCCTTCCCCTGCCCCTGCTGCGGCCCCTACCCCGGCCCCGGCTCCTGCTGCACCACCCGCTCCTCCTGTACTGCCCGCCCAAACGTCCACCACCATCCCGGTAGGTGCGTTGGCACAGAAGAAGCGGGCACAGTATGCCAAAAGCAAGAAACAAGGCAGCAACGCCAACAGCAGGCCAGCCAGGGCTCTGTTCTGCCTAAAACTTAACAACCCCATACGCAGGGCTTGCATCAGCCTGGTGGAGTGGAAGTATCCTTTACTGTGGTTTCATGTGGGGGTGGGTGCAGGTCTTAGTGCTCAGGTTTGACTGTAAATCAGATTTTGGTTGATAAAGCAAAACTTGTTTATTTATTTATCTGTGAGAGATTTAACAGATATTTAATTAGACACTATTATAGACACTACTAGACACTATTTAAGCATAAATTGAATATCTTTTGGTTTTCGATTGCTGGTAAGACAAGACAAAACTTTTAAAGAAATCCCTGATGTCAAACAATGTCAATACATTTTTTTTTTTTTCTCATAAAAAAGATTGAGAGTCACACGATCCTAAAATACTGGTGGTGTAGTAGACTGTGCACCATTCAGGGTGGGGGTGGGGGGATGCTAAAGCAGATGCTGTCATCACGAAAGCCATCAGATGTTATAAAGAAGATTGCCTCACGTGAGTCGCACAGATACATTTCATAATCCACCGTTGTGTGTTGCCCAAAAAATGTCAATGGGGATTTACAAACAGTACACTATTTGAGATGCAGCTGTTGCTGTATCAGGAGTCTGACTTTGCTCAGCTTGGAATACAGCAACAGTGCACCACTGGTGCAAGTTTGTTTCTGTATCTTGCCAGTGACAGTCAATTTAAGATGTTTACTATGCCACCCCAACCAACAAGTGTTTTCAGGATGTCAGTCTGTCTGTCCATTTCAATTGAGCACAATTTATCACGAGGCAATATTTTAAAATTTGAAACAATAATCCACTTAGACATCAGAATGAGCTGATTCAATTTTGATAGCCAAAAATCAAAGGTCAGTGTGAACACTTAAAAAAAGTTTTTGGCAATAACTCAAAATTCATATGCTACCAATTATGACTCAATTTCATTCAATTATATAAAGAGATACAGTTAAGAAGTCACAACATTATCAATGAAAAGGTTAAAGGTGAACTTCGCTTTGACACCAGAACCATCTTGATAAACACTTTGACCATTAAACTGTGCTTTGATGATTGATTTATCTCATGAACGCCAAGAGGGAATATCTTCAAATCTTGAAAAAAAGTCACTTGTCCTCAAAGATAAAGTCATTATAATTTGGTGGTCAAAGGTAATAAATCAAGGTCACATTACCTTTTTCTCATTTTTCTTTTTTACCATTAGTTTCAGTAGTTTAGTTTAAAAAAATGACTCTGTTTTAATCAATAATCAATGACTAATTATTGATTAAAACAGAGTAATACAAAGACAAGTTAAACAGGCTGTATGTCCAACTCTTTTTTCTTAGATACATTATAAGTAGCTTAAGGTCACGATGACAGAAAAAAAAACTACTTTGGTGACGCTTAATCTCATCGCTACCTGTAAACTGAAGGTTAGGATCCATATCTCTGATTTTACATCAATAACACAGTATAAAGGCAGCTAGACATCACAAACCAATGCACAAGTCCAGTTACTGTAGTCGGACTCTTTTTAGTTCATTTAAATTTTCCAAAGGGTTGTTCATAATGGATGCAGATCAAAAGGCCCCTTGAACCCTGCACAATGTCTAACCTATTGAGTTTTTTGAATAAGTAATCAGGTATTAATTGTGCAGAAGTATTAACAACGCATTAGGGGCCTTTGACATGTTTCTCTTTATCATTAATATATTATGTTCTTGATTTTTACACCATTTTCCTACAGGTTTTCCTTAACCTCTTTTCTCAGGCCATTTGATATCTTTATATTAATTGCTATTTTTGCCAATTGTATGGCCTTAGCTGTCTATATCCCCTTCCCTGCAGATGATTCCAACTCCATAAACCACGACCTGGTGAGTAGTCTCTTTATGTCTTTACAATCAGTTCGGCTGCCTGTGTTGAAAGACTTGTGTAGTTGCTCTACATCGTTTTCTTATGGAGAAACTGTCTAAACCTCTACTGTCTTGTTGGATTTACATTTGGTATACAGTATATATATATAAAAAAAAGGATGAATAAGCTGTTTGTTAGGAATATAAAAAAATGTTTGGGCTATGTTTGTGATGAGGATAAAAAGAAGGATAAAAAGATTATCTCTTCCAGTGCCTGTTGTTGTCTTCTTGTTTGCCTAGCGTTGATCTGCTCTATTTGTTAAATTGTTTCAAAAACGCAGAAAGAATGTGTCATTACTTTGTAATCCTCTTTTGACTGATAAGGTTTGAGTGTATCGCCCTTTCAAACTGAAGATATAGTCGAAGATTTAGCAGGAATAGTGAGACAATGCACACACAGTGCACACTCAGTATTTTGCTTCATCATGCAGATTTGAAGTGTGTGCTGTGCCTACACACAGAAACACTCTGACAACTACCCTCATCGGTGCTTTATCATGTCTTACTTTCCCTACAGAGGTTTTATTCGGCTTTCTATTTTCAGACTTCCTCGTCATTGCACCAATCTGTGCACCTTTTGCGTTTATATCTGTGTGATGAATTATGGGTGATGTAGTAATGTAAGCACACAGCTGTGGATGAGTGCGTTCTCCGAAAGGCAGACAAACACAGTGAATGTGGTCCTTGCATGAGCAGAATGAAGCTGTAGTGGTTAATGATTCATGCGCTGCTTATACAGAGTGTCTGCATACATTTGAATGTTCTGGAAAGCTTCGGGATCATGTCAGAGCGAGGTTTACCAACCTGATCAACGAAAGTGTTACTCCGCTGTGCAAGATAATCTACAGCGTTGGTACAAAGTGTGCCCGCTCTACTTTGAAGAAGTAGTGTGTGTGTACTGCTTCTCAGTGTGACCTCCTGGAGGGTGACCTCAGGGTGTTTGTTTGCACAGTGGTGCATCAGGGAGAAGTGGGCCATCTGGGACATTACAGTGTCTGGTACAGTTTATCTGCAGTGTATTGTCAGGGTTAGTCTGGGAGTTTGAAAGAGTTGGAGTGTCCTAAAGTTATGAACTTTAGGAACAAAGGGAACACGGATATCAAAACGGATTGGTGCTTGTTTTCAGTCATTACCCTGGGTTTTTTGTCTGTATATGTATTCATACAGTATGCAAAATGTTTTCTCATACATATTTTACTACTCAGCATATAAAATGTGTATTTAAATGTTTAAGGAATATAGTTCAGCTTGAAAACAACCCAATGGAGCATCCGATGAGCTAAACAGACTGATGGCAATCCCTAATGTTGCCCCAGCTTCAAAATCACAATCCACTCTGTATTAATGTGTTCTCTAATAAACTCTGTGTGTGGTTTTGAGTTATGACAGGTGATTTTTCATTCGGTGCCTTTTTGTATAGCCTCTTAATGCCTGGATTTACTCTTAAGCAACCAATATGTAGCTGCAATGTTAAGAAATTCTGCGATGTCAAAATGTATGTTCTGAGCTTTTCTTCTCATGTGTTCAGATAAAACCCAAGTGTGTCTCTGAGAGAGAAAAGTCTGGAGGTGCTTCATTGCTAACTCTGCTAACGACCAAACGGCATCAAACTAAATAACTTTGCATGCTTGGAAAGAAGCTGCGTTCTGCATCACATGCTTTTTATACAAACCAAAGCTGTAAGAGTTCATATTAGGGCGAGTATGGACAATTTAATGATGCCACCATAATGTCTGTTTAACAGCTGGGAAATCATTATTTGTTACTATATACCCATTATAGACCAGAGGCATGTCAACTCTACGTAAATATGAGTAAGGTTGGATTGATGGATGCACCAGAAAGCAACATTAATGCAGATTAAAAGCTTAATAGACGGGATTATTATAGGGGTGTGAGGATATCACATCATATAAGATTGATTATCATAAAGTGGCTGCTTTTCAGTAAAGTTAAGAGAAAGCTCAACTTTTGAAAATGCTTATAAACATTCTTCTATAAGGCACTCTATGTGTTTTTGCTGATCTTTCTACATATCCTTGTCCAGTGCTACAGATAGCGCTTCATTGCTTGCACAGGACTTTAGTTTAATTCTGCAGGGTCAACATTAAATCAGATACCAAGGGGGTGAATAATGCATTCTTTCCCTTTTTTCAGCAGAGGCAGAACAATAGATAATTTGTAGGGCAGGTGTGCCAGCTTGGCCTTGTTGTTCTACAGAGCTCACGCTGTAGTCACAGGAGGAGTGTTAGCGAGAAAAAAGCGCTGAGCTGTTTTTTTGCTGTAGTGCGCCTCAGTGAAGATTGCTATTTCACACCACTGTGCTCTGCAGCCTCACAGGTGGACCAAAGGCTGATATGAAACCTGAGGAGGGCTGCTGAGAGGCTTGTTGTGTAAAGCAAGGATGACATGATGTCACTGTAGCCTGTGAGCAGTTTTTTTAGTCAGGAGCAATGTGGTGTAACTTTCAAAGTAAGGAGACAACTGCAGCACAGACAAGTGCGACTTCGAAGAATTTTTGGTGTGGAGATAGTTCACTTAGTGTATAATTGTTCAACATAAAATCCTGAACCTTTTTGGTTTGTGCCACATTGTATATGCACATTGTGTAAGTGCAGCAGAGTTGACTTTAAACAGGACGATGCTGCAAAGTCATAGGACACTAAATATCATGAGTCTTTCATCTTGTTAGTAACACTTGCTTAAATGCAGTAGCTCATTATAAATAGAAATTCCTCCCTTGGCAGAACGTAGGGACACAAATTGGGGTCCTGCCACCACCAGGAGGCACGAGTGAGTAACAAGATGTCGCAAGCACACGCGTACATAAAACCTCGTCAGGAACTCAGAGTCATTTTCGTCTTCCTCTGCTTAGCACTCTCTGTCATTGCTCTTCTTTTGTTTAGTCATGTCCCTGCAATAGTAACAAGTGCACACACGTGACTGTGCCGTCCTCTACCCACCTTGACTCGGGGACAGACAAATAGCCCGCATTCTCCTGCCTTTGCTTTAAGGTCATTTCTGACTTATCTATCTGCGACTCGACACCCCAGGCAGCTCCTGCTGAAGGTAGCTGAGCAAAACAATGACCTTTTCATGGTGAATATGATTCATACGTCTCATCCCTCTTAGGGTAACATGCAGGGAAATGCGTATGGTATCATGTAGTGTTCGCCCGTACCACTGTTATTGCATAACTGTGGAGCCGCAGAGCTATTTATTTTACTGGGGACAAAAGGACACAAACATGTATAGAGTGAAAAGTCCAATGGAGGTCGTTTGGACGGCAGCAGAGAACTCAAAGTGGGAGGCTGCTTCGCATTTGGATGCTGTAACCGTTGAGCCTATAAGCATTTGATAAATGTGGATCATTCAGCAAATCATTTTTCATATATGAATGGGTTAAAAATATCCATTTAATGCTGGAAGAGGAACTGATGAGCAAAAACTTAGATGTCACACGTGGTTTCCTGTTTTTGTTGAGATCCTTATTTAGTATCAGGGTTTAGGTTAAATATTCAAAAAATACTTTCTTTTGATGTTGACATATTTTGTCACAACAAGCTGAGGAGAAATTAGCGAGGAAGAGCTGAGGGAGGATGGAGATGCTCTTGTAACTGACAGTGTTAGAGATGAACTAGTGAAACATTACAGTAACCACAATAACAAGCTTGTCATTTAACAGTTATGCGTTTTGTTTGTCACCATGACAACGACACATGACCGCTATGTTGACAAGCAAGATATTTCCCTTTTTTTTTTGAAGAAGAAGAATTAAGTTTTATTCAGAAAAGGTCGCAAACCATGTGCTTGTCTTGTTATACCTTGCCAAGACTTTAGAATTGAGACTTCATTGTCTTCATGTGGAAATTTCATATCACAGCACCGTATCTGTCCAACAGACAATACCCACAAAAGAACAGAACGTACACAAAACACAGTTTATAAAACAAACAGTGTGAAACAACTATAAAAAGTTCCCACTCTGGCTCGTTCAGCGAGGCCTTTTATTCAGGTCGGCTATGACAGCAGGGATCAGGCTCTTCCCAAGGTGAGCCCTTCATGTGAAACAGGACTAAATACCTGAGAATAAAGTGTATTTAACATGTAACGTTGCATTTTCATGCAGGTCCTCTGTTTCAGGCTTGAAATGTAAACACTGCGTACCACAAAATGAGCAGATAGCAGCAAAGTCATTGCCTATGTAAATATATACCAACAATCCTCACTGTGCCAAATGTGTCACTCAGAGGCAACACATGTCTGATCACAGTCACTGAAGCCTTTAGTATGACAAACAGTCACAGAGGGGCTTCTTTCACTTTGCATATGCTCTCGTCAAAGATTAGAATGGGCACAAGATTGCATTGTATTTTTAATGTGGCATCTGATATCAGTGCCTTTTTAACATCCTCCACTTTTTTTCTAGCAAATTGAAAGGAATGTAGACAGTGTTGGCCTTTTAAAGAGAAACTAGAAACGTGAGGAAGCCAGATATTCATTATTTTTCAATAATTAAGTGCTGTTATGCCATGATCTAGAGTTAATAAGTCGAATTATTTTGTTATGTCAAGATAAAACAACTTGTTTTTAAAGGGACTGCAGGTTGATTTTCCTTATTTCCTAGAGAAAACAGAAAAATACACAAAGATTATTGATCAGAGGATAATTATTGAGTACTCATGAGTGGTTCAGGGCGCTGGTTTGGCTCAGTTGGTAGAGGCGTCTCATGTACAGACGTCCTTGTCAGACTGGTTTGCATGTTCATTTCTCGTTCCTGATCTCCCACTGTTTCTCCCCACATGTCCTGTCACTCTACACCTCTCCTATCCTAAAAAAAGGCAAAAGCCCCCCAAAAATCTGTGGGGGAAAAAACGGAGTGTTTTTTAATTTGATTAGGGCCCCCCGAAGGTTATTTTCAGTAAAGGAGGATTCATAGCTGAACACTAACTGAACTACAGTCAGATCAATAATACCTACTCCTTGATCTGACGCTTCTTACATATAAGGGAAATATCAAAGTTGTGGATAAGCCTGTAATTGTCTTGTATTAATTTGATCATAGTTAGTCTGTGACTTTAAAGGTGGTACAATAACACTTTAACATTTGACTTTGCATGCATAAAAACAAGTGTGCACAGTGTGAACCCAAAGAAAATTCTCAGTGAAATATTGTAGATGAATTTCTTTATTTACATTTTCCTATGTAAGCGAAGAATGGCTGTGTAATAAGTCCCTTTTTAATGCTCTTTTCTTGAGATCATGAGTAAAGTATTACTTATTCTGAAGAAAATTGGATTGTTGTCTTGAGACAACAAGACAATCAACTTGTTATCACAAGAAAGAAAGGTTGTTTTCTCTTCAGTATGTAGAG
Organism: Tautogolabrus adspersus; assembly: GCA_020745685.1. Taxonomy (NCBI): domain Eukaryota; kingdom Metazoa; phylum Chordata; class Actinopteri; order Labriformes; family Labridae; genus Tautogolabrus; species Tautogolabrus adspersus. The sequence goes on from CM036538.1 coordinate 20,550,532, forward strand.
CAGACTATCTTTTTTAAGTCATGGGACCCTTTAAAAATGTGCAAAATCTCAAGTCACCCCAATCTTAAAGTATATATAAAAAACAACCAGTCTACATCCCTCTGACGGCCAACTCACACACACAATGGGTTGTTATTAGAGAGAGAGAGATACAACAATGCACAACTGTGATGGGAAACCTGAGCCTGGGACGATGCACACAGCTGCTCTATGCATTCTGGCAGGGATGGATGAGAGGCAGACATGAAGCTCCTGGTCCACATGCTCTCAGTGCTCCCTGAACTTGTTGGTGTTGCAAGTTGTGCTGGGAGAGCTCTGTTCACACAAATACATGATCTCTGCCAGTTGCCCATGTGCCATCAATGACAAGTCTTTTTAGCTTTCCAGTGTACATGAACTCCAAGGGGTCAGAGACCACGTTAAAACTGTGCAAAGGATTCTGATGAAAATAATGGCTAAATCTCTCGAAGAATTTTCAGATGCTGAGATTTAAGGACAGGGAGTCTGCTGCTGTCTGAATGTTCACTGCATAGGGGAAACATCCCAAGCTTGCCTTGTTCCTCAAAGGAACAACAGAGTGTGAGTTTTGATCTGAAGCAACAGAGTTTGTCAGACAAGGTGGAAGAATTTCTTCTTTGCCTTGCATTTTAGCCTTCAGTTCATTAAAGGCAGGGTTGGTAATTTCCTCCAGATACACTTTTTAAGATTTTGGTTGCAATTGTCTTTAGGTCCTGACAGAAATTAATAATTAAAGTGCTCTGAAAAAGGAACAAAGAAAATCCGTCATCTGTAGCAGTTGTAAGCCTGTAAAAACTTCGACCAATGTCTACACTCATTTCGATTTTTACGAACCAATCACGCCTCCCTGCTCGTTCTCTACCCCATGCATGCATAAGCTGAGGTCCGCTTCTGGACCAATGGTGCTCGTGCATGTTAGTGAGGGGCGTGGCTTTTGAGGAAGCACAATCATGCTAGTTTTCGAAAATTGCCAACCCTGCCTTTAAGACATTTGTAAATGTTGGCCATATATGCAAGTTTTGCAAACCATTGAGAGTATGTATATGAATATGTAGCAGAATTCTCTCCAATCAGGGAAAATACTGAGCTCTTCTTTTATCTTGTACAGTCGGCTCAAAACTGTCCGTCAAGTGAGCCATCGGACGGCTGTGTGTAATGTAGCAGCAGCCAGAGTAGGATTTTCTGCTTCCATTTCCTCGCACAGAATGGAAAAAAGACTGGTCTTTAATGGTCGGACACTGATGAAATAAACAAATAAATGTCCACAGCTCTGTCCTCTATACGGATAAGTTCTTTTGGCAATGTCTTCACAATTAGTGCCTCCCTGTGAAGGAAACAGTGAGTGGTTCGCATGGCCGGACTTACTCCTGTTACCACGCCAATGAAACCCTTGGCATCCTCCGTCATGGCAGTGGCCCCATCAGTGCAGATACTAATACAGTTCATTCATAAATTGAACGCTTTAATAGCTCACCTTGCAGGCTGATGTTGGTTGATTATTCACTTTGTTAGGAGAATTTCCCACAGGTCTTATTTTTTTCCAAACCCACGTCTTCAGTATCTGTAGACTTCATTTATTCTTCTTCAGTTTTACAGTCTTACAGCAGAACTTCTGTAATTTATTTTGCTTCTTGTGGGCCAAGCATTTTATTGACAAACACTGTGCCAATACTGGCAATTTGACCGTCTCAGCAGTGTGGCTCTTTAGCTTTCACTATTAATTAGGCTTCAAGATAGCTAGCCTTTACTGCTTTCTCCAACACTTTTGCATGCTTCATCATCACTTGCTCTGTCAGTGGTGTTGACTTAAAAAAACAACATTATTCTGCATCCTTGCTGGCACATTGATGGATATGACTGTTAGGAATCTTATAAGTTTGCTTGAGCTTGTTCATACCCCGAACCATCCACTAGAGAAGTGGAGATGAGGGATCCCTGGTAAAGATGAAACCATACGATGTGTACATGTAGCTGTAATCATGGTGTGTTTTTCCATCTTGCTACCAGCCTCAGCTACACTTGCTGTTTGGGGGCCACTCAATGATGAAGCTGATGGCTCAGATTCAGATTTAACTTACCTTTTTTTTTCTCTTCCAAAACACGTTCCATAATGCTAGCTGGTTTGCAGCAGCCACTACAGTTCACCGCTCACACCATAAACACATGCTGAATAAAAACAACAAAAAATGTATGCTATTGCATAGTGCAGCGGTTCTCAAATGGTGGGTCTGGAACCAAAAGTGGGTCGCAGAGCTGTTTTTAGTGGGTCGTCAACATGTGCCTTGATTAAAAAAAAAGACTTTCAAAAAGCCTATGCAGCACTTTTTAAACCTGTTAGTTTTGTTCCATTTCTTTTTTTGCCACGTTTTGTACCCTCTGAGGTCAAAATTGTAAAAAGATTCACTAACTCGGTCTAATTTGTTGAAAAGTATCTGAAATTTGGGTCACAATTTTCACAAGGGAGTTGTCTCGAGCACTGCCGAGGTGCCCTTGAGCAAGGCACCGAACCCCCACCAGCTCAGGGGGCGCCTCCCAAGGGGCTGCCACCGCACTCTGACATCTCTCCATTAATGCATGTCCACAGGTCTCGTTGTGCATGTGTGTGATTCAGGCCTGTGTGTGTGAGAAGCATGTCTAAAAATAACAGAGTGCGAACCACAATTTCCCCGTAGGGGATTAATAAAGTATATAAAATTAAAAAAAAAAAAAAAAAAAAATAGTGGGTCCAGAGACTAGACCAGTTGAGAACCACTGGCATAGTGTATATTTATCTGCTGCCCCCAGCGTTGACGTTGGGATTGCAGAAAAGGAGCATTTGAGACATGATAGCTAATGATCTGCATATTCATGATAATTGTATGTTGAATTTTATGCATTTTGATGGAACTCCTGATGAAGTCAGATGGCACCTCAAGGTGCTATGGCACCCCAGGGTGCTGAAGTTTAGAATGGCTGGTTTAGAGTTCAGGCTCAGTGTCAGTTGTATTGTTGTTCATAGGTGGGCTAACCATAAAACATCAATTATCTGCTTGATGGGTTGGTTTAGAATAAATATGCTAACATAAACCATAATTCATTCATTCATATTTGATTTGTTTGCTCATTTTAGTGTATGATTTAAACACGATGACACAAAATACATGTTCAATATTTATACTCCCACCTACTGAAACAATCAAATACAATCACCTCAAACTAAGATCTACTGGAGATTAATTTCCCATTACATTTTCTTTATACATTCTTTAATGAAATAATAACTGAGCAGCATTTTAAGCATTATCGAGAGAATTCCACAGTTTCACTCCAGATACTGAAATACTCATTAGTTTTAATGTAGTACGTGAGTATGGGCTTAATATTACCGTTCTGTCTATAATCCATCTAATCCCCTTCAAGGTATTATGTCTGTATTTACAGTTTAACTATCAATCTGTTAATTTCTTTAAACACTATATGTTTCCAGTTTTGCTGTCTGTAATTCTTTTTGATGTAGTAATGTAATTATACACAAGTAGTTTTGTTGGGGAGTTGATGACGCGATATGAGGAGCGCTGCTGAGGTTTATGTGCCAGTGTTTTGGCTGAGCCTGTAAAGAAGGGTGTAAATGTGTACATCTGTGATGGATATAGCATTTGGCTCTGTGTGCGTGTGTGTGTGTGTGTGTGTGTGTGTGTGTGTGTGTGTGTGTGTGTGTGTGTGTGTGTGTGTGTGTTGAATGGCTGGCACAGGCAGCAGTGTCTGAACTGAGGACTCCCATAGAGATGATTGTAGAAGTATGTGTTTAGTCACTTAAAGTAACTGCTCATTTGTGGCTCACACTAGCTCTGTCCCTGCTTGTTATCTCTGAATGTGTGTTTCTGCATGTGTGTGCAAAAGTGAGAGAGTGTGTGTGTGTGTGTGTGTGTGTGTGTGTGTGTGTGTGTGTGTTTGTGAGAAAAAGGGGGGAGAGAGGGAAGAGGGAGTCAGAGCTGTGTTAGCTTTGTGTGCCTATACTGTGTGAAAGTGCAGCCATGAGGAGCATACAGTGTGGGCCCTCTTAAAGGGATACATTTATCTTTTAAATGTTTCCCCTTTGTATGATATCTCATTAATGAATGCAATGACTGAAAATTACTTTTTATGACATTTTTTTCTGTTTAAACTTGTTTATGTTTTTTTGTTGTCCAACTAATACAGTTAATGTTTCAGTACTGTATATCTTATTTAGTAGCACTTTGCAGTAAACCTAACTGGAACTGAGTATACATCAAACTCACACAAAATGTCTAATATTCAAAATATCAAAATATTAAGGTGCAAAAAAGTGTATGTCAATTGTATTGCCTGTTTTTGGTTTATCCATTGATATCTATTTCACGTTATTTGCATCACCTTCAACTGTTCTTAACTTAAACAAAATGAAGGTCTATTAAAACACATTTATGATGAATATCCTCTCTGGTGGTTTTTTCTCCACCCACAAGAGATGACAAAACATGCTCATAAAACACAAAACGTATAGAAGCAGAGGTCATTTGTCTATTTAACTCAAATCATGTTTCTCAGTTCAGCTTTTGTGTTCGCTGCAAATCCTTAATCAGTGCCACATCATGATTGAAATGTACTTTAGTAAATTCAACAGTGACTTATTTCAGTTTAGTAATCAACATTATGGGAGCTGCTAAAAACAGCTGATTGTTTTAGTGCAGCGGTTCTCAACTGGTCTAGCCTCAGGACCCAGCACCAACTTGCTAACAAGAAATCGCGACCCAAATTTCGGATATTTTTCAACCAATGAGATTTGTTTTATGAAAAATTGTGCATTTTGGGCCTCAGACGGTACCAAACATATGACAGAACAAAGAGAAACAAAACAAGTGATACAACAAAGTGATATTTAGACTTTTTCACACTTTTTTTCCAAGGCACACTTTCGCGACCCACTGAAAACGACTCCACAACCCGCCAGTTGAGAACCACTGTTTCAGTGACACTGGTGACTAGTGTGCACTTCACTCTGGAGATCTGTTTGTATACTGCAAACCTCTATAAGTGAGAGTGACAAAACAATGGACTTAGATAAACCTTTATATCACACAACAGAGACATTTACAAGATTAATTTAAAAATGTATATATATTTTTTTCTTCTGCTTCTTTTTTGGTCCTTCCTTTCCCTGAGATTTTAACTAAACAGTTTTTCTGTGTTACGTAGAGGTTTTAAAAAAGGCTGATAGGGTCACCCTATAATAATCATGATTTAGCATTTGAAAGTGTTATAAGAAATCTTTTATATATTCAAGTGTTTACATTTAGTTAAATGTGCTGCTGGCTCAGCAACAATACTTCAAGGATCAAACTACCTTACCTTTTCTATACTAAACTTACTATAGCATTGATCATCAAACGACTATATACAATTAGATTTCTTGCTTCATAGTGTGTCAGCCAAGTGTGGCTCAAACTTTCTGTCCCTTCTGTTTTCATATTCTGTCACTCTGCCTCAACTCTTCTGGTTCTGGCTGGGAATTATTGGTTTTAAAACATTTGACCATACTCATTTTTTAGAGAAAACCTGCAATCCAATCCATGCTTGATTGTACAACCTGAGTGAAATGAGTGCACTCACAGGAGTGAGAACAGTGAAGCCGTTGGTGGTGGCTGCCTTTCAGCTTTGACACAACCACAGGTGCTTAAATCATAAAGCTGTAATTGTCTAAGCTCTGAATTACTGAATATGTCATTTACAATCCTGGAGTTTTTGGATTGTATGTCCGGGCCAGCGAGCCAGTTATAATGTCAAGCCCTGATTACTAATGTGGAATGGACCAAATTTCTACATTTATTAAACTAAAATTATTATGATTCTATTGGAAAAGTTACTTGTCTTTTCCTTGTCTGACTTTACAAGTGTGTGTGTGTGTGTGTGTGTGTGTGTGTGTGTGTGTGTGTGTGTGTGTGTGTGTGTGTGTGTGTGTGTGTGTGTGTGTGTGTGTGTGTGTGTGTGTGTGTGTGTGTGTGTGTGTGTGTGTGTGCGTGTGCGTGTGTATGCCTAGTCTTGTGTATATGAGGAAAACTAAACACGACAGAGTGAGAGAGATGAATTTAACACGCGAGGCACGATAACTAAGCTTGACACCAAATCAAATCAGAGGAGTTGTTGTCAACTGAATAAAGACAGGTCACAAACTCACACAGAGCGATGGAGACACCTGCACATTTAAGATACGCTGGTTCCTCCTTGTCCAGTACTCTTTCAGCTAAAACCTAGAAACATGATTGTAAGGTATAGGCTAGTTTTAAGGCACGTTGCATGGAGCTTAAGAGTCTTCTAATTCTGAGGTCAGCCACTGTTTTGGTTTCCATGACTGCTACATGTCATACATGCCTCGGACACACATCAAAAAAACACAACAGCTCTGCAGTAATGAGGTGTTTAATTTCACAGGTGCACTTTGTTAACTGAACCACTGGAAGAAAAGAGCAAAGCCAGAGATGAAAAAGGAGGGAATATACTGTACGTTTTTATATTGACTATTTTCATTGTTTAGCTCCACCTTTATTACTTTTATTTTTTCTCTCAAAGGCCTCCTGTGATCAAGCATTGAGAATTAGTATGTATGCTAAAACCCTCAAACAATGCATCTGGTTCATCCAATGTAATTGATGTCCATGTCAACTACAAAATCTATTTATCTACCCATCCTCCCGTTCAGGTGCTGCAGCATTAAGGTCATAATTGTGCCTCTTTTTCTTTCACAACAGTTACCTGCATGCACCAGGCACAATGACACAGCCCATACTTTAGCCTTTATGTCAAAAGATTTAAAACCTCTTCACAACATAAGCAGATTGAATACGCTGATGGCTACACTGAACAAGTTGTGCTGTGTCGTACACCTCTGCATTAAAATGATATGATGCTGCACTAAGGAACAACTCTGTAAAGTGAAGCTCCCTGTTCTTTCACAGCCGCAGCATTTTACAAACTCTGAAAACGCGATCTTGAACAACTACATAGCTGTTGAATGCAGTGTTGATGGTGAAAGTCGAGGGCGAACCTCAGTACTACATCAGCGAACTTGTGCAATACATACTCAGTGTCGTGTTTTCTTTCTTTGGGAAGACATTCTCTTGGCAGTGTACCTGAGATGACCTGCACTTGAAGTGTTTTCCTTGGCAGAGTGACATGCACAACCCGCACACAACTCCTGCCCGCCCCCACAGTACTGTACCTCACACACACACACACACACACACATATATATAGATTTGTGCATACACATATTCTATACACAAGGACACATTTGTACGCTATATATACAAACACATGGACCCAAGCTAAATGGAGCGATAAAGAACTGGACTTAAGGACAGATGTGTGAATTATGGCGTATTTTTCCTGATGTAAAAGTGATTTTAAGTGTTTAAGTAGAAACAAACACATTGTGTAACTGTAGTTACAGACTACACACACAACAGATAAAGAGTGCACACTGAAGCACACATATTTATTGTGCGAACCTGCAGGAGTGGGCGGTGAAGAAGCACTAAATGCTGGCTGCCCTAACCCCCCTGGCTTGGCTACATGGCAATGACTGATCTATACAGACAGGGGAAGGAAAGGGAGGATGGAGAGAGGATGGGGGAGGAGGTGTAACAGGAGAGAGATGGAAGTTCTGCAAAATATATGTCAGCTTGTTAAGGGCAGCAACAGATGTAAAATTACAGTAAAACATTTATGAAATCTGCTGTTAAACTGTTTCTTGGGCTGATAACTGAAACAGACTTGGTTGCTATGACAAAAAGTTAAAATAAAAAAAGGCTACCAGCACTCCTAATGCAAATTGTTACATTTAAAAAAAAAAAAAACTTGCATTTTTAGATTTTTGACCAGATTTAACTAAGAGATATGTGTGGATTTCAGCCCTTTATTTTTTTACACACAGGCCACAGAAAAAGGGGAACATGTACGTTTTTCCAATTGATCAAAGTATTCTGTAAACTTGTTTGAAGACGTTAGGGTTGTCCTGCTAGTCGTTGCTGTTCTTGTATACTGTCCACATAAGATGCATTTTATGCCTCTTATGCCACTCCTCATTTGTTTTCTCAGAGGTTTCCTCGATTTCTTTTCTTATTAAAGTATTTTGAGACGAGTTTTTCCTTATCCTAATAAAGGGCCTAGGAACTAAGGAGTTACGTTTGTTCTGCAGAGAGGTTTTTATGTTGGATTTAAAAATGTAATTAATCTTGCCGTCTCTTCCTGACTTCAAATGTAAATAGAGTTTAGTTTATATTTCCATTATTCATAATGAATTGATTGTATACTATATTGGAAACAGTATGTTTTTCGCTCCCTGCCTTGTTTAAGGAGTCTGCAGTTTAAATCTGGCTTTATTTAGGTATGAAGTGATCATGTTTGAACAACGGTACTTTAATTGCCACACAAACTGTTTTATTGTGTTTTTATAACTCCTGTTCCACATGTTATTGCTGCACACAATTTAATTGGGTATATTTTGAGTGTAGTCTGGAGGAGGATTCACAGAGGCGGATGTGCACTGAGCACAGATTTATCTGAACCCTAACCAGTGTTTTTACACTGATGTCCACATGGCTCAGTCGTATGGGAGCTCAGGTTGAAGAATGCATGGCTCAGTGGGTTAGTTAGCTTCCTTTTGTCATTAAGGTGATCTGAGCTCTGTGAGTGTGTGAGATGGACTGTAAACATGACCTGTGAAGAGCAGGGTCTGTGCGGCTGCAGAGAAACGTGTATTATTCCGTGTGTTATTCTGCTTTGCATGAGTTTATGATGAGCGTGCATTACAGGACATAAACATTTGCAGCACACGTGTGTTTGTCAGTGCATGATGTATCATGTTGTGCTGAATACCTAAGAGATGGGCAGGGAATGTATATATATAAATATCATTATGTGCACATATTCAATGAGAGAAGGTAGATACAGTGAGTTTCTTTACAGCACAAATAAACTATGATGACTCAGAGATATATTTATGGTCATCCCCAAAGGCCTCTCTCCTTCCTCTCCATCTTCTTTTCTCTCCGTCTCCCTCACTCTTCTCTTCCTTCTCACAGTTTAATGTGCAGATGCTTGAATAAATCGCTGATTAATTAAGAGGGAATGGCTATCATTTGCCATTACATTCAACATGCTTTTCCAAACCAGGAAGTGGCAATTTGCATAAATTGGCTTGGAACGCTCAAACTGTTCTGACAAAGCATGACATGCTGGTTTCAGTATCTTGACAATTATAACTCAATTAAAGCGAACACACTGGTGGAAATATGAGATCGACAGTTTTTTATTCTCAAATTTGGGGAAGCTGTTAGCGGACATAGTTTTTATTTACGCTGCATTTCTGTGATTACGAGTGATTTCCGGTGGTTTTCTCGAAATCTTGATTTATTTATCTAATTTCCCCGGAGTAATGAACCCCCCCCCCCCCCCCCCCACCCCACACACACACACACACACACACACACGTCAGATTGCCTGAAAATGAATCTGTTATCACAAGAAAACACGCTATGTTATCTTAAGCGCGATTTATTAAGCGCAATAAATTAATCCGGTATTATGGGAAAACCAGCTTTGTTATCCTAAGAAAACCAGAAAAATAGGTCCAGATCTTGTGAAAATGACCTCTCCTATCATGCCTAACTAACACCAACATGAACTGAAATTGCACTTTTTTGTCTGTAAACGCCTCTATAATAGTTTACTTCCCCTTCCTTCCGCCCGATGGATCGTTGTGTTCTCCCTGCTCCCTGTAGCCTAAGCTTGCTCCAACATAGAAGCAGCAGCCATGAGCTTAACTCAACCTTTTACTTCACTAACAAAGAGTCCCATGTCTCTTATTGTGGGCTAAGTGCTTCTCACAATCTGCAGTAAACTGCTGGGAAAACAAGCCCGCAGTCCACAGTGCTCCTGTATTTATGGTGTCCAAAGAGACCACAGAGCAGCGACTAAAGGACTGCCTCAGGCTGAGGGTATTAGGTCTATAAGGAGTTATTATATATGTGTGCGGCTCTAGGCATTTGCCTGTGTTTTTATAGGACCTAAAGGGCATGGCATGTGAAAAGTTATATGACTCTTATTGACATTTGCTAAACATGTATAGCAGCCTGGGTGGAGAGTTGATATGATGTCTGTGTGAATAGGGCATCACTCTGGTTTTCTATCTCCAGGGAGGTCCTAGAACTGTCCTAAACAGCTGAGTCATCCTGTGATGTGTCATCCTCCAGCACTAACATGCACATAGCACCTTTATCCAGCTGTGCTCTTCTGTTGTCCGCTGTGCACCCGATCGACCTCGACCTGATGATTTGTTGTTCCTGTCTTTGAAACAACCCAAGAAGAACACAGTACTGCATTATATCGCTGCGTCTGATCTCTACTTACATACCCTCTACAACATTCATCAAAGTGTGCCTCTCAGATATATTCATCATGCATCAGTTTGTAAAAGATCTCTGCCTGATTGTTCAGCCCTAAAATATCACATTTTATAAATTCATAAACCAAGATGATAACAAAAAGGTTTTGTTTTGATCTTCCTCTGTATTCAATGTGATATTCAGCTGTGAAATACTTTTTATTCCTCATACAAATCATTAAGCCTGTTTTTTTTTTAAAGTCCTAGTTTGAGGTTTCTCACACTGGTCTGGTTTTTATGGTTCTTTAAATATGTGCCAAGGCATCTTTGGAGAGACTGAGAACCAAATCAGATCAGACAGAACAAACTTGACCATCGAAAAATGTGTTGTTGTTTTTTTGTTGTGTTTGTTTAAAAATGTACAGACCCATGCCCATGGACAGATGCTAATGATAATTCTTCACAAATGAACACTGTGCATTAAACAGAATGAAGCTGTACATAAGCCATATTTCAACACATTACCTAATAAGTATCTGTTCACATTGCTACTGGTGCTTCTTTTGTTATGACAAAAGTTGCTCCGTCTTCTCTCCATCGAGCGTAGTACTACAGAACTGGATTGAACATTCACTACACACTAATTTCTGCATTAATGTTTGACTCCTCTGCGTCTTATTCTGTTCCTAATATACTGCAGAGATACTTCTTTTATTAATGACATTCCATCTAACGAGTTCCTGTTTAAAATCAATTTCTTCTCTGTTTTTCTCCTCGTGTCTGCAGGAAACAGTTGAGTATGCCTTCCTCATCATTTTCACAATTGAGACCTTTCTGAAGATCATCGCTTACGGTTTGGTGATGCACCAGAACGCGTATGTGCGGAACGGTTGGAACATGCTGGATTTCGTCATTGTCGTCATAGGGTAAGTGCTGAGCATCAGTTATTTCAATTGATTGATTTGACTAAAACAAAGTATTTGATCAAACTGCATACCGACATGCCAGCTGATCCAAACATGTCATAAGGTTTTTGATATTGTTGTCCAGGCTCTGGATTTGCACTTGGACATCAGTTTAACACTTATGGTTGACAGTGTTTCTGTTTAAGTTGCTTAAGCCTCTACACTGAGCGACCACGTGCTAATAGAGACCCTCATACACCCACAGTATATGACCCAGAAAAGACAGAGAGAATAAATCAGAGCTTTACCACCGCTGGAATGAGTCACCATCTCTCCATACTTCATCTCTTCTCCAACACTCCCTCCCAGATTTTTCTTCCTCTCCTTTCACTGACTGTCTTTCTCTCGCTCTCTCTCTCTAGCTCTCTCTTCCATCCGGCTCTGCTTTGTCTCTGCAGCTTTTTTTTCCCTTCCAATTCTTCCCCCTTCCATTTTGATTTCTCAAATTGTGCACTTCCTGCTTCACCTCCTCCTCCTCCCCACCTCACTCTGCCCTTGTTCCTGTCTCCTGCTCGCTCTTCTCTTGTTGTCTTCATCTTTATTGCAGCTTTTTTTTTTTTTCTCCTCCATTGTCCTTCCTCTCTCTCCTCCGTCTTTCACTCCTCTCACACACACAGTCCAGTGGGTAGCTGGGTCAGATTTGTTTATATACTGCATGCAGGCTTGTTCTGCCATGCAGCCAAATGCAAAGACGGCTGCTCCTGCTCTGAAGGGTGACTGTTACTGCCCAAACAGCTAAAAGAACTCATGTCAGAGGTCAAGTTTCAGTCCGCTACATCAACAGGCTATGCTTTTTTTCTTTTATTTTTGGATTCTAACAGGTTATATATATGCATGGTTTAAAGAAGTTTAGCAAAAGCTGATAGGTTCATGAATATTCAGCTGTAACTATGGATGGATTGAATCCATTGTTTTACCATTTGTAGAGAGAAAAGCGTTACAATGAAGTCTCTAATATCAAGGTGTCGATTAGTGTTATTGTCATACTCGTTTTTATCAGATGAGAAAAAGGGCAGAAACATGTTTGGAATAAAAAAAAATGCATTTAAAGGATCATTGAATTGAAATGACGTGGGTATAAGAAATTGGACGATGCTCTGCAAATAAAAGGTCAAAGTGAGGTCATAATGAAAGAATTTAGTGAATTTCCGAAAAAAAAGAGGAATACCTTAATTTTGAGATATTAAGTGGCAGTGCATTCCTTTGGAAAACACCTTCTGCCTCTCATTCTGCCAGCTCTGCTAAGCCCCTCCCACAAAGTGACGCAACAAACCTGCACGCCGATGTGACTGCAAACTGACTCCTCAACTCAGATAGTTATGTTCGGAGTTAGAAGACCAAACACTAACAGCTGATCAATGTACACCACAAAAAAGTAACGTCGATCAGACACACATTAATTCAAAGGAACTCCTCAATATGATATTATTGATCATATGCAATGATCATAGTTTAATTAAACTATGTTGCCTTTACTGTAGCTTTGAAGATAATCGTTTTTTCTGACCTTTAATGGGATGTTAAAACTCTTAAACATACAGAATGTATTATTGAAAAATGCACCATCAAATATTTCTAATTTTACAGTGGGTTAAGTGACTACTTGTAATTTGGGTGAATACTTGTTTAAAAAATAAATTATGAAGTTTCAGCCTCATCTGCACATTTTAGCCTCTTTTAACTCATTGTTTTTGTTGAAGGCTAACAAAGTTACAGCTTTGGTTCAATTTTACCACCCACTTAGTTTGTATCTCTATTTAGCAGCTTAGTAGGCAGATAAGTCAAAGTCAAAAAGTCAGTCATCTTTATTGTCAATTTTTCAACATGTGCTGGACATACAGAAGAATCGAAAAAACGTTTCTCTCCGCTCCACGGTGTAAGTTAACTGTAAAAAAAGATTTAAAAAATATATACAAAAACTAGAGGATGAAAATAAAAATACAGATATACAAAATACAAAAATTATATACATGATAATGTGCAAGGATGTGCATGAAAAAAACATCAGCAGCAACAACAAATGTGCATGGATACTTCTGTCAGGAGTTCCTAAGGACCCAAATCAACCAAGAGGCCATGAAAAGTAAACTGTTATATTCACCAGGTAGAAAAAGACGTGTGTCTTAAAGCATGCTTATGTTCTCATTTCTTGTCTGATTCTCATACAGCCCAGAGTGGAAGAATGTTCAGTCTTCTCAAACACAGTTGTGTGTTTTACAAAATGATTGTTGAGAACGTAAGATTTGTTGTAGATGGACTCAAACATTTAGTGTAAACTCACTCTCAGATTGCCTAACTACTGAGGTACGCATGTTGACATTATTCAGCTGGACTGGTATGGAAGTGATGCGTCACTGTTGTTAAAGTTGGATTCCTCAGGTATATTCAGTTAAGAAGGGTCAATAATACACGACTGTAGTTTTCTTTTGAACATGGCTGGGTGAGTAATGCCATCCCAGTGGCAGGCAGTCAGTCTTACAGCTGTGACTCAGTCTAACAGAAGTCTGAGCAGAAGGAGCTTATAGGCCCTTAGAGCTCCCTACAGACATGATCGACAGCTTCAGTCTCGGCTCTGAGTCCACAGCTCTGATGTGATGTGTGGGGATGATCTCCCCTCTTGGCTAGGTGAAAAATGTCTAACTGACTGTAATGAAGGGTCCTCTATACTCATGGAGATTTGGTTACTGCTGAGTAGACAACAGCTATGGGACTACTTTTAACATATGTGCAGATGCTGCTGCACTGTACCTGCCAACACTACAGATTTGAGTGGGAGCCTCCCTATTGTAACCCTTTCTCCTGCTGTACTCCTGATTGCTATTTCTCCCAAAATACACAGAGTGCATAAAAAAGCATCAAAATAGAGCTCTCCTGGGGGAGAATCTGCCAGAACCCCTTCTGAGGTCTGTGCTACGCCCTAAAGATTCAATGGTGTCCTCAATGAGATGAGATGCTTGGGGGGCGCCAAAATGGCCAGAGCCAGCCCTGCTTCCACATCTGGTGATTTAATTTATAAATTTGTGGTTTAGGGTTATACGGGGTCGGGGTGACTAGGGACGAGCTGATTTTCCCAAATCTCCCTTTTTTTTTACATCCTAATGTCACTAATACTAATACTCAGCTTTACATTGAAAAGAAACAACAGATCATTTCTTCATCGGGTCATAAAAGTGTATTTTCCATCTTTGAATAGTAATGATTTATTGTATTAAATATGGGTCTAGAACTTTTATTCCTCCAAGTACATCCTGTATTTGTTAGCATGGTTTCTGGGGGGTTGTAAAGCAAAATGATGCAGAAAATGATCCTTCATGATCAGAAACAGTAAAATAGAAATGTTCTGAACCACAAAAGACTTTTGTGTAGACATGAATTTACAACAAATTGTTATCATTTCATGGCTTTAAGGGCACTTTGAGGCTCCAGAACTCCAATGTTGCAGGCTTCATTTATATGTAAATCTGTAAGCACAACAAATGAATGTCTGGAAGTAGTCCCAACTCTTGGATCATTATGCAGAGTTTGTCCTGCCTATAAAACGAGGCGGCCGCCCGCAGCATATTTCATATTATTAAAAAACTGTAGCATCAGATGTAGAAATGTTTTAGTTTTGGTTAAGATTCAGAATTTATTTTTATTAATGAAGCATTTCACCATAAATTCAATACAGAAAATGAAACTGATTTATTGCACAGAATAGTTATAGCCTTTGCTCAATTTTCCTAGTTTTACCCACTTTTAATTCTAGTTCATGAGTCAATGCAGATCGGGATCAAAACTGATTCTGTCCTTCACTGGCCTGTACTACAACCTTTCATCAAAGTTTGAGCTAAAACAGGCCCATTAATTTTTTTTTTTTTTTTTTTTTTAATTTTATATACTTTATTAATCCCCAACGGGGAAATTGTGGTTCGCACTCTGTTATTTTTTTTTTTAGACATGCTTCTCACACACACAGGCCTGAATCACACACATGCACAACGAGACCTGTGGACATGCATTAATGGAGAGATGTCAGAGTGCGGTGGCAGCCCCTTGGGAGGCGCCCCCTGAGCTGGTGGGGGTTCGGTGCCTTGCTCAAGGGCACCTCGGCAGTGCTCGAGAAGTGGTCTGGCACCTCTCCAGCTACCAGACCAACTTCCATATTTTGGTCCGCATCGGGACTTGAACCGGCGACCCTCCGGTTCCCAACCCAAGTCCCTACGGACTGAGCTACTGCCGCCCCCAGATATTAAACTGATAAGAACAGATACTACACTTGATCTTAGCCAAAAGGCCGAGAAGCGATGTTGATTATTTATTTATTTAGATTATTTTCAGTAATATTTGCAAATAGACAAATGTCTCGTGAAGACATACAGTTGAAATAATCCTGCTGGAACAGCTACTGTTCCAATAACTAACACTTAGTGAGAAGATACTGAGGATTGGAGTTATCAGCTGTATGAGGAGGAAGACAATGTTGGTTCACACACTTGACAAAGGTATTCATTACAGGAATGAACTTACATTAGTTATGTATACCTGCATTTTACCAACAGTAACCATAGAATATCAGCAATCTACAAGCCAGTAAATGTGCTAGAATATAGTACTGTTAAGAATTAGCAATTAAGAGTTGGAAGACTAATTAGCCTACACAAAGATCCAAGACAGAGAAAAAAGAAAAATACTTTGAAAAGCTGTAGAAAAGGAACACGCTTCCTGGAATCAAAAAAGTGTGTTTTTGAGGTCATTGGATTGTGGTACATGCAGTCGTAGAAAAGCATGAAAAACTCCGGTAACACTTTACTTTACAGGTCTGCAAATTTCATCGTAGTTAGGTGATAATTAGACAATAATTACCCCCGAATTTCATGACAATTGGGTGAAAATTAGCACTTAACTTATTTGAAATAATGCCCGAATTTAATTGTAAGCAATAATGATTACAGCTTTTGGTAATAAATGACTGAGATCAGCTTTATATGATTAACCAAAAAAAGATTCAAACTGGAACGCCTATAAAACTAAATGAACTTAGCTGTCATTCTAACTCAGACATTTATTAATGAATCCTAAATCACATCAGCTGCTGTTCACAAAGTCATATTGAAGATATTCTATGATTTTCTTCATGAAATTAATTATTTCAAAGAAGTTACGTGCTAATTTTCACCCAATTGTCATGAAATTTGGGGGTAATTTCAAAGAAATAATAAAAAAGTTTGTCTAATTATCATCTAATTATCACCTAATTACGACGAAATTTGCGTAAAGTGTTACCAAAACTCCAAGGCAGGAAGTCAAACGCACTTCCGGTTAAGGCATGATGCTAAAAGACGTCGAAGTGTGTTTTTGAGGTATTCAAAACCATAAAGTAAAATTAAAGGCATTTTAATGGTTTCAAAGAAATTGCTTGGAGTTTTGTTCTTTTTCATCTATAGGCTATGATTGATCATATACTGGGACAAACATTGACTTCTGTAAATGTCTTGTTTTGTCTGAATAATAGCCTTAAATAAAAGATCAGTACACAGAATAATTTTGGAAAAAGTGCAGCAAAGGGCCGAGGTCCTTACATGGAGCGTGCAACAAAACCGCTAGGCTATCCAGCGCCCTAGGAATATTGTTTCTTAAGAAAAATACATTAAAAAACTAGGGCTGGGCGATATGACCTCAAGTCAATATCACAATTAATTCACCTCATAGTTCACTGACATGGTCTCACCACATTGCATGGTGTTATACATTGCTTTCCTTATCAGACTAACATTGTAAGGTTCTGTCTTTGTTTTCTGACAGACTCTTCAGTGTTGTCTTGGAGCTTTTGACCAAAGAGGAGAAGATAGAATTGGAAGGAGATGGTAGCCATCCGTCAATGCATGGTCATGGGGGAAAACCAGGTGGATTTGATGTTAAAGCCCTTCGAGCCTTCCGTGTGCTGCGACCCCTGCGGCTGGTCTCAGGAGTACCCAGTGAGTAGTGACAAGTGCTGAGCGCCACGTGCCAACTCACAGTCAGCTGATGTTAACACGGTCAACCCAATATATGATTTACTGTTTACTTCCTGTATTGTATCATCGTTTTAGTTCTATGAGTCCCAGTGAGTGTTGCTTGAAGGGTTCCTCATAGTAAAAGGGACAGATTTTCTCCTTAACATCCCTGAGGACTGTTTTTCAATAACATCTGTCAACATCTACATCAGCGCTCGGGAGACATGAGCTCTGGGTGTAATGAAAACATGCAACAAAAACAGACTCAGAGCAAACACACTGACACATTTAGAAACCATGTTGTTTTATACGTCCTAAAATGTATACTTATATTAAGTTAAGTCTTACCTGCTTGTTGAAAAAAACATTCAGTCCAGGCTGTTGTATAATCATCCAACACAGCACACATGCTGTATGTTGACATCTGTTATGTTATGTTCAACATTTAATATTTACATCTTCAGCTTGTCATAGCGCGAATCATCATTAAGTATACTTTTAGCAGAGTCTAAAATTCTGAAGTGCATCGATACTGTTAGAATAATTTACATATCAAGATCATGCCGAGTTAATGAATGAACCATGTGGACAGTTCAGACAGAGTCTGTAAGTAGCTGACATTTGCAGCTCTATTTTCAGATGTGTACTTTTCATGCACACCCTACGACCAAATATGATGTTTCTTTTCTTACTTGCCCAGGTTTACAGGTGGTGTTGAACTCCATCATTAAAGCCATGGTCCCTCTTCTCCACATTGCCCTCCTGGTCTTGTTTGTCATTATCATCTATGCTATTATCGGCCTGGAGCTTTTCATCGGCAAAATGCACGCAACCTGCTATCTTCCTGGTTCAGGTACGCCCTCTCTTTTGTCTGTTTTACATTCAAATCAGGTCATCCTTTAATCTGTATACAGCATTATTGAGCTCAAATATGACCTAATTTCAACACATATCTGCATTTAGATTGAGGATCTGGGGGTAAGGGTGGTAAATGTTTAATGTGACCCAAAATGAGTCCAGATAAGGGACTTCTAGACCTATTTTACACTAATTTCATTTAACTAAACATGACAGTGAATTTCTGCTGGACCATGAGCAAAGAGTCACACCCATAGTACAGTTATACAATGTTTCTTACAATGTCTGTGTGGATGTTGTTTATGGAAACAAAATTAGAAACTGACAAGCCCTCCCGATCAGTGGTCACAAACTGAAAGCACAAGTGTTTGGGTGCAGATTAAAACTGTTTTAAAGTTTGGAGTACAAAATGAATCCAAACAGGTCAGGCAGTTAGTTCAGAGATTTGTTTTTGTTCATGTTTCTGTGCTCAACATCAACTAAAAGCCAAAGAAAGGCCTCGATACAAAACAGCAGAAAATCACAAAAACTCACCAACAGTGGACTCCCCATTTGACAGACAAACAAGCTGCACAGAGCAAAGAAGAGCTTTAAATACCTCCTGGTCAAACCACCTTACAACCAGCAGGGGTAAAGTTCAACAGACTATTAAAGCGATTAAAGATATCTGTAACATAAATATTCCATAAGTCTTTAAAATGTGCAAAAACTGACCACAAGTCCTCAAGCCAAAGTTAATTTTACCACAGCTTGATCAGAACACAATACAAAAAGAGAACCCAATGCACCCTCCCCCAGCCCAAAGTCTTACTTGGTAGAGTCCACAATGCCAAAACCTGGTGGACCAAGAGGCATTCATGTGCGCTTGTTTATTAGAGCACCATCCTCAACCAGGAAGTAGACCTCCACGGGGAAAATAATAATAAGAAAAAATCAAACAAGAAAACAAAAAAACAGGAAGTACTAACCGAAGCCTTTGTAATTAATCAACTATAGAGGATTCTAATTTAAATCACATAAACAGAACCAGAATTTCAAATGAAAGAAATTAACCGACTGTTTTCCCTTAATGGATAGTGAGTGACATCGCCTCACAATGCTAATAGCTTCACTGTTGAGCTAAGCATGCTAAGTGCCATCTGTGCAATAAAAAGCCATTTTTGTTAGCTTATTGTGAATATTAAAGGATTACTCTGAAATCAAATAATGTAAACTATTAAAAAGTATTAAATGAAATAAATGTGTAGGTCTTATATTCAAATTGTGCTTGTGATCTGATGAAGCTGTCAGGTCTGCCCCTGATTGAAGTCACCTGATATTTCAGCAGTTTCAACATTCTTGATGTTTTTCCTCTCCCTCTGTAGACACGTTAGCAGAGGACGAACAAGCTCCATGTGCGATCTCAGGGCACGGGCGCCAATGCCCTATCAATGGCAGTGAGTGCAGGGAAGGCTGGCAAGGTCCCAATGGTGGCATTACCAACTTTGACAACTTCCTGTTTGCTATGCTGACGGTGTTTCAGTGCATCACCATGGAGGGCTGGACGGACGTGCTTTACTGGGTGAGACACTCATTCTGCCCTTCCTCTTTACTTCCTTCTGTCACTTGCCCTCAGCTGAAGTGTCTCCTCAGATCACACATGAAGCTGATGATATTTTCCTAAGGCAGCTTTTTTTTCTGATATGATTGATTTACTAAATAATGAAATAGTAATAATGCAATGCTCTCCTGTCCTTGCTAGCACTTATTCTATCAGATGTCTATTTTTCTGCAATGGAAGAACAAGCAACTTTAAACTAACTTTTGTTCTGCTCTTTTTTTCTGACAGTTTCTACCTTTAACAGTTTATTTCACTCTGTTCTTTCTCTCTTCCTCCTCCTGTTCTTCCTCTGTGGTGACGCTTGTGCCTCCAGATGAATGACGCTATGGGCTTTGAGCTTCCATGGGTGTACTTTGTCAGTCTTGTGATCTTCGGCTCCTTTTTCGTGCTTAACCTGGTTTTGGGTGTGTTGAGCGGGTAAGCACCTTCCTCTCTTTGCTGACAGAGACCCTCTGTTTGGTGTCAGGCTGAAGGTTCTCTGTTCTGATGTGGGGTTTTTTTTTTTGTCTGTTAACCGGCTCCTATTGGCTCCTGTAGGTCAACGATGCCATTGGATGGGAAACTCCTTGGATTTATTTCGTTAGCCTGATCATACTGGGCTCCTTTTTCGTGTTAAACCTTGTGTTAGGTGTGCTAAGTGGGTAAGAGGCAGCTTGTGGATTTGCTCTGCAGTGTTAAAGCATGTTTGCAGTGGTTTTTGGCACTACCTGCTTTGCTTTGGTAGTTGACTACAAATTAGACTATGTATTCAATCATAACAATCTGCTGAAAAGTATGAAGATATTGAACCTTGATCTTGGTCTACTTTTTGATAGAGCCTTGGGATGATGTATTTTCTCATTCAGACATTCATCATGGTGTCAAAATATCCCGTCCTTTCAAGGGCAACCGCAAAGTTAGACCTTCACTATGCTCCATTATGAAACCCATAAGTCTCCAACTAACGCTATTTCCATGTTAACTCGCAGTAACCAAACTTGGTTAAAAAATGAGCCCAGTGAAGAATTTAAAACGTTGATATGGGTTTTGTCAGTGAGGCACTTCCTAAAAAACTATCCTGGAACCAACCGACAACCCAACCCACCCAGTAAATACACAAATTAATAGAAAAATATATAAATAATAGACAAATAAGTGAATACACAAATTAATAGACAAATACATGAGTACACGGATGAATATATAAGTGTGTTTTGGACATTACCAGGGTCATATTTTGAATGAACTTGTGTACAGAACTCAAAGGGCATTGCCATGGCAACTTGCCAAATCTGATTTCACACCATGAAAGAGAATTTTGTTGTAACTTAAAACTACTGAGCTCCAACTGAGACAAACTTTAAATGCTTGATGAAGTTCCTTTTTTACACACAACTACATGCCCACATTTACATTTTGTTACAGCGCCATCTATTGGTAAGACACAGTAAGCCCTGTGTGAAATGGCTAAGCTGGTTTATGTTGTGTCCAACAACAATGACAATTCACAAACTTGTTGACTCTTCTGTGTCTGATGAAGACACTGTGGCTAAACAAACGTCAACGTGTGCGGAGGTGTGCGTGGATGTTTAGTACTAGTCCTACTTTTATATTTATCATCATTGTCTTTAAATTTTAAATTGCTGATCTAAAGTCATCAACTCTCTGTTTTGTGTCACTTCTCCATGTATATTTGACTTTTAATGTTTACAGAGAACATACTGAACATAGGTTTCAGTTATAAAAATAGCCTGGGATGCTCTGAATATATTTACATGCTCTGAATCCTCACATATTGTAGCTTCCACTGTTGATTTAACCTATGAATTTAGATGCCATGCAAAAGTTGCGTGTCTCTTTAAACCATCTGTCCACATAAATAGACTTTTCTGTATGATTAAGATGCTGAAGGATAAGCTACTGTACAGATGGGATCTATCTATAGAGCTGTCATCATTCAAAGGTGTACATCTTCCTCCAGTGGTTAGGGTTCACTAAAACACACGAGGCATTGAAAGGGTGTCAACTCACAGTGATCAACATCCACACATGAAGTGTGTGAGTATGTAAACATACAAATTGGGAATATACAATAAATTTGTATTCAGGATATCTTCAGCCATTTAAAAATGTTTTCATTAGATGAAGTGTAAGGAAAAAGATTTGTTTGTTTTTGTTTTGTGTGGAAAATGTTTTAGGTTTTTGCTGTGAAAGTACGTTTCTGTTTATGTGTGTGTTGGGTTATCATGATAATAGAATATAAAAATTTGAACTCATTCTTGTAAAAATCAACCTATTTGGATACCATGGCAACAAAACAAAAGTCCTAGGCACCCAAAATTGGGTAATTTCTTCTTTTGAACTAACAGACTCCTGCACGCTGTTTAAATTGTACAAATACGTTGGCAACATTTCCGTACTGAGTGACACATCGTGCAAATCAGTGCTGTCTCTATTTTGCTTGGGCTAAAAATATGACTTAAGATCTGTCGTTTTTTGAAAAGCTGAGGTACTTTTTGATACTATCGATCAGTAAAATAACAGCGATTGTAGCGTTCTTAAACACATGCTACTGAAAAGTATCAAAACAATTAGACAACCTTATGTGTGTATTTTTTTTTTCCTTTTTTGGTTATTCATGCACTCCTGTGTTTTGCATCTGTTTGCGTTCTTTGTCTGCCCGTGCCTTTCGCAAACCCAGAGAGTTCTCCAAGGAGAGAGAGAAGGCAAAAGCTCGTGGAGACTTCCAAAAGCTGCGTGAGAAGCAGCAACTGGAGGAGGATCTGAAGGGTTACCTTGATTGGATCACTCAGGCCGAGGACATCGACCCCGACAATGAGGACGAGGCCGAGGAGGAGAGCAAACGCAACCGTAAGCGCCCCTATTCTGCTCCTTTCCTCTGTCATGCTTAGTAACACTGCGCTCATAAGCCACACTTCAATACAGCAAAGTGATACAATCTGTTTCCACCACATGGAGAAAAATATCCAGCAGTGTGTGTTATTGTTGGCTTGAGAGGGCTGTGATTTCTGCAGCTATAATTAGGCCTTTGTTTATATAATCAGCGAATGCAAGGGTTTGTACTCTGGAAATCTATAATGTGTCATAGTGGGAGTTTGGAAGGAAAACACAGTGGATAACCTACAGATAATTCCTCTCAAGAGGAGAAATATTTATCTACTGTTTAAAATCTTTTTCAAAACAGAGTAGATGTTTATACTTTCAGTCCTGTGTGTTTAGATGTACAGTAGAGTGCTCTATTTTTCATAATGCCACAGACTCCTGCTCAACCAAGGCGAAGCATGTCAAACATGAGTCTATTAAGTATAAAGTGACACATAAGTGTTCTTACCTTTTAGCCACCATGCAAAAAAAAAAACTACTGGAAGGAGTTTCAACTCACTCCACCAACAATGGCACAATAGTCCATAACAAACATATTGCCTTAAGTCTTGCCTGGTTTGGCTTTTTATGAAATACTCTTTGGGTTGTCGGAGATCAAATTAGTCTCAAGAAAACAAACAATTTTCTTTTGACACATTAAAGGTCAAATACACGAAAATAACTGCAACATGTCTTTATATTTTAAACAGTTTAACAGTTAAACGTTTGATAAAGGCGCTAATGTGTCCCTTAATAATGCAGAATTAGTCACTGCAACCTAAACAACACATAGATACACACCTGCATACAAACACAGAAGCATGTAGCGGCTAGAAGACTGCGGTTTAGCATAATAAATAAACAAGATGTTTGAAATTGAGCACCAGACCATTTCCTTATCTTCACGCCTAATGTATGTCACTGATAGAAGTGAAGCACGCCTCGAGTACCGCTGGAGTTTATCTGGAAAGGGGGAAAAGGAAGAAAAAATGATATTACTTGAGCAGTAGAAAAAACTCTTAATCCAAATCCTCTTTATATAAGCAGCACACACGATGCAGAACAGAGAAACTGCCACTGATTCACTCTATAGTGTGAATGTGAGGTTGCAAAATTTTACCCTCTGTCTGCTCCCCTCATTTAAATGTACTCTGACCATTTACTGTTGCTTCTCCCACCTGTCTTTTCCTCTTTTTATGTTTAAATATATATGTTAACCCCCTTACCCTGGCCCTTGCAGCAAACATTTTCCATAAAGTGAGATTTTAAGCTGTGGAGGTTCTCATGCAGGTCCATGCTGCTTTTTCTCCAACATTCATTCTGGCTTTTGGTGTCTGTCGATGAAACATAAGCCCCTACTAACATGTTAATATGCACAGACTTTCATTTGCACTGTAACATGTTAGTACAGGGTCCGGTCACCTGCGGGTGCTTCCAGTGACTAACAGCTCTCAATGTTGTTCTTCTGCCCTCCTCAGTGTCTGCAGCCTGTGGCTCCTGCTGCTCTTGCCATTGTTGGATATTGATATTTTTGAAAACTGTTGTTGTCCTGTGGTGCTTGTCTGCTCTGACCCATTTTGAAAGCTGACCATTCTCGCCCTCCCCCCTCCCCCATGTCCCCTCTGCTGTGCCGTTGTGTATGAATGCATGGACTTGCATGCATTACACATGAAGGGGTGACTTTGGCTGACCTCACTGAGAAGAAGAAAGGAAGGTTTGGGTGGTTCAGCCAGTCGTCCGACACTCATGGTAAATCCTGTGCTTTCCCTCCACTGTTCTCTAGCTCTTTTGTTTGTATGTCTGCGTCTGCACGCGAGTGTGTGTGTGTGTGTGTGTGTGTGTGTGTGTGTGTGTGTGTGTGTGTGTGTGTGTGTGTGTGTGTGTTCGATGCTCAAATTAATCTGGACAAAATGATTTATCAATTTCGTTCAACACAAAATCAACAACATTAAACACAGAACATTTAGTACATAAAGAACCATAAATATAAAACAGCTAGCTAATAACATAATGTATCTTAAAGGGCCAGCTGTTTGTAATTACCATGCTAAATTGCAAATAGGTAAAGAATCAATAATCTCTGCTGCACAGATACACCATATCATGTGCGAATTAAATGCATGTTAAATTATCCAAAATGGTAAGATTCATTGGCCTTAAATTTCCAGTTGGACCATCCTATATGACTGTTGAGTGATTGTGTGTGTTAGTGTGTGTGCGTGTGTGTGTGTGTGTGTGTGTGTGTGTGTGTGTGTGTGTGTGCGTGTGCGTGTGTGTGTGCATGTGTGTGTGTGTGTGCATGTGTGTGTGTGTGTGTGTGTGTAGCCTTATGTATTACCTCATCACTCTGTGCTTTACTATTGTGTTATTGTGTTAACCTATTGTGTCCGAGCATCGCAGCCTTTTCCAGTTTTCTCCTTTTCCCTTCCTCTTTTTTTTTCCCCGAGGACCTGCCGCTTCTAAATATACTCAAAAATTGCCCAATCTAATATGGAATTGAAATACAGCTGTGTTTCATAGAAGGCACACCCTGTTTCCCTCCCATGTCCCATTTCAAAAGCAGGGGCTCAGTGTGAATATGGGAAACAGGGCTAAACCCAGATCACTACACCAGCAGTCAGCACTATTTTCAGAGCTAAGAGCTGTCCGACCAATCAGGAATCAAAGCCAACGCGTCTACATAAGCCAAGCAGCAGCACACAGCATGCTCCCTTATAAAGCAGTGAGACTTTTCACACAGTTAATCATCATGTGTCTGCACACACAGTATCTGCAGAACTCTTAGTGTTGCATTTCAGAGACAGCTCTAAGAGCCCTGCTCCCCTCTTCCCTCTGCTCCTCATTGTGTGCATCAGTCAGCCCTCGTGGAGCAGCTGTCCACTCGCCTGTCCCGTGTCAGCTCCCTTTCAGCACTGGGTAAATGATACTAATGATGACAGTGATGCACAGCCACAGCGCTCAGCTTTTTCCTTTTCTATGAGGCCACAAGTTTGGTAGCTGCAGTGAAGCATTTCTATTTTTAATGTCACTATCCAATTATTGTGATGAACTTGGATACGTTTTTTTAATCCTTTTCATCTTTTATGTTTTGTAAAGTATTTTTTTGTGTGTTTCCCCTGGGATTCACTGCACTGTGCTCCATCTGAGGAGTCTTGTGACAAGTAATTGTTTTTTTTGTAAATGTCTGCTTTGTTTATGCTGCTGCAGCAAGTGTTCCAGCCAGTGAAACAGAATCCGTGAACACCGAGAATCAAGCCGAGGTGGATGAAAAGACACCATGTTGCGGACCTTTGTGGTGAGATCCTAAAACAATTTGCACAACAAACATTTTTAATTTAAAAAAGGCCACTGTTGGTCGTGGAAACATGGTGAAAAATGCAAAGCAAACAACTCACACACGCATTTATATTGTTCTCGTACAGTGCAATGAGTCTGAGTTTTGCATGTATTAATGTTGTTAAACCAGGCTAACTAATCAGTGTGCCTAACAAAACTCTGCTACAACCCTTAAACTTTGATTTTCACTTCTTTTTCAGTCAAAAAATATCAAAGTCAAAGTTCAGGTGAGTATATTTGTGGGTTTGTGTCTCTGCGTGGTACATAAAGCTTAATACTGTGACTCTGTTAGATTATACAGATTTTTATATTCAAATGCTTGGCTTTCATTTTTCTGTATTTTAATGAGACTTTACAAGGGAATAATAAATCAACAGCTTTTATAAAGTCAGCATGTACCATAAACCACAAAGTGTTTTAAAAAAAAAAGGCCTATTGCAGGATTTTTCAGCTCATTTACTACACAGTATGACTTGCAAAAAATATACTGATGCAGTTCCCTCTTGGCCTTTCTGCCTCACACCTCTGTATAGTTATCATTAACGTAACGCCTGAAAGATTACCTTGAAAAAACATGGAGTCGATGTTTTTAATGTAGTACTTCGATTTTACATAATGTTATATAGTATTGTCAATGAGCAGACTCTGTGTTGTTTACATGCTTTTAAAAGCGACCTGAGTCATATTTGTGCTTCTCTTCTCTTTTCGTGCTTATGTTTGTCTTTCCTCCCTTCAGTCGGCGCTGGCGCCGCTGGAACAGGTTCTGCCGCAGGAAGTGCCGGTTGGCTGTCAAATCGGTGCCTTTCTATTGGCTGGTCATCATCCTGGTGTTCCTGAACACTCTCACCATTTCATCCGAGCATTATAACCAGCCTATGTGGCTGACACAAGTGCAGGGTATGAACATCACATCTGCACATATGAAATAAAATAACATTTTGATTCATTATGATATTATTTTTCTGCAGCTTTAGTTTGAGGAGATTTGTATTTACACATTCAATTGACATTTGGTTTACTATTCAGCCATGAGCCCAGATGTACAGGGTTTATGTCTAATATTTCCTGTCATGATGAAGGAATGTTTGAATATTTTCAATATTTACTCATTTAAAAGTTCTCTTCATTGATATAAAATAGATAATGAATCTCACAGTTGTCTTTTACTAAATGTTTTGATTCAGATCTAGAATCAGCTGCAGTATAAATGTAATACATATTAAGTTTTATTTGAAAATTGTATATATTAATGCATTATTACATTTTATTCATCAAAATGTATTTTGAGGTGTCATATTTCTTTAGTTTCGGGAGATGTTAAAGATGTTAAATGTGTCAGCCTTTATTTTCCACTCCAATAATCTGCATTATTTTCATGTTAAGCTTTTCCTTTTGTTTCAGATGTGGCCAACAAGGTGCTGCTGGCCATGTTCACATGTGAAATGTTGGTGAAGATGTACAGTCTCGGACTTCAGGCCTATTTTGTGTCACTGTTTAACCGCTTTGACTGCTTTGTGGTGTGTGGAGGCATCACAGAAACCATTCTAGTTGAGCTGGAAATCATGTCTCCCCTCGGTATCTCTGTGTTCCGCTGCGTGCGCCTGCTGAGGATCTTCAAGGTCACACGGTACGACTGTTGTCACACTGTGGTTGTGAGGTCGTGTCGATGTGTATGTACGTGTGTGGTGTAAGGGGGGGTTGTTAAATGAACCGCCTGTCTCTCTTGTTTTCTTCTAGTCACTGGCAGTCACTGAGTAACCTGGTGGCGTCTCTGCTCAACTCTATGAAGTCTATTGCATCCCTGCTGCTGCTGCTCTTCCTCTTCATTATCATCTTCTCCCTGCTGGGCATGCAGGTGTTTGGTGGAAAGTTCAACTTTGACGAGACCCAGACAAAGAGGAGTACCTTTGACAACTTTCCCCAAGCTCTTCTGACTGTGTTTCAGGTATTCACAGATAGATCTGCAGTTCAGATTATGATATATCTGTACACGACAGTCACTAAGATCTGAAGAGCAAACACCCAAACATTCAGCATTTCCTCATTCATGCATCAGTTGTATACAAATATGTGTTTATTTAAAAAATAACCTGATGACATTGCTGTTTTACAATAGTGCAACTAAATCTGTTTTTATAATATAATGTTTGCACAAACAGACAGAAAGGTATGGTAAAAGGTTAAACAGGTTACACAGCTGAGGGCTACATTGAGTAGGCTGATCTATTAGATGATGACAGCTTGCTGAAGATATTTGCTTTTGGTCAATTATTTGGTCAAAAACGTACAAAACACAAGCTAAGTTTTAGGTCATTTAGAAACAATGTCACCATTACATAGTTTGTCCAACAGAGGGCAATGACGAGCTGCTTTTTCATGGAGCTCTGCCTCGGACAGCTTCAGCTGGAAAACATTTTTTGAAGTCCATTAATGTGTCCTCCACTATTTTGTAAACCTGATATCACACAAACAACAGCAGGTTTATCTTCAAGTTGGTAACCAACAACAAGTTGGCGTCACAGAAGTACAGATGAACACTTGCACCAGAAAGGTTTTGTCCACACATTTCCTCTAACTTGTTAAGCTTGGAACATAACTGTTGATACATCTCACCAAAATGACATATTATGATGATTTCAGATCCTGACAGGAGAAGACTGGAACGCCGTTATGTACGATGGGATCATGGCGTACGGAGGTCCTTCTTCCTCTGGGATGATCGTGTGCTTTTACTTCATCATCCTCTTCATCTGCGGGAACTGTATCCTCTAAACACTAGAGTGTTGAAACAGAAAACACTAGAGTAGATTCTATTCTGGTGATTCGATTTATACAAGAATATAAAGCAGTTTGACGGAGACTTGTCCTTTACTGAACACTTCGCTCAGATATCCTCCTGAATGTCTTCTTGGCTATCGCTGTGGACAACTTGGCAGACGCAGAATCTCTCAACACAGACGAAGGAGACAAGAAAGGGTGACTGTGAAAAAAACATTGTTTTGACTGTTTGCTTTAGATGCCAAGATGTGTGTTAAAACTCTACTTTAATTCATGACGATATCTGTTCATTATAGGGACAAAAAGGAAGATGAAAAAGATGAAAAGGTAACTTTGATTATCATATTGTAACTTATCTTTACAGTGTAAAGAGGTTTTTTTTGCACTTACCCATTATCTCCATCTCTGTAAGGAGGAAGAGGAGGACAACGACGAAGCTGCGCCTGAGGAGGAGGATCCAGAGGTTCCGTCGGGGCCTCGGCCGGTCATCTCTGATCTGGTCAAGAAGGAGAAGATCACTCCGATCCCCGAGGGAAGTGCCTTCTTCATCTTCAGCAGCACAAACCCGTATGAAACACTCCTCAGATTTGACACATATGGACATTTAATATACAGCCTCATTTCACTCTTATGTTCTCTGGTGTTTCCTTTGTACTCCAGGTTCCGTGTGTTTTGCCACAAACTCATTAATCATCACATTTTCACCAACCTCATCCTGGTGTTCATCATGCTCAGCTCTGTCTCACTCGCTGCTGAGGATCCAATCAGAAACTTCTCCGCTCGCAATATTGTAAGTCTAACAGTCCCTCACTACAAATATATCATTCTATCTTTTAGCTGACTGATTAGGGAAGATATATAAGTGACTTTAATATTATTATTATCTTAGTATCAATTTCTGGGTGAAATGTTTGCATGAAGTGCAGCTTTATAAGTTTCATTTATATCATAATTCTTGGACCTAGAACTGGTTGTTTTGCATGTTTTAGCAAATGTATATACAGTACGTCCTAAGTTTTTGTTTCAGCAACACTCGAATCATTTAAGATGAAAACAAATCCATAGATCTGATCTGAGCAACACTTTAATCTCAGGAGGATTCAAAGCATTTTCAGTTATTGAAGCCACAAACAAAGAATGTGATTGGCTTATTGTTAGAAAATATCAGTAAAGGCTTGAAAAATATGTCTATGAATTATGTTTAGAGCCCTAACTGTATCTATCTGCCCATAACTCCCAGACTAAAAACGTCCCTGCTGCAGGCTAAAGTGTCATTTTTTATTCACTGTTGCTATTCTCCTTTACACTACAGAGAGGGCAAAAGAGAGATCAAGGAGGAACAAATTATAAAGAGAGGAGATCTACAGGGTTTATTGGTTCATTTTTCGAGAAGCTTTGACCTCTGCAGTCCTTTACAACCTGTTTCAAAAACATAACTTGCTTTTCTTTTAACAAAACATACATCTCAAAGTAATCCCCAGGGCAAAGACGATCTGTGGCAGGACATGCTTGAAAATAACACCTCTCTAAATGTAATGTAGTGACCCTGCTAATGCTGTTCAGTTCCAACTTTCCTGATTTAGGGGTTGGATGCTCAACAACAACAACAACCTTTTAAACCCAAGAAACCAAACTCTCATTTCCTATATGACAATCTAATTTGTCTCTAGCAAGTTGTTTTTCAAGGAACTATAGCTTGTGAAGAAGACACATGGATATCTGAGTGTCCTTTAAATGCAACATGAATGGAAAGGTTTTAAAACGATCGCCTGTGTTTACTTAATGATGATACATCTTTTAGAAATCTTAATTAAGAAAATGTTCCTTTTTTTCATTTAGTTGTATTTATTGTAAATTTAGTGTCAGGTGTTTGCACTTTTTTTTTTTTTTTTTTTTAAGTTTCATTAAAATGAATCACCCTTCCTTGCAAAGTTGGAGGTTTGACCGTAAACACATGATTCTTTTTTTTAATGAGCTGAAACATGCAAAAACGTTGGTACAGTCCTGTAAAGTAGACAATCAGGAAGCGATCTTTCTGTTTTATTTACAGCACTTATTGATGATTTTAACTGCATCACTATCACACATATGATGATGTATGTATTTCGTTTTGCTTTTAACTCTATGTATGATGCATCTAAACAAATGTGTGAAATTTGACCTCACAAGCTCTTTCCAGAAAAAAAAACCCCTCAGAATTCTTTTATTTTCTCATTCATCTTGTTTGATATGATATTTGAAGCTGCACGATGACCTGTCTTTGTTAAACATGTACGTTGCTTTTTGCAGATACTTGGTTACTTTGACTATGCTTTCACGGCTATCTTTACTGTTGAGATCGTGTTGAAGGTAAATGCCCTGTGTCCCCTGTCTGTGCTGTCACTAACCACACCCAATAATACTCCAAACGTCTCATTGCCTTCCAGGTCCTAGGCTATGCAGATTATGTCTTCACTAGTATGTTTACATTTGAGATCATATTGAAGGTAACCCCTTAAATGACAACGAGAGCCTTGCTGCATTCTCTCCTTGTGTGTCACCTGCCACTCAGTACAACCTGGCTTGTTTGTTTCCTTTCTCTTTTTTACTTTTTTCTTCATGGCACCTCTTTTAAAAAGAAAAAAAAAACAACTAAATATTGGAGTTATGACTTTGCCCACACAAACACAAGATTTGTTCTAATTACACTAATCGAAGAACTCATGTTGGGGGAAGGAAACATGACATCAGCATTACATTATACTCACATGGGTGTCACATCATCGGGGGCGGTCATGGCTGAAATGAGTTGGATGATGCAAGATATGTTAAACATGATGCAACCCTTTTTGCAATGCAACACATTTTTTAATGGGCTGTTCAGACATTGTTCAGGCATTGGCTGAAGTTGAGTTTGAGGTCATCTTCAGGGAGGTGTTCGAAGACGTAAAAGTCAACTCCAGTCAAAGCTAACTCCATGCCTCTCGTACTGACTGCTCTTCAGTTTAACCATAAAAGAGGGGGCAAAACCAACCATGTTCATGCAGAGCATGGTTCAGTCTGCTTTCCCTGACTGAGTGCACAGAAATGTGGAGTCATATCTGCAGCCATTCGTGCAAAAACTGACCAAGTCCATCATTATCTTACTTCTAATTCTCTGATGCTCATAGTTAGCACTCTCCTCTCTCTGGGTCTCTGCGGGGCTCCACATCCACGTGCACTCAGAAAGTTAATCCTGTACTCTTATTATTTGAAGAAGAGTTATTTTGGCTGGTTTTTCTTCTCTGCCTGCTGAACTCTGAAGTTTTAATAGGGAGCTGCTTTCCCTTATTCTCAACTATTAAAGAACATAACGGAATGTGCTTTAAGACGACGGTCCACATGAATGTGACAGTAAGGCCATTTCATCTTTCCAATCACTATAACTAGAGCTCTTGCAGGTAGTAAATATCCTCATGGCAACAAAATGCATGTTTTATTGCCTCATCCCATAGTCGATTGCGAAATGAATGACTTACTACTACATTCATGTAGTTAAGGGCCGTGGGGGTGGCGACGGTATATTAAGCCTCCTGTTTCACTGCTCTGAGCTCGCCACCCCAAATCAGAGTGAACAAAAAGAGTGTGAAGGTGTGTGCAGGATGGAGAGTGTTGTGTGTGTGAGTGTTCCTTTTGAACATGTTTGTGCTGTTTTTGTGTCTGTGTCCACTGTGTGTGGAGAGAGTGAGTGTAATCTATGTATTTATGTGCTTTTGGTATGGGATGAAATATGTTGTTATTCTTTGTCATTTGCTCCGCTAACTTCCTCTGTCCTTTACTCAGATGACGACATACGGCGCCTTTCTCCATAAAGGAGCATTCTGTAGAAATTACTTCAACCTCCTGGATCTGCTAGTGGTGGGAGTTTCCCTCGTGTCCTTTGGCATCCAGTAAGTTCAAACTAAATCAGGCACTTTTCCCTCTAAACCACTGCACAATCAACACAACTTAAGCCATTTAAGAAGAGCAACAAAGGAGCCGCTGGAACAAATATCAGGAACCAAATGTCCCTTTTTGGCTTTTTTAACTGCATTTCCTTCAAATCTGTGAATGAGGGATCAAAAAACAACTACAGCTTTTGAGTTGTTGTGGACTAAATGGGAGCAAGGAAGAGATGCAGAGGTTCTGAAAAACCAACGACCTTATTTTGTCCATCATTGACAATTTGTCTGCTTTGTAATTATTTTCTTGTTTGGTTTAGTACTTAACAATTCAATGTCTTTATTCTACCCCTCACTGCTCCCTCTCTTCTCCCAGCTTTCTCACACACAGTTTCACGTTGTCTCTTTTCTTTTCTTTTGGTCTTGAAGGCCACAGAATATCTGTTTGTTTTTCAACATGATGAGAATTTCCGACCTTTGACCTACTATTGATTTTAGTAGCACCCAGTTAGGTCTTGTTTTAATTGTCTGAATGAAGCTGAACAAAAGTTGTTGCACTCATGAGTTTTATGTTTAAATCATCAGTCTTTTTCAGCCCCTCGTCGGGAAGGAGAAACCATGAGCAGAAAACAAAACCTTTATCAGAGAAAAAAAGGATCTTAACTTTTTTTGGGATTCCCGGGCTCCTGGAAAAAGTTCCAGCAGTTAAAAATTGGCTTTACTTTTTCTGGAATTTCCTAAAATTCACACTACATCCATCTCTCCTCCTTGTTCAGGTCTTCTGCCATCTCAGTGGTGAAGATTCTTAGGGTTCTTCGTGTTCTTCGACCCCTGAGGGCCATTAACCGAGCCAAAGGCCTCAAGGTGACACCTCATCATAAAGTCTTTCTGCATATAAAGCACAGTTATAGATAAAGTCTTAGACCGTTCATCATGGATTCCCCCAGTGTGTAACATTTTCCTGTTTCTGCCTTATAGCACGTGGTGCAGTGTGTGTTTGTGGCCATCAGAACGATCGGTAACATAATGATCGTCACCACTCTGCTCCAGTTCATGTTCGCCTGTATAGGAGTGCAGCTGTTTAAGGTCAGCAGCACTGGGCTTAAAAAAAGTCAATACAACGCACCAAACATGAGATATTGAGTTAATCGTTTTGGATTATTCATCATTAGAGTGAGTATGTTTTGTGTTCCACTTCAGGGGAAATTCTACCGCTGCACCGATGAAGCAAAGTCCAGCCCAGAAGAGTGCAAGTTAGTTTTCATTATCTTGTATCTTAACTGCAGAATTTCATGCAGTCATCATAGTTTCAGTCTTAACCTTCATGCACCATGTCTTTTTCTCATAGGGGCACCTACATCCTTTATAAGGAGGGAGACGTGAACCAGCCAACCATTCACAAAAGGCTGTGGCACAACAGTGACTTCAACTTTGACAATGTCCTCATGGCTATGATGGCTCTCTTCACAGTGTCCACTTTTGAAGGCTGGCCCTCGTAAGGTTTTTAATCTATATGTCCAAAAAGCAAAAAGAAAAAAAAAACTGGATCACATTCTTTCCTTTTCTGTCTTTTCCTATTCCTCTCTCAGGTTGCTCTACAAGGCCATCGACTCCAACAGGGAGAACCTTGGCCCCATTTACAACTACCGTGTGGAGATCTCCATCTTCTTCATCATCTACATCATCATCATTGCTTTCTTTATGATGAACATCTTCGTAGGGTTTGTGATCGTCACATTTCAGGAACAAGGAGAAAAAGAGTACAAAAACTGTGAACTGGACAAGAACCAGGTCAGTGAGCAGGTTCACAACATGTGAGTGTTTTGACGCAGTGTGCGCCTGTGTTTGTCAGGTCAAACATAAAAAGAGCCTAATGAATCACTCAGATGCATTGATTCTGATTGTTGATCATTTATTTCTGATATATTTCATTCATTACAAGTTTTACTTTTATCCAATGAAAATGCGTGTATCAGTTCTTCATACTGTAGTCACACTGCAGCCAATTCCCTCTTCTCATGCTCAGACTGAAAGAAGCACTCTCTCCTCCCTATCTCCTACTCTATCTACTGTCATCTATAGTAAAGGCATAAAAACCGCAAAATAAACCTGAGCATTCAAACTCATTTTGTGTATGTGTGTGCAGCGTCAGTGTGTGGAGTACGCTCTTAAGGCCCGTCCGCTGAGAAGGTACATCCCTAAGAACCCTTACCAATACAAGTTCTGGTATGTGGTGAACTCCACAGGGTTTGAGTACATCATGTTTGTGCTCATCATGCTCAACACACTCTGCCTGGCTGTACAGGTAAGCTGTCACACCGCATTTACACTGAAATGAGGTCATACTTGGCAGTTAGCATTTATTCAGTTGTAATAACCATCAAATAAGGATAATAAAGGTATTTAGTATGTGTTAAAGTGTAAACGACACTGTGGTAGATATCAATACAAGAAGAATGAACTGACACCTTCTGCTTTTACGCCACATTGTTTGTTTTCTTCACACACAACCTTTAAAATATTTAAAGGATACTGTAATGGTAAACATACTAATGGCTTTCAGAGTTTATACACATGTATTGCTGTGTGTTGTTTTGAAGCATTTACCTGATCTGACGTGTCATTTATTTTTGAGGTATCTGAACAGTATCTTTAATTATCTATTTTAATTGTAGTTAATAAAGTGTAATGAAAATAATAGAATCTCCGTTGAGTTTTCTTGAACCGTCTCTCTTTGTCCTCCTGCTGCAGCACTACGGACAGTCAGCACTCTTTAACTATGTCATGGATATTCTTAATATGGTCTTCACTGCTGTCTTCACTGTGGAGATGGTTCTGAAACTCATCGCATTCAAACCCAGGGTGAGTCCCCACGCAAACCACCTCGGACAGATCATAAACAAACACTCAAACCCAAACCAAAAAGAGAGATACTGAAACTAATGAAAAGCATTTCTGACTGGTAAAAATTTGCTGAAAACTAGTGAACCATTTACTTATACAGTTTTATATACTAAATCAACTCTTCTGCCCAGAGTTAAATGAGTAGCACTCATCTATCTGTTAATGTAGCTGCAGCATCTTAGTTTAGCATAAAGAGTGATAACAAGGCTAACCAGCTACCTTGTTTCTTTCTAAAGGAAAACACTTTTTTTGCCCTCCTGAAAGAAGGCTTGTACTATACATGATTATACTTCAGGCCAAGGAACAGCCATTGATATGACCCCTGTAAAACCACACATTGCAGTTTCTATGTTTTTATGCCAGACTACCTCGGCTAGCTTCCAGTCTTTTAGCTAAGCTAAGCTAAGCTAATTGCCTCCTGGCTGTATTTACATATTTTGTCAAGTGAAATGAATGCTCTCATCCAATTTTTGGCAAGAAAGCCAGTAAGTCGATGTTTTGAAATGTAAAACTATTGTTAAAATGTTAAAGAGTGGAGCAGCACACAAGAACTTTTCACAACCCATAAATAAATGATTTGGTTTTTTTCCCCTCCTGAACGGCGCTGCCTGCCAAACAGCTATGTGTTGCAAAGAAGGACAGGCTACTAGTAAGAGACCGAGTGTGGGGTGCTGTGCTGACTTTTTTGTTTTCTGTCAAATCTAAAATAGCGCTCACTGTCTGTCAGGTTCTTGGCAGCAGTGTTTTTATATGTAACGTTGGTATTTTAACATCAGTTTGGTGCTAGTGCCTTGCGGCTAAACTACTATTTCTGTATGCTTATCACATCCAACTTGCCCCCCCACTTGCTTCACCTCACTCAGGGATATTTTGGGGATGCCTGGAATGTGTTCGACGCCTTGGTTGTGATTGGCAGCATAGTAGACATAGTTCTCAGTGAGATAGATGTAAGTAAGCGCAGCTACAGCGCCCCCTGCTGACCTCTCTGACCCCTCTTTCTCTGGGCCACCTCTTCTCACACTGCAGCTTCCCGTGGCAGGACTCAGATTTCTGGCTTTTTTTTCTGATCACTTTTAATATTTCCTCTTCTTTTCTCTCTCTCTTTATGTCCTCGCCTTACCCTGCCATTTCATTACATCCTTGGTCTTGTTTCTTCTTCACTTCTCTCCCTTTATCGTTTGTCTGACCTCTCCTCTTCATGCTTTCTCTTTCATTCCCATCTTCACCCTCACATGTAACCATGCATTAACAGCACTATTTCGCTGATGCTTGGAACACATTTGATGCCTTAATTGTTGTTGGTAGCGTCGTCGATATCGCTATCACTGAAGTTAATGTAAGTATGACTTTTTGTTCTGCCTCCAAAGTTGAACTGAAGCCTTACAGGAAAGCCATGGGACAATTTTATGAATATTTTCGAAAAAATAAAGTTGATGTAGAAATGGCAGGAAATGAAGAAATGTCTGCCTTCTCCTTTTTGACAAAAGTCGATAGCAAATAAACAGAACGTTTCTCAATGTTTTATTTTCTTATCGATTATGTTTCTTAGACACCCACTCCATATTTATAATAACATCTAGCATGATAATGAAATGTGAAAAGACATTTTGAGTTTCTTATGAGGCATTGGCTTATTCTGTAAAGTTTCAGTTTCATCCTCATGTGTGTGCTGTTTTTATCTATCGTACACTGAGTTAATCAGATGTCATGAAGTCTGTGTTGCTGAAGTTTCGCTTCTGCTCATTGTGTCATTGTCATTGTGTTGCCAGTTTGATGCAGGAATCATGACAAACTTTCACAAACTGTTTACCCTTGAACACTGAAGTGAAAACACCACCGCCTCTGCGACCTGAGGCCTGTATTTGGTGCACAGCAGTATAATGTATGATGTGGTTATCTAATGTTTTACTCTTGTTCATTTTTTTCCATAGAAACTTGTAGAGGCAAGTATTGTAATAATCCAATAATGTTTTCTGTGTGTAACCTGTTTCGAATAACAACTTTATCTTCGGGACCCCTGTAATGTCTTATTGACTCAAAATAGGTTTTACAAATCTCATTAAATTTCCTTATTACTTTGAAAATGTCACGTCAAGGCTTAATAAAATAACAACCTCCAATAACCAACTACTACAGTCTCTTTATGGCTTGACCTCTCCAATGGCACCTTAGAAAAAAGTCTATGATGGATTTGTTGAGTTGAGTTCAGCTTTTATAAAAAAGGTAAAGAGGGTGGGATTTGTAGTCAAATAGGATTTTAAAAAAACAACAAAGGAGACTTTGAGGCCAAATTATACTTTTCGGTTGAATAGAGGTGACGTTGGTGCTTGTTAGAGGTGCAGTGCACCAAAGTCCCCCCTGCTCAACCTTGCCCCCGCCCCCGCCCCCTTCCTCTTCCCCCCTTCCGGGTGCTCTTGTGTCTGAGCTGCAGTGCTGTTTTTCTGGAGTTATACTCATGTTTTCTGTGATTTTAATTTCTCAATTTCTGTTCTTAAATGTGTGTCTGCATGATTGTTAACAAATCTTGTTTAAAACATAAGGTGGATTTGTGTGCAGGTTATTGCTGTTATGCATGTACGTCTTACATGTGTACATTTATTACTTACTTAATTACTTAGGTGTGCTGTGTGTGTGAATGTATGTGTTGGGGAAATTATGTTCATTTCACAAGGACTTTCACGGTTTCTTGTGAGGCACTTTTTATCCATCACTGACTGTTATCTGCATGTGGTTGCTGTTTGTGTTACATAGAGATCAGACATTTCATCATTTTCCATTCAATCATTTCTAATAGCTGATCTAAGACTAAGAAAAATATTGATTTTTGCTACTTGCTTGCTATTCCAGTCATGAGCTGTGTGATTGTTAAGCTTTCCAAATGTATGCTGGGAAGTGTCAGCCATGACTCACCTCATTCCCTAACATCCTCTCCATGTCCCGCCTCTCACAGATGGCGCTTGGCCACCCGCTCCATTCCCCTCCGGTCAGTTTTTTCCATAGAGCCTTGTGAAGTTTGCCCTTTCTCTCTTGTCATTTCCCCTCGACTTTTTCCTCCAGAGAGAATGGTCCTGGAGCTCAAAACATGGAAATGTCCTTCCTACACAACATTAAGGACAATTGTCACTAGAATTTGTTTGAATCTGAAATATGTGACTTCTTTCCTTAAAGTTGTGTAGACCACTGCAGCTTTACAGATTGTAGAATAACCTCATTAGTATCAGGCGAAACAGATTTGACATAGAGTGGCCGGTATTTGAATATAAGCTTTTCTTTTGAACTTAAACTTACAGTACATCCAACTTTAGTTTAACTCTAAAATGTTAGTGAAAAACAAAGCTTCCCTTTATGATACAGTTTTAATCAGGTAAGAATCTGTGGATTCAAATATTTCAGCGTACCAGGAGATGCTTAATCATAAGCCCTTGTTTTTGTATTTCACACTGATGGTGCGTTAATGCAGCTGAGTCTGAGGTTCTTTGATGATCTTGTGTTTGTGTCTCTGTGAGTGATTGTCTCTGTGTTTTGTTCTGTCTTCCTGTAGTGAGCTCTTAAAGCTCAAAAAGGAGCTCATGTGTAGCGCAGGTGTGTAGACTCCAGTCAGGTGCATGAACACTTCAACAGTGACTCTCCCCAACTTTACACCTCTCTGCCTCTCCTCTTCTTCCTATTTCACCATCTATTTTTTCTCTGCCAGAACTTGTCTCTGTCCCTGCGGTTTTCCTCCTCCTCCCTTTCCTTCTCTCCTTCATTCTCCTCTTTCTGCACCGGACTGTGAGAGCGCCCTGCTATGGCAGTTGGTTTTTTTTGCAGGGCACTACTGACATGCATGAGTTGCTGCATTGCATCACCAATCGCCTCCTCCTTATCCAAATGTCTTGCGTGCGCGTGCAGTGCTTACTCCCAGCAACGTGGCGATGCTGAACGCATGCTCCATCAGCAGTGTGGCCAGGATTACCTAAAGAACCTCCTCAAGCTAATACTTCATTTTTGTTTATCATTGCTGCTCATTCATATTGTCGCTCTGTTAAATACTGTGCTGAAGGACTGAATGAAGCCACGTCTGTCTGGGGTAGCTCTTTGTTTTCAGAGCTTAGCCTTCTGATATGTAAATCTCATTATTTTGCAAAAATCGTTGTTATCATGCAAGTCAAGTCTGACAACCAGCCGCATGATTTTTTTTTTGTATTTTAGGTTGCACCTGGATTTTTTTTCTATGTACAACTACTCGCTGAATACTGCAAATATCCTATCATTTATTTATTACGTCAAATACATGTTGATTTTTATGAGCAACTATCTGAATCTAATTATTTTTACTTTGATTAATCAGTTTCAACTAACTTCAAACACTTTGGGATAAAAATAAATATAAAAAAAACCCTGAATCTGAAAAGCAAAAGGGTCAAAAATTGTCAGAGTAGCAGACGGTGCTTTTATTTTGAAATAAATTCATACAACTTCATATGTCTGTCATTTAGCTTTTTTATCAACTCTGTCCAACGCTCAGCATAGAGATGCCAACCATAAAATCCATTAAACCTCATCAGTAGTGATCACCACAGCGGGGGAGGGATAAAGTTGTGTGGCAATCTTACATGCTACTCTGTATTCCAATAGTTTCATGTTGTTCGTCAGGAATGTTAAGCTGTAACTCTGTTTTGTGACCGTTTTTGAAAGTGATAAGATGTTTTAATGTCTGTCATTATACTAAGTGTTCATAGACAGTGATACATGATTGTCCGTCCTTGTCATAGTGAAACAATAAGACAGTTTTGTCCCGTCAGTAAGAAGAGTAGTGACTCTGTTCTGTCTACGTCCTGACTGACGTGTGCTGCCGTTTTGTGTGATAAGGTTTTTTGTTTTTTGAATCTGATGTTTAAGTATTTGGCTCAATGTGTGTGTGTGAGACTTGCTGGCTCTGTGCAAGTCATTAATACAGGTCTTTGATTTTAAAGCCAACGGAGACTCCTCAGGTGGATGAGCAGGGGGTAAGATGCTCCTCCCCCCACCCCACCCCTCTACCCCCCTTCCTTCAGGGCCATGCCATGTTTAGAACTGCATTTCTTTTGTTTGTTTGACTTTTGTTGTGGATTACATTAATGTTATGATCTGTTGCTTATTTCTATTTAATTTTATTCCTCATGATATGGTTTCCATTCTTTTTTTTCTTTTTTCTTTGGTCTTTCGCATATATCCTCAAAAAACGCTTTCCATTTTCCTGAATGTTTGGAGTTATTTCTAAGGAGAGTGTGTCACTCAAACGTGACGCTGTGTGTCGTTAGGTGGGAGCGGTTTTAAGGCTGCTCCTCACGTTTGTACTGCTGACACTTGCTACATGGTCTCTGCCCACTTTCTTGTGTGGTGGGGCAGTTGACCCATGGATGACCCCTGGCATCAGGGCACCCAGCTCTGACCTGTGAACCTCTTGGCCGACCCGTTGGGGTGGGCCCCACTGTGACTCCGCATGCAGTGACTCTGGACTGAGGGTGCCATGCTTGTGCAGATGTTTCCTGTCAAATATGGCAAGGTTTTTCTCTCCAGCATGCTCGCCTCCTTGCTTCTTCCCCAGTAGGTCAGTGCAGTGACAGGGCTCCTGACCGTGCTTTGGACGCAGACTAACAGAAACATATCAGCTGCGGCTACACTGCTTTACAGACTCTGCTTGATTAAGTTTGGACCACATTCTGTATTAAGTCTACAGATTTGCATTTGCCTTAAGATGCAACCTACACTAAAAGAGCCTTACTGTAGCTCATATTAGATCTTCTATAGGCCAAGTTTTCCTATACCTAAAGATGCAGTGTTGCTACTCAGCCCATATGTATCTGGCCCCGGGGTCTAAGAACCTCTTCACCTTTTAAAGCACAGCCAGGTGCTCTGTGTTCACTACATCCTCTGTTTCTCTCTAATTCTCTGGCTCTTTATCTATTTCTACACAGAACACTGAGGACAGCGCTCGCATCTCCATCACCTTCTTTCGTCTGTTTCGAGTCATGCGGCTGGTAAAACTGCTCAGCAGAGGGGAGGGCATTCGCACCCTGCTTTGGACCTTCATCAAGTCCTTCCAGGTGAGGGGATCTACAATTATCTGATCAGTGAATGAGGGAAATGTTTAAGCTACCTACAGTACAAGCAATAACTTCAGGTGTTGAAATGAGGCCAATGTAGAAATGCAAAAAACGTTTCTACATTATCACCTTGAGGCTGGCTGCAAAAGCCACAGCATCTCCCTTAGGTCCCATAAGAGCAGCAATAAACACATTTACTGCCTGGTTCAAACAATACAATTGGTATCAATAGCTAATAACTTGTCTGTTTTGATTTTATGAAGTCTAAGAGTAATTCATACATTTCTAGATTTATCAAAAGTTCAGTTGAGATAGCATTTCCAATATGTCTTCCGGCCTGTTGGGCTTCGTAACCCCTCTTCAAAAACCAATGGCTGACGACACTGAGACTTTGACCATGTTTTATTCATTCGTTGATTACCCACATTAATCGTCCTTATTCTCTCCTCTCTGCTGTGTGAAGGCTCTGCCGTATGTTGCCCTCCTGATAGCCATGCTGTTTTTCATCTACGCCGTCATTGGCATGCAGGTTGGTAATAAAGTGTGATAGAAAATATTTTTTGCACTGTTACCCAGGCTGGTGAGGTTGCAGATGAAACCATGTTGGAAATATTTGTGCTTTAGGTGTTTGGCAAGGTTGCCATGGTGGATGGTACACACATCAACAGAAACAACAACTTCCAGACCTTTCCTCAGGCTGTGCTCCTTCTCTTCAGGTGTGTACGAGTCATCAGGAATCTTAAACATTTCTTTGGTTACTTGACGAGTTGCTAATTAGTGTCTGTGTTGCCAATCTGTTTCCCAGATGTGCTACTGGAGAGGCGTGGCAGGAGATCATGTTGGCATGTATGCCGGGGAAACTGTGTGATCCTGAGTCAGACTACGGCCCAGGGGAGGAGATGACGTGTGGCAGTGGATTTGCAATCATTTACTTCATCACCTTCTACATGCTCTGCGCCTTCTTGGTATGCACAAAAACATTAGCAATATTTGAATTACTGCTTGTTATTTATTTCAATGTGCTTTGTGTTAATGCTTTAAACGTTTTAATAGCATCACTAGAGCAGCATGGAAATAAAGATTTCTACAGTTTAAGTTGCCTATACTAGGTGCCAAACCTTGCAAATGCAACTCTACATTGTTTATCCATAAACAAAATGCTTCCTCTTGATTCCTGATTCACCATTTCCGAAAGACTTCAAAAAGCACAAACACAACACCTAGCTAATGGATGTAAGACAACTTTCTTGTACTCCTCCAGATTATTAACTTGTTTGTGGCCGTCATCATGGACAACTTTGACTATCTAACACGTGATTGGTCCATTCTTGGACCTCACCACCTTGATGAATTCAAGAGAATTTGGTCAGAGTACGACCCAGAAGCAAAGTAAGTGATTTATGTCCTTTAACGTCGGAAAATGTTGTCCCATTCACATCATTTGGTCCTGTGAGTCAGTGCAGGTAATGTCTTACACCACTTCTTTTTTTTTCATAAACAGAGGACGAATCAAACATCTGGATGTTGTGACCCTTCTACGTCGAATCCAGCCTCCTCTTGGCTTCGGCAAACTGTGCCCTCACAGAGTCGCTTGCAAGGTTTTGAAGCCGTCTTTCTTTTAATATTTCATTGACAGAATGCATCAAATATTGCTCATTTAGCTCACCGGCCCTTAAATGTTAAAGGTACTGTATATGTCTGCTCTAATTTCAGAGGCTGGTAGCCATGAACATGCCTCTGAACAGTGATGGCACTGTCATGTTTAACGCCACTTTGTTTGCACTGGTGCGCACTGCCCTGAAGATCAAAACTGACGGTATGAGACAAAAACAAAACCCTAACTCTACTGCTACTGAACATTTCCTGTCAATGCTTTCACTAAACTTCCTCTGTAACCTATAATTCTGAGTTTGCATGAATATAAAGAGTCTGTGAGATTGGGTTCTGCTTTCTGAGTTAGATTCCGTGTGGTTTCAGGTAATCTAGAGCAGGCAAACGAAGAGCTGCGAGCAGTCATCAAGAAAATCTGGAAGAGGACCAGCATGAAACTGCTGGATCAAGTGGTGCCCCCTGCTGGTGGTTAGTGGAACCGGCCTGTGTCTGTCAATGAAATCACACACACCTCTTAATGTTTCTGATTTAGTTTGACACACAAACAAAATAGAGCAGCTTGCATAGGAACACACACACGCACATCAGAAGCTGCCCTCAAGATGTTTATCATAAAATGATAGGAAGCTTCAAACTAATCTTTCATAAATATGCCCTTAAAAAAATCCCCCACACACAGACGTCTATCATCATAAAGTAAAGCTTTATTGTGCTGTTTCCTCTGTGCTCATGTTCTCTGGTTGTCCCCTCTGCAGTCTGTTTTTTATACATGTGTGTCTCCTCCTGCACCGGACGCTGATGGAGGCCTCTGACTGTCCATTGGGCTTTGGGCTTGCATGGCCTCGTAGACCACTGTGCAAGAGCATGCTCTGTCTTTCTCTACTATCTCTCTCTCTCTCTCTCTCTCTCTCTCTCTCTGTCTTTATCTGTCACTCTCCTTTCTCTCTCTCTCTCCATCGGAATCTCTCTATTGTGTTAACTGCTGTCTTTTCTCATCGCTTCAGCTTCCACAGCTTCTTCTTCTTCTCATTCTTTTTTATCTCTGTATCCAAAACTCTGAGACACTTCAGAATATTCTGAAGCAGTTCTGTTTTAGGGTGGTGGCATG
Source organism: Tautogolabrus adspersus (assembly GCA_020745685.1). Lineage (NCBI taxonomy): Eukaryota > Metazoa > Chordata > Actinopteri > Labriformes > Labridae > Tautogolabrus > Tautogolabrus adspersus. Next base: position 20,594,895 of record CM036538.1, read on the forward strand.
GAACTAGTGTTGCCTCTCTCTCCGATCTCTGTCCCCAGCGTTCTTGTTTTGAAGTGATTCAGACCCCTGCTTCAGAATAATTCTCACACGCTCTTTCACTTACTTCAAATACAAAAATAATCCAATGAGACAAAATGACATTGAGAACATGCATTTTAATCAAACATTCACAGAAAACTTGAAACAAATGGGGCTACATGAGATGACACATACTGACTTTAGCCAGAGAGACAAACATGTATGATGCATCCTCTAGACCTGCTTGCTTGCATGTGCTATAGTGAGTTAAGTGTCTGAAAGGTAAATAAATGGAGGCCAGTTGGGATGCGTGTTATCTAAATATCCAATAAGTGTCCATTTTGAAGCTATTAGAAAAGTCGCAGTATTTTTAAATTACACGTTGTTTGTTTATCGTCAACATAACATTAATTTGGCTCATTCTGACAGACTGAAGAGGTCAAATAAGCTCCAGCAACACTTAGTGGTATGAAGATGAACTTTATTTACACATAAGACCAACATGTTTCGGCTTGTGGCAGGGTCATGAGTGGGATTCCCTGATGAAGGTGTTCTGGCTTGTGGCCTGACCCTGATGAAGGCCACAAGCCGAAACGCGTCGGTCTAATTAGTAATTAAAGTTGATCTTCATACTACAAGTGTTGCTGGAGCTTTTTGACCTCTTCAAGCCTTTCACTCTTCAGAAAAATCCCACTCATTCTGACGGACTGAAAGAAAAGTTTCAGCAGTTACGACTCAAAGCTCTAAAAGGTTACACTGGTACTGTTCTGTCCTGTAGGTACTTGAACAGAATATCCTCCTACTGAATCCTTCTCATTTTAAAGCTCCTGTAAGGAATTTTTAGGTTGTTATCAAACAGACTGAAAATAATGATAATGCCTCTTGAGGGGCGTAAAGACATAATGAGACCATCATCATAACTATATAGTTATTTTTGATGGCGCACATGATAACACGCTGCAGACACTGCTTTTGTTCACATTTGCAACAGCAAAGATTCCCAATGACTGATACATTTCACTTTAAGAAGAAAGCAGGAAGAGATTTATTTGTTAAGATCAGCTACTTACAGGTGTACCAGACTAAATCAGTAAAGAGTTAACACGTACCACCTTGTCCACAAGGGGGCGCAAAAATGGACACAAAACCGAAAGTTCCTTAAAGTCAAACAAACAATATTAAAGGTTTTTTTTCTCATATAAGATGTACAAATATACCAAAACAAAACAAAACTATTTGAGCACATATTTGATATTCTGTTCTCTTTTATAAACAGAGAAGGATGTCATGTGGTGCATATTGAGGTACAGTATATACACCATCAAGATGGATGTATATCATTTAGTGAATTTGGGTTTGCCGAGGGCCTCACATGTCTGCAGTCTTAAGGCGATGGACCTGCAGTTTACAGAAAACATGGACAAGCGGGGGGGAGAAAATTCTCTCCTTCTCTCTCCCTGGGTGATGTGAGTAGTGGCCTGCTGACACAGGAAGCATTTGTGTGGTCTGTTCACTCAGATGATGAGGTAACCGTGGGGAAGTTCTATGCCACCTTCCTGATACAGGACTACTTTAGGAAATTCAAGAAACGTAAAGAGGAAGGCCTGGTCGGTGCTCACCCAACCCAGAACAACACAGCCATCGCCTTACAGGTGAGTCTCACAGTTTTTGTGTTTAATGACAGCAAAGAGAGAGAATGTATGAAACTGTGTGAAAATATGGATTCTAGCATTTTCCTTGGTCAAGTCTGTAAAATGTGTCTGTGCATTTCATTCAAATATCATTAATGTTGTGGTTTATGATCCAGCAGGACGTTCATGATCTCGGTGCACAGTATGACTCTGTGACTGTGATTTATGTGTTTCCAATGTGTCACATTTATGTCTCTGCATCTTAAAGTATCATAGATGTTGATGTTAAGCGTGTGTCATCGTCTCCAGCCATCATTTTATCTGTTTTATTGTGCATCACAATTCACTCACCAACTCATGAAAACCACATGCTAACAGATTTGTCATGTCACCTTGTCATGTAAGATATATGGCCATGATTTACCCCCATATATCATCGTCAGACAGTATAACCAGCTTTTAGTTCAATTAGAAAGATATTTGTGTGTATATTTTGCTGAGATGTTAAAGTAAACTACAAAGCAGAGCAAAGGAAGAAAAGAAATGTTTGATGCACTGACCCAGCCTGTGTGAGACAGAGCACAGCTGGATGCTACACAGGACATTTCAACCCACTAATACTCACAGCAGGTTGCATTCAGGAGAGCACATCTGTCTGTCTGTGTGGTCTCATCTCTCACAGTCTGTCGATACTGTAAATGTCAGGTGTTACATGTTGCACAGGTGTGTGTGTGCACCCAGTGTGTGTGGTGGTGGTGGTATGATGTCAGATTCCGTACTCTGAGTTGTGAGATGAAGGTTCCCCGCTGTAGTGTTTAGCCTTCTTATTGTCATGGTTACAGGCTGGCCTTCGCACACTGCATGATATCGGGCCCGAAATTCGCCGAGCGATATCATGTGACCTGCAAGATGACGAGCTAGTAGACTTTATTCCAGAGGAAGACGAGGAAATTTATAGGGTAACTGATTTTATTGGTGCTTTCTATGGTAATGATAATTTAAAGCAGATGTCTTATTTATATTGCTTTTTGCTCATTTGGTTTAATTTAGCTTCCTTTATTTTTTCTCCATTTCAATTCCAACAAACTACAAACAGTGCATTCATGTTGCTCACCCATGCACCATGAACCCAGCTTCTGAACTTTTTTTTTTGCTCATAGTTTCTGAAAATAAAATCAGACTTAACATCAATAGCACATTTGTTCTGCTGTGAGAAGTAGAAGAGTCGGTGGTTTTACTTTGAGCGTTCCTTCACAGCGTAACGGGGGACTCTTCGGAAACCATCTCATGAACGGTGGTCATCGGCGATCCAACGGCCATCAGACCAACGCTACACAGAGACCTCTACAGGTGCAGCCTCCGCCTCACTACGCCCACATGGATCAGCCAGTGGGACGTCTTTCCAGAGCCAACGCCATGTCCCACCACAACCACCATCGTCACCACCACCACCATCACCACCGACACCACAACTCCTACGGCAAGTCTCCCAAATCCACTAACATCAACCTCAACAACGCCAACGTCTCCAGCCTGCCCAATGGAGGACACCATCGTTACTATGAACATGCTCCTCCTAACGGTTACCCAGGTCATCGCAGCTCCTACTACGACTATGAGAAGCCCCACACGCCGCAGGGTCAAAGGTATCCACACTGATCATTAGTGTTTGGAGTGAGTTATTTAGCTTAGTTAAAATTAACTTTTAGGAACTCATTTGTGTGATTTTAAAACATTCAATTTAACCTTGGACCAGCTAAGAATAAGCTTATTAGCTTTCTGGTCAAGAGCTAGATGAGCCTCATCATGACTGTAAAGTAAATATAGGCCTAAAGCTTGGGGCCAGAAGCCCTTTGCCTTCGGTGAAAGTTTTCACATTACATTTTTTTTCTTCAGAGGCTAACAATTCACTCTTTTAGTCTTTTAGCTAAGCTAACTGGCTGCTGGTGGTATCTTTGATTTAATGTACAGAGATAAAACATAGGCCTATACCAATCAACTCATTGTATTCTTCCCTTTATTCCCAAAATGTAGAACAACATTTTACAACATAATGTGGCAAGTCACAGTCAAATTTAATTTAATTATTTAGATATGGGAATTTGCTCAAGATTCACAGTACATAGAGACATTAGGAACGTCATTCTGAAAAACTGCCCATTCCCAGTTTGTAGTGTGTTTGTCATTAAGCAGGATTTTGTCATACTGTAGTTTTTCTGAACATATCAAAAAAGAAAGTAAGTGACGGTGGCTACGGTTTTTTCAATGCAAAATAGCCGAAAAACTACATAGAATATCATTCAATAATGTCAGACAGCAAGTGTACGAGTGTGATGTTCTACCTATACATTATGAATTTCCTTTTAAGTGTTTGACTGAAGCTCCAATATAAAGATATACAAAAATAACAATTACAGAAGCTCCTCTTCTTCTACTTCCCACCTGAGAGACTTTCTCAAGCATTTAATGAAGCTACCTCAGGTAGTATGACAGCTCATCACACTGCACTGAGTTCTTGCTGACATAAGCAAATTGTGGACATGATCTGTTGCATAATTATTATTTTTCCACAGGCAAGACCCTGTTTCTTATCAAACCTTCCCTTTTTTCACAAACCTTTATTCTAAAACCTTTCAGTCCATAATTCATCACAAACCTGCTCTCACACTTGACAGTTCATTTCATAAAAGTGACCCACTGTCTTCTTATCTCCTGATTTCTCATGCTCTGTTTAGTCAGATGCTCCAGTACTGAGCTGGGGGGTTTTTTCAGGACCCAATAAGGTTGGGTGACAATTTCATTGCTACCACTTTACAGAAGAGAAATGATTTTAGTGTCTTTCTTATCGTAAGAATGGGAAATGGAATTGTCATCCAACACTGGAGTCAGCATCACATTCTCTCCTCTTCATACATATATATGAGCATGCTGTATATGTCTCATATACTGTATGATATATATGTCACACTCTCTGTGCTCTCTCCTCCCTTTCTCCTTCCTAACCAAAATGCTTTCTCTCAACCATCCCTCTGCTTTCTCGGACAGAAGGCGCTACTATGAGACCTATGTTAGGTATGTTCTCGTAGGTGTGGCTCCAGCAAGTTTGTCTCAACCAGCAAACAGAAGATCTTCTATTATTTTAGTTCATTTTTTCATCCTTTTGATTTGGTTTTGAATCTGTGAATGGTTGCATCCTTGCTAAATCAGTGTAATGTGCGATATGCTGGCCTGTTGTTTGTCTGGTTATCATCTGCTTCTGTTAACACCCAGTTGTGTCCAATTCTTTAAAAGTTAAAGGAGAAATAACGTGAATATTTATGGCCAGCATATTGCTGAGAGCAGCCCTGCTTTATGCATGTGTCAAAGTGACATGCCTGCTTTGAGGAGGGTCCCAGATTCTTGAAAACAAGGAAGCACTACTACAGTAGCTGCACCAAAAGTTTCTCACAACGTTTAAGGCACATCACGCAGAGATTACACTTTTACTCAATGATTCCTTTCAATAAAAATAAATGTATATCACTGTAAAAAAAAAAAGACCTCAAAGTGGAAGGGATGTTTAGAAGACAAAGTGGTGTTCTTCAACACAAAACTTCTGCCTGTTGTCCTGGTTTGGCTATTATTATTAAAATGTATTATTGTGTTCAGTTGCATCGCTGCCCCCTGGAGGCTTGCGTCTGCATGGCAGTGCATGGCCCTATTCCAGTAATCTCCCCCCCATCAGCAAGCAGTGAGCTTGTTCTGACCCCTCTGACCTCTCGTCAGGTCCCGTGGAGTGGATGGACACCACCCCACTATCCGCAGAGAGGAGGAGTTGGATGAAGACCGCTTGTCTGGGGAGTATTACAGCGGGGAGGAGTTTTATGAAGATGACAGTATGCTGTCAGGGGACAGGTAATGACCTCTGACTTTCCTCTAGGCTTATAACTTGATCATTACGCAGTTGTATCATGCTAAGAATAGGATACCTATTTGACTATAAATAAAGTACAAGACATTTAAAGTAAATTAAAGTTTTGGGGATTTTTGATCCCCTTCAACATGCCCATTCTTCTTTCTGTCAACAGGTATCAGAACAGTGATACAGAGTATGAGACTCCCAAAGGTTACCATCACCCTGACAGTTACTATGAGGATGATGAGCAGCCACTGTACCGTGACTCACGGAGGTCACCAAAGAGACGATTGCTTCCTGCAACACCTCAAGGTATCTTACCCTTGTGCTCTGCAGCATGAGCTACAAGTTTACTTTAAAGCTTCTGTGAAGAGTTGTTAGTTGATTATGAAACAGACTGAAAGTATTACTGAAGCCTCATTATGTCCTAAAATAGCAAACAAGACCGTTAGTGACAAGACTGATTATCTCTAATCATACTGATTAACATTATGCTGCAAAATCAGACTTTATTTACATTTTTTCCACAGCAAAGATTCACAGCGAGTGATACATGTGACTGTTAAAATAGAGCAAGGGGAGATTTTTTGTTTAAAGTATATGACTCACACTTAAAGGACAGGATCAGTAAAGAAGATAAGAGGTACCACTTTGTTTACAGGGGGCGCCAGACTCAACACAAACCCAAAGTTCCTCACAGAGGCTTTAAACGGTCTCAATTTTACAAGAACAAAAACACAAAAATGTCTTTCTGATGCAACGTAATTAGTAAAGTCACAACAGTGTCAAACACTTGTTCTTTTACACCATGGACTGCCAAGATTCTTACCTGTGAGCTGGTATGAGTATTTTATGTGTCTGCACGCAACATCACAACAGAGTTGATAATGACAATCAACAGTAGAATTTGGTGGCTCATAATGCATTCATTTGAATGCAGCAAAAAAAAACCTGCAGGTTGTTTGCGAGCTGTAAACCCACCCAGCATCATACTCTCAAAGTGTTTGCAGTTTTGCATGCTGTCAAAGTTTCCTGCATGAGGTCACTCACTGCTCCCCTCCGGACTCGTCCAGGTAACAGGAGGCCGTCCTTCAACTTTGAGTGTCTGCGCAGACAAGGTAGCCAGGACGAGCTTCCACATCAGCGTACTGCTCTACCACTGCACCTCATGCAGCACCAGGTAACACTGGCACATACCTCACCTGTATTGTTCTTCACGTATATTGTTTTGAACACTTTTGCACAATTAAGACATGTTTGGAATCTTTTTGTATGCACCCCTCACCCTTTGAATTGAAACATCCACATCAGATTTCCCCTAATAACCACAAGTATCTCATTAAACACTTTTTCTATTAATTGTCTCTTCTGACCCATCAGGTAATGGCTGTAGCAGGCTTAGACTCCAGCAGAGCCCACCGCCTCTCCCCAACCCGCTCTACCCGCTCCTGGGCCACGCCCCCTGCTACCCCGGCCAGTAAAGACCAGTCTCCGTACTACACCCCTCTCATCAGAGTGGATCACCCACACAGGGGCAGCGTTGCCAGCAGCCAGGTGTCGGTACGCAAAAGCTCATGGTACACGGACGACCCTGACTTTTCCCAGAGAACATACTCACCGGTCCATCTACAGGTGCCACCCGAGTACCACAACCAGTACCACCAGAAGAGAGGCAGCGCCACCAGCCTTGTGGAAGCGGTGAGTTTGATGCATGGTTGGAATCTCGAAGGCCCATTATGGCCATTATGGCAAAAATCCCAAGTAACATTTTTCCTCCCATCCTGACGCAGGTTTTGATATCAGAAGGGCTTGGGCGATACGCCAAGGACCCAAAATTCGTTGCTGCCACAAAGCATGAGATAGCAGACGCCTGTGAGATGACGATAGACGAGATGGAGAGTGCAGCCAGTCACCTGCTTAATGGAGGGATTGCCCCGTGTGTCAATGGGGTCAACGTGTTCCCCATACTGACGCCACGGGACTATGAACTGCAGGACACGGCAGCCAGTTACAGTGACGAGGAGCCAGAAACAGAACCGAGAGCTCTTTATGAGGAGGACCTGGCAGACGAGATGATCTGCATCACGACTTTATAGCAGTTGCTGGAGAAATCTGCAATTTAGAACCACTATATCGATGGAAATTAAAAAAAAGAAAAAAAAGAAATGCATCTGTTGGCTCTGACCAAAAGAAGTGCCTTTAACAGTGAAGAGAAAAAGGCATAAAGAAGAGAGACACAACAGTCCTGCTCTTTTAATTGTTCTCCACCTGCCAGCAAAGGAGGTCACGGCACAGAGCCAGACACCACCTCGCTGAGTGCAGACGGACTGACTGCACCTTCCAAAGGCTGTGACACACAGCGTCAGCCTGCAGCCAATCAGAGATAAGGACATCAATGCCAGGGAAAGATGGACCATTGGGCATAGGTGTGAGACACTCTCCAGGGCGGGTCTCTTAGGGTGATGACAATCAGATGTACGATGTCATTACCTCGGTCACTTTATTAAGGTTTGGCATATCATGCAAGTTTTCAATGCAAGCATAGAAAGGCATATCTCCCTCCCCGCCGTCTTTAGAAAAACTTGATCCCTTTTTCATTAGAACAGAGCGTTTAATGATTGCTAAGGCTGAGTCTAAAAGTGAAGTAGAGCTGTACCAGATTATGCAGGAACTTACTGTCCTACTTATAGCATCATTCAACTTGAGATGTGTACTTTTGAAGCATTTGTGATAAATGCACTAGCAGGCAGGTTATTTCAAAAATTTAGAATAGCCTGGTTAATATTTCATAGTTGATATGCTGTAAATTGTATTATATAACAAAAGAACCTTTGTAAAGAGATATTCTATATTTTGTAATTATGTATCATTTAAAAGATCAGCAATATGGACCCTTGTGACTCCTGTTATGCTACAAAAGCAGCCTTGCATTACTTTATTAGGTACAACAGTCTGATATTTATTTGCCTTTTTTTGTTTTGTTTTTACGGATCCTTTTTTTACATTTCAACAGGCTCTGCTTGTGTGACAACATTACTGCACAAGATATGCAAAAGGCTAATTTCTTAGCATAGGGGTTCATGTGTTAATACATCACACCAACACCAGTTGCATAAGGTTAAGCCCCCTTTAAAGGAGTATTTTTAGAGGCAAGCTTTAAGGATCCAGGGCTGAAATTTTATACGGATGTGACGACCACATTTGTTTGCATATTTTGTGCAGGGCACGCACATGAATTTCAAATGCATAGTGCATTTACAATGCTGCTTTTTTAGTTAGTTTCAGAGTCAAACCTTGTTTTCGTCAGCCCCTTCTCTAATGCCTTTGTGCTGCTGAAAGATAGAAATGTGACAGATGGTGATAACAGGGATGAATTAATATATCTCATAGCTTGTGCTGGGATTTTCCATGACATGCTTTGTTGATCATGGTGGAATTCCATTAAACCTTTGTAATGAATCTTGGCAATCACATCTCAGCCTTCGTGTAGTGTGTGACGGCAGGAGACATATGCACACATCCAAAGGTCAGAAACAGTCGGGTGTATATAGTAGGTGGTGGACAGAGGCTGTCCTGCTGTCAGGATGCTGGAGAGAGGCTAAGCAATATGAACCCCCTCCGCCCCCCTTTTCTCTCTCGGCCTGCCTGGTTCCTGCTTACAGAATACCTCGTTAGGCAACGTGACAACATATCATTGTGTAAGCTTTCCTGTCTGTCCCGGTGTCCCACAGTGGAGTCTGTGAAAGAGATACAAACTTTGTGTTTTCCCTTCTAATCAGATTTACGAATTGGACTAGGAGGGAAAATGAACCCTGGATGCAGAAAAAGGAGCCCACAAATATCACAATGTCAAGATTCTTTATTTATCCGCAATGATCGAAATACTGAAATAAATTAATTGCAGTGGGCTTTTTCAGGCATTACCATGGAGGGTTTAAATTAAGGATATTTAGGGTAAACGTGATCTGTTGTTCATGAGTGTTTGATTTGTAGGCGAGTGCGTCCTGTACTCTAATTCAACCGAATACTGTCATGAAAATGTAGGTTTTCCATTTTGTGTGCACATTGAAAGGGCTCTTTGAATTGTTTGTGAGTTTAAAAAAAAAAAGTGTGCTAGTCCTTTTTCTGACAACTGTCGTCTAAAAGGGCCGATGCACATAACAGGCACATTGTACTATTCGTAGCAATTACAGTACTGATGAACTGAAGATATGCATTATTTTGTAAACACTTTTAAAAGTTGTGTTAAACTAAAGATGAAAAGAACTTACTTTTACCTCATGTCAGGGATTCCTGAGAAAAGAAAATAATGATTTGGTTAGGTCTATACCAATGGTATTTAAATATTAGCACATAGCTGTTTGTCTTTGCACAAGTAACTGTATAGTGCTTTTGTTTCTCCTTTTTCTAAACAGATTTGTGTATTAAGGTGAGACAATTTTGTACTTTTTGTGACTGTGTGTATGGTTTAGTGGAATCTATATTTGTCATTTACAACTCACCTTACAATGCTGGGAATGAAAGAGTATTAAAAAAATATTTTCAAGGTGCACAGTTTCTCTGTTCGTGGGTAGGGTAAAAAAAAAAAAGGTAAACGTTTACAGAGAAACACAATGATTTGAACGTTTCTATTAGTTTTCTTCATATTGTTATGATTATAATTACTATTGCTACTATTAATGTTCTGAAAGCTGTATTAAAATAGAAGATAATGTTAAATATGTACAAAAGTATGGAAAGACCCATGGTAATGTTCTCTACTTGAAAGTCTTGATATTTGCTCCTTAATGTTTTTATTCAGTAAACATCATTTCTCTTAGTAGCAAATGCTTTACTATTTACCTTCTAGGTTTTGTATCAATACATTTTTTGTATTTTTCATTTGATTTGGGCCTTGACTTTATTTGAATCGATACTAATCGATACTATTTATTTTCTATTGACCATTGAATAAATTTATGCTAAATTACTTTCCTCATTCTTTTGTATTCTGTTTGCAGAACCATCAAGATTTTCCCCATGACGTAGAAAGACATAATTATAACTGCTAATACGAACACTGCAGTCACAGTATCACAGGCAAGACATCTTTTTATTCGACAGTTTCAGGTGTGGTGTTCAATTCAGGCAGGTGACACCTGTTTGGTTGTCATCTCCGTGGTTGTTAAATTCTCTGATTCTTCGTCCTCCACAGCGCTCCCTTTCCCACACAGCAGGAAAGGCACCGCATATTTACGAAACTGTAGAAACAAAAGGAGGCAAAACATTTCACACAAAAACACACAAACATTTCAGCCAAGAAAAGTTACTCTGACATCATTCTGCAGCGGGTTACTCAGTACCTTATTGTGCATAGAAAACATCATCCCCTAATTATTTACATGTTCAGCTTTATAATAAAGTAATAAAGACAAAAACTTACAGTATTTATAGGAGTAGACATAAAGATTGTGCTGGATAAACAATAACCTGAAATATGTTGTTGCTCATCTGTAACTTCTTCTACTTGATATTTGTGAGCAGTGCAGAAACACATGAGTATGTGTTGAGGTGAGTATGAGTATGAGGTATATTACAAAATAATAAAGTTGTGAGCACAAAGAAGTGTTTCATTGCTCAGTTGTAATAATAATTTGAAATATTGCCTATTGAAAACATTGAGGTAGTTGAAACAATTATTTCATTAATCCAGACTTTTTTCAAACAATATTTTACAATAGCTATTCATTCATTCTTCATTACTCTTAAAAGAATCTGTAAACGAGGCACTTTTTTACACATGTAAGGACAATATTAACAATCAAAGCAAAGATTTATTTTTAAATGCACCTTTGGTTATGCCTTTAGCCCCAGTTAAAACATAAACCCCGATTCCTGTACTTAAACTGTTCTACCCAAAAGATACACTCCCTTCCACTACCACTAGATGGGGCTGATGTACCAAAACTTCAAAGTATTTTAGAGCTGTTACAGCAAGATGAGTCTTCATCTTTTAATTTGATTGTGGTGGTACCTGTTTGTTCAGGTAGATGTAGATGATGGGATTGTACACAGTACTGCTCTTGGCCAGGTAAACCGGCACCGTGCCCACCAGCGGATGAATTTGCACATCAGGGTTGTAGATCACCAGCAGGGCCAGACTGGCATAAGGCAACCAGCTGATGAGAAATGTTATAACCATCAGAACCACCATGGATGCCACCTTCATCTCTCCTTTAGCTACTGCACCACCTTCAACACAGGCCATCTTTGATACCTGCAACACAGAAATGATATGAAACTGTAAAGGTCTATGGAGCTAGTGTTTATTAGGCATCTTCTGTTCCTTCAAAAAGTTCAATCTGAAGTGAAAATAAAACCCCCTGCTCCACACTTGGGAATGTAGTTTTGTTGTTGTTTACTCAAAATTGAACTAACTCATAGTTGTTGTACAGTACTGCAGGACTAGATATTTTCCACTTCAGGTTAAAGCTAAGTGTTTTAACTTTCACCTGATGTAGTGTCCACATTAGCTTGGCGTATGATGCAAGGATGATGGCAAAGGGCACAGCAAAGCACACCCCAAAGTAAGCCAGGATATAGGAGACGTTGGTAGGGTCTCTGTTGTGCCAGTCAGGCGCACAGGATGTCCCCACCCCCTCCAGCTCATACCTGCCCCAGCCAAACAGGGGGGGCAAGTTCCATGTGAGGGACCACAGCCAGGACAAGGCGATGCCTCCAGCTGCATGCTTTTTCTGGAAGGTTATCTGCCCCAATGGCTTACACACAACAAACATCCTCTCCAGAGCTATCAGAGCAACAGTGCACAGAGACGTGATGCCTGCAGAGAAGCAAAGTCAGGTAGACATTAAGGGGAACAGGGAAGTGAATGTTGTTCTGTGATAACATGTCAATTATGAAATGTGTCACTTTACTAAATAAAAAATATTGTTTACATTTGAACATATGAAGAGTTAAAATACTTTGCTATTCTTCCAACTCACCACACAAAGAGACTGCAAAGCCCTCCATGACACAGCCTGTTCGTCCCAGGGAGAAGTACCCCTGGGCGTTGTTGACCACAGACAGCACCCCTCCGGTCATGGCAGTGCCCAGGTCAGCCACTGCCATGTTCACCAGAGCGTAGTTGAGTGGCTGCCTCAGCTGCTTGTGCATAAGGGACACGATGATCACTGTAGCGTTGAGCACGATTGCCGGACCGGTGAAAAGAGCCATGATGATGGAGAGGATGATGAAGCCGGTGCGTGATAGAGGGGGGTCCCCGTGAGGGCCCAGGTAGGAGGAAGCATTGTGGGGAAAAACGTATGGCTGCATGGGTGATCTGTAAAAAATGGTGTGGTAGTTTCCTCTGGTCCTAGAGCTTCTGTACGAGATGCTGAATATCTCACAACTCAGTTGTGATGAGATAAGACGCCCTCCTTCTAAGAATAAAGGATTTAGCTGAGAGTAATTCCTTCAGACGATCCTTGATCCCCTCACCTTTTGCTTGATTGTAAAGGCACTTTAGCAGGATGACTCCACAGTGTTCCTCAGCAGGATAAGTCCACTAAGTAAGTGTGAAGACAAAAACTATCTGACCACTCCTGCCAAGCAGAGGGATAAAGACACTGCTGGTGTCAACAAAAAATATTTATCATGACTGGTGTTTCTTTTCTCATCATTTTTTATTCAATTTCTACATTTAATTTCCTGTTTCTTCTCTCTTGTTCGATCAGTTGACTAAGCATATGAAAAATGACCAAAATATACATCTCAACCAGTAACAACTCATTCACCTGATTATAGAACATTCAGCCCTCGTCAACTTTGAAATATTTAAGTCTCATATTACCAAATATTCACTAAATGCAAAAAAGCATCAATAAATATAATACATACATGCAAATGAATCTCAAATTGCACAGATATCTGAATCATTCTATGTATGTGATACAGATGAATGTGTATTCAGTAGGTCAGCGTAAGACAAATGATTTCTGCTGTTAGATACAGTTTAATTCTGCTAGTATTCACAAACCGGTGAAATAACTGCTTAAGCTATTTATTTTGGTTCACAATGTACCATGTGGCCTGGACTCAGGATCATTGTGATCCTGAGTGATCATCCTTTAAACATGCAAACAAACATGGAAGCACACTGATTCTTAGTGGCACACGTGATAAAAATAGATGTAAAGTAAGCCTAACAATGATACAGAATAATGTTTGAAGCTCTGGGTCAAGTCTAAGAGCCAATAGTTTGAAATTACATTGTGCCTGTAGACCAATTCTCAATAAATGGCACCCTGGGGTGTTCCATAATCTCTCTGTGGTCTGGTTACTGACTGTGTAACCCCGTCTATGGTGAGTTCAGGAGGTGAGGTTAAATCTTGGACTTTACATGACCAGAGGTGTCCCATGCTTCACCTTCTAAGAGGTTTACATCCAATCAAGTCAATATGGGGATTACAACTGTTTGGGTTTAGAGTTCAACTCAGTCTGGCACTGATTAGGAAGCTATATTAACAGCTATATAACAGCAATATTATTTTGATTTATTTTAATCAACATGACTTTCAATTGTGTACTTAGAGGCCTATTTCTCTGTACTTTTACCACTGTCATTTTTTATCTTATTATTTTATTTTGAATTCTTATTGTTTACTAAAAAACACAACTTAAATTAAAATCACTGAATCAACCCAGAGTGTGATTGGAAATTAAAAATGTGATATTTCAACACAATTTCATCATTTCTTGAATTATTAGAGAACCTTCAGTTGCATTATGTTGGAGAAAGTGTGGAACAATAGGGGATCACACACACATCTTTTGGGATTGAAATTGTTAAAGAATAAATTGAAAATAATTAAGGGGTTACTGTCCCATTCTCTGTTGCTTTTGTTGAGAGTTGTAGCTAAAGGGATATGAAACATCAATCAGAGGTACATACCATGGATATGTTTGTTGATTGCCAAAATCAATAGAAACTGTGAACTTGGAGGGACGAAAAACTACCAACAATAGCTCAGTGGATGCAAAGACTTAAACCGAATGGAATAAGAAATTCAGCACCATGGAGAGCACCATAGACCTGAGTGAATAAAGCCTCCTGTTTAAAATCAAGATAGGGACAGTGAAACCATATAATACAGCTTTCTGTAGAACACTTTCTTGAAATGTGTGATTATGAGCAGCAACAAAACAGTCCGGGGGTATAAGACATAGTTCACTAAGGAGAAAAACTCTGAGACAGAAATAGTCATTCAAAACTGAGTATTTTTATTGGTTTAATATTTTAAAAGCCATGTTGACCTCCATTCAAGGCAGCAATAAAGAGGGAAGAGAGAAAGGAAAGTTGGGGTGAGAGAGAGCAAGGGTGAAATGCACTTAACAGCGCCTTGCTTATTTGAGAAGAACTCATACTGAAAAAAATCTCAACAAATCAAACCACTGTACTCACGTTAATGCACTAAATCTGAACTCTCTGGTGTGTTTAACTCACCAGCTGCAGTGCTGGGTGGGGGTCATAACATAAATTAAAACATACACTCAAATAAAGAACGTTTTGGTTTCTCTTGCGTGAATGCTACTGTGGGACTGGTTGACCAACCCGGAAGCAACTCATCCCTTGCTTGAGGACTCTTCAGCAGGACTTGTGCCGGTGTAAAGTGCACGAGGACTGCTTTCATTCGCCGTCGATAGTTAATTAAAGCATTCAGGGAGGCAGTGTTGGTGACACTGGATGATACTGTCCGTCATCCCACTCGCGGCCAGGCACCTTATCGGCACGCGCCAGACAGTACAGGCTCCTCACAACTGTGATGTACGATGCAATTACTAAACTAATAAAAGCCTCAAGTCCAAACACGGTTTTGTAGGAGCGGTGGAGGGAGGGGGAGGAGGGGTGGGGCACCAACCCGCCTACTGCCTTGACAACATTATCGCCTCCTAATCTGCAGTTAGAGTTGGCTACAGGACGGTGGACCATACTTATTTTATAAGATGGCATACTGATGAGTGTTGCGCACGCGCAGTGGCTGAAACCTTTTACAATTTGTTCTTTTAATAAGAACCTCTTTGAAAAGTTGCGGGTGAGTGCCATGACGTCATTTGTCGTGGTGATAAAAAACCCAATTTAAAGAAGCTCAATTAGCCTAGCTGTTGCGCCAGTACGTACACATTGTTAAGTAAGCTAGCCTTACTCTTTAATTCTTGTTGTTTTGTAGAAATTATTTCTTTGAACACCGAGTTCAAACATTTTCCCACAGATCAAATCGCTTCCACGATCAACTGTGTGTGTGTGTGTGTGTGTGTGTGTGTGTGTGTGTGTGTGTGTGTGTGCGTGTGCGTGTGCGTGTGCGTGTGCTGCTGGCAGTGCGGAAGCTTTCACCAAACATCTGCAGTCTCATTATCGCCCACAGAGCCATTTTCTGTCAGGAATCTGCGCCTTAGCCCACTCTCTTTTTGTGTTGGTTTTAAATAAAGCTGCGCGAACTATTTTATCAAGTGTTTCCTTCTTAATGTATTGCAATATGCCATAAAGCCTAAATATAACAACATGTTAGTTTAAGTAAAAACTCTGACAGGGTTGTGCAAGTGCTGCAGGAGACAGCACGTAGAGCGTGTACAGTTAGCTTAACTGCAGCGTCAGCGTAAAATGCAACAACTTCTGAACAGTGGATTTGAAAGAAACGCAGAGGAAAACAAAGATAAGAGTTGGATATTTTGCCAATTTTCGACGTATGCGTTTGTTTCCTCAGCTTTATGACCGATGCACCTGGCCATTCCGAGCATCTCTTCTGAACAAAATATTTTTAATCTTAAGGAATCATCGTGTGTACTTTCCAGATTCTCAAGCTACTTTGCAAAAAGCTGAAGGGACGTGTCCAGGGATAACGGTTCGTGATGCCGGTAGCAGAGAGCAAGAGGGTTTTTCTCTTTTTAAGGAAAGGAGAAGAGAATGGAGGCTGCAGAGGGGTAATGCTCTCTCTCTCTCTCTCTCTCTCTCTCTCTCTCTCTCTCTCTCTCTCTCTCACACACACACACACACACACACACACACACACACACACTCACTCTCTCTCTCTCTCTCTCTCTCTCTCTCTCTCTGTACAGTAGGGGACGTGCTGGTAATACCACGGGGCTGGAGACGGTTTATCGGGTTCCAGATATCCAGCACGGTGCTGCTGAGCCGGGACTTTTCTCCTCATACATTTTCTTTACAATCAAAGCAGAAGATGATGGGGGAATGGGGGATCCTGTTCTCGCGCACGTGCAGCAGCAGCGTCTTCCTGATCTGGATCCTCGTCGGCGTCAACGTGCTGGAGGTTTCGGGGTCCCAGCAAGGGATCCCTCTATCAGTGTGAGTGAGAGGCAACTCTGCAACTTGGTTTCACTTGGATTTGATCGATATGTTGATCTCACACAGACAGAAAATGCATAAATCACTGTGCAGCCTTTTTTTTTTAGATTAAAACGAATCAAGGTGGTTTAAGAATGACTAGATACCCAGAGATTAGGTATTTTCTATCTCTTAAATCTCATGGAGTTCAAACTACCTCTGTCTGTATACCCATCACAGTTCATGTTACAGCTTCGACCCAGCACTTACCTGTAGAGTGATTCTCATGGTAGAAGAAAAAAGGCAAATACAGATGTGATTTTTTTCATCATAAAAGGAATTGAATTGAGAAATTTAAAATAGGGAATGTAAAGAGGTTTAAACTACGAATTATATGAATATGTATTTTATTTGATTCAAATATTGACCATATTGTTTTGTGTTGTAAAATGAGTCAGAAATCATCAGTGTTACATGTGTGGCTCCTATGGTTCTGCTAGAACAAGGAAGAGGTGTATATAACATTGTGTTAAAATGTTAAAGTTATTAATAGTTTAATTGATTGAGAATATTTTTATTGCAACAAACTTTTTAGATTACTTTAAATTGTCATAAGAGTTTTTTTTATTGTAATTCTAGCCTGCAGTTGTACTCTAATCATTCCCAATGGTCTGCATTTAAAGACAATAACAGTGATTTATTGAATCAGATTTTTCTCTAGAATTCAGATCATATCTTGAGCAAATAAGACTTTTTAAATTACAAAGAACTTTACTAGAGAACATTTGTTGCAGGGTTTTATTAAGTTCTACTTCAATAATGTAAAATAAATAAAAACCAATATACAATTAAACTCTAATTCTAACACTTATCATATAGCCTGGGTAGCACGCATTCCAGAGTCATTTAATTTAAACAGTTTACCCACTGATTAATAAGTTCACAACAACATGGTTCTATTTCCCACCTTTAAAGATATGGGACAAGACATTTGCTGCAAGTAATTTTTATGTTATCTTTTGTGATAAATCCACTTTTTTTTATGAACTGTTTAAAACTGAATATCAAGTCTGACGAACTATACATTTTTGGGTATAGAATTGTTAGGAGCAATTTTTGTAATTACCTTTTTTTGAGGAATATGTGGATTTGTAGTTGAGAAACGTTTAACCAACATTTGTAACTGTAGATTATTTTAAGACAATAAATGTAGCCTAGTCCTTTAATCATTAAACAGGCCTTTAGAACAGCATTAAGAGTTCAATCAAAGATGCCCCAAACTACAGTATAGATCATCAAAATTACAGGCAGTCATCTGTCAGGACAGTGAAGGTCAGGGATGACGGGACTTTATGATAATCTTTCAACTGATGTCAGGAATTAAGCTTTAAGAAATGATGGCTGAGGAAAGATAAAGCAGCAGAGGTAAGGGGAGGACAGTGAGGAGAAGGTGAGAAGAGATAACAGATTTAAATCCACATCTGTGACTTCTCCACAAACTTAAATCTTATCTTAAGTCGACAATTCTGTCCGTTGCAAAATATTTAATAACTTTGGCAATAAGTTTGAGCTTATTGTAATTAATTCAATTTAAACACTCCCCTTGTTATTTTTGTTATATGTGCATTTTTCCGTTGTGATACACTTTTGTCTGTGATGTCTTTTGTTGTCTTTTTTTATATTTTAGTGTAAAGCTCTGGGCCTCAGCTTTTGGTGGAGAAATTAAATCAATCTCTGCAAAATATTCTGGATCTCAGCTACTACAAAAGGTATTGGGGTTTTTTTCTATTCTTGTGTAAGCACAAATGTGTTTTCTCTTTGTGTGATGGTCATGTAGTTACAAACACAATTACACACACTGAACGCAATGATGCTGCGTTCCCTCTGATGGCTGCAGAAACATTTAAGTGTCTTATCTGAATGCTGATGCGTCATTTTAGAGGGGACTCAGTTGTATTTGAGAGAGACACTGTGTTGTGTGTGTATGTGTGCGTGTGTCTGTGCGTGTGTGTGTGTGTGTATGTGTGTGTGTGTGTGTGTGTTTTGTACTGGACACAGCCCATTACCCACAGCTCTGATTCCCCTCTCATCTCATCTCTTCAGTTAACTCTCTGGAGTCAAGAGTTTCAACCTCTGGACATGAATGTGACAAGGAGACAGATTGAATTAGAGAGTTCTTAGTGTGTGTGTGTGTGTGTGTGTGTGTGTGTGTGTGTGTGTGTGTGTGTGTGTGTGTGTGCGCGCGTGCATGCGTGCATGTGCGTGTTTGTGTGTGTGTTGGGGGGGTTATGAAATGAGGGACAACTGAAAGCAGCAGAGGAAGAGCAATGATCCAGTACAGTTGATTTAACTTTCGGCCCATCTGATGTTAAAGGTGGACTTACTGTTTTCTGGCCTGTGCTGGTTGGAGAACAGTCAGGTGGACAGACGATGAACCCTCTATCAGAATGCTACGATTGTACACACATTGCATCAATACGTTCAGGCATTTTAAAAGGCAGCAAATCTTCATAAGGAAATTCAATAGAATCTAACCTTAATACAAAGTAAAGTAACATTTTATAAAGGAAAGATAAGGAAAAAAGAAAAGAAGATATTGTTAACAAACACAAAAACAGTCTGCAGTCACAAGAACATTCAGAGATGAAAATCCTCTCTCTGTGACTGTTTTAAGAACTGTGTTTAACGTGTATCTATTGCTCTAATCATACATATCAAAAATGTTCTGAAAAGTTGTTGGTAATTACAATCGCTGAGAAAAAAAAAAAAGGCAGCCTGGGATATATAGTGTATTTTGAAGCTTTGTGATCAGAAATAAATGGTCAGAAATGAGGAATAAAGTGCTGTGAGTCTGATAAATCTTAGCCAAATAAAGCCAAGTGAAACCTTCAAGACGGTCTTCAAGCTGAAGAGGTCAAATCCTGATGGAGGGTGATAGACCAGCAGATCCTGTTATCGTGCCTCATAGGCTGACATTAGTTGGAAGTTTATAGCTAAACTAAATAAAAGCATCTTTCAGAGATTAAAAATAGAGAGATGTCTGAAATATGTTTTCTGCCAACTCAGCACTGCTGAAAACTTTTCTGTTTGCTCGTCAGGTTGAAAATAATGTTTGCCTTTGTTTGGCTGGTTTGAGTAGAAGCAAACCACAATACAGTAAATTAAACCCAACATCTTCTGTTGTGTTTTTCTGATTTAGTTCCTTTGCAAATTGACTCTTTTGTTTGGTTCACTGGCTGTAGTTTGTATAGAGTGGTGTTGAATCAAAGTGTTTAAGATTCAAGTTGTGTTAAATACTATTTCAAAACATTTACATATATATATTACCGGCACGTTTATGTCACAGGATTTTAATCATGTCTTTAGATTCAACAACATCACAGTTCAGTTCAGTTCAGTTCAGTTTAGGCACAAACAGCAGCCTTCAGAGTACAACAGAAGTGAAACTCTAAGTTTCTGAACATGAGTTTTATTGTCTGAGTTTCATGCTGACAGGACTGCTTTACAGGCTTATTTTCAACACTGGGAAACTGGGATTCCTCTGTCAAAAACAATGTTTATTTTCCTTCTTGCAGGTTGAGTTCAATTATTTAAGATCATTTGGGTTAAGTTGAATGAGTCCGTCATACCTGTTAACCCTTTAATTTTGACTATCCTCCCTCTTTCAGGAGCTGTGGACAATCACGGCACCACGTCCAGGGACAAACTCCAGTTCTGAGACCAGTACTCCCATCAAAGTCAGCAGCAGGATAAATCCTAAAACCACCGCTGCTTGCCTCTGGGAGGAAAGCCAAGGACCCAGAGGTCCACGCAAATATGGGGAGAGCGTTCAGACTGCAATTAAAAGACGGCTCCAGGCTCCAAACTTAGGAGCGTCCTGCACTGAGGTGACAGAAGATTCTTAATGTTACATTCACATTGAAACATTTGGTGTAAACTGAAGATTTGTCCTTCCATGTGGTACCAAATGACTTTTTCATCTTTATACCAACATATTTTGCAATTTGCCCTGTAGATTTGTTCATTTTTTTCTGTGTATGTAAGCACTTTGCTCGTGTTCCTGTTCATGAAGGCATGTCTGCAGAGCCAGTCAGCACAAAGCAGTGAGCTGCGAGGGAGCTGACGGGTCGTTAGGGGCCGCTCATTAAGGCTGATCATTAGATGCTTTTATAGAGAATTAGCCCATTTTACAGAGGTTTCAGGAGAAAAAGGGGGAACACTTGGGCTCTTCAGGGTCTGCATTGGTCATTATTCTGATCAATAATCATGATCAGTGCTTTTGATGGATGGGGCTTAACCTCCTCTTGATGGCTGGAGGAGTGTGAGGAAGAGGAGGAGGAGGAAGGGGGGGTTGGGAACTGGGAGTGCTGAGGCGAGGAGGACAGGCGTGAAATGAACTGTTCTGCTCCACTGCGAGTCCACACTCTTCCTTTCAGTAGGTAATTTGTCGCCTCATGTACTAGAGTGTGTGTTTTTGTGTATGTGCTGTCCACACAATATGATGTGTTAAAGGTGTGTGTGGTTTTTTTACACAGCTTTTGTTTATTTTTAGATTAGGTTATTGTAAGTGTGTGTGTGTGTAATGTTGCATGAGAGGATCAGGTTTTTGCTTTTCTTTAGCGTGTGTGTGCATGCGTGTGCGTGTATGTGTGTATGTGTGTGTGTGTGTGTGTGTGTGTGTGTGTGTGTGTGTGTGTGTGTGTGTGTTTGTGTAAGGGGCAGGATTATGTAATGTTATATTCCTGTGGGCTGTGGCGGGCTTTGTTCTGTACCACTGGAGGTCCAGAGCATCCAGCAGCATCAGCATTATGTTAGGTGTACTTCATTACCCAGAATCACCCAGGCCTGACACGTTATTATCTTTCTCCTGTGCTTTGACTCCATTTCAATTACCCTCTTACCATGCATAGCCTTCTGATCCAAGCCCCGCCCCCTGGCCACCCAACAAGGCCATCTCCAGCCAATCAGAGAGATAGAAGCAGCGTGTGCAGCCAATGGCTGATAACGGCTAAAGACGATCAATCATTGCATGATGGAGCGAGGGTTTTATCAAGTGTTCATCTGAGACCGGCTGCATGCAGCTTGTCAGCAAACATGTGAAGCTGCATAAGCCTTGTTTAACAATTCCCTACCTCTCTGTAGGGGCTGCAGAGAAACAGTTGTGCTCTAAAATGTAGCAGAACACATACACACAATGACACTTACACAACACACACACAAGCACACAAACACATGCACACACACACACACACACACACATGCACACACACACACAAACACGCACACACACAGAAAAAAATGACTATTGAGACCATTGATGGGGTTTTCTTCTTGTCGTATTAAATTTCTTGTCTTTATAACATTCAAAATGGGTTTATACACGTTAGGTCAACAATTTCGCAGTTTGTTTTTCTATAGCTGTTCCCTCTGTGATTGCTGCAACTATGTTTCTGGTCATTTTCAGAAATATAAAGAATTTGAAAAGTCAGTCAGAGTGGAAGAAATTGATGGAGTGAAACTGGTCAAAAACTTGGCTGTGAAGATGGAGGAAGTGTTCAGGAAAAAGGCAGAGGCCACAAGGGTACGTACAAGTTTGCATATGTTTGGAAGCTACATATTTTTTGTATTTATTCAATAATTTAAAAAGTCTTGGGAAAGGGTTCTTAGGGTGGGGTCAGAAAGAAGTTTGTATTCTTTCCTGTAAGGAAGGGTCTTAAATATTACTGTCACACTGAAAGTTCACTGGCTCCTTCTGAGTCTCAAACTGGTCGGATTATCAAACACCATGTGACTGATTCACAGTCTGATGTTCAACATTATCAGAATGTATTCATCCTGATTTTATCATTTGTAATCTGTGGTGACAGAGCAATTGGGTTAATTTCACTACCACGCTACTTCTTTTGTTTGGTTTTAAAAACATGTGGAAGTTATTCTGTTATATAAAATGTTTAATAAGAGAGCACTGTTACATCATTTTTAAGTTAAATTGAATGGAGTGTGATAAACGGTTTTCCCAAAGGGTGAAAAAATAAAATAAACAAATGAGGAGGAATCCGGATTTTAAGAAAACTCCTTCCACAGTTCAATATGCCTAATTTTTCCTGCTGTCGTCAGGTCCCATAGGAAAACAAGAGTATTGTGCAACTTTCAGAGATGATTTTTTTGCCTACTTAATAATCTTAATGGGAAAGAGTCGGTTTGGCTATAGGCCTGTGTCTTGTATTTATTGCAGTCGAGTCTGAGCTGGAGTCATCCTCACAGCGGCAGCCTGTCTGTGACCTCGGTGCAGAGGAGCTTGTAACCATTTTTAATGCTGCATCTCGCAGGGACTGCGGGGAAATGATAACGTTTATCTCCCGGTACCTGATCTCATGTACGAGACAGTTCAGGACATATAGCCTAGCTTATACATTACACCCAGGAAAGCTGTCATTTCGTGTTCTGACACCCTGAGATGCAGAAACGTGAAATATTGTTTCATATTAAAACAGTTTAAACAATACAAGGCACAAAGTGACCATTGTAGTCTAAAAAAGGCCAGAATCGTATTTAAACCTAAAATGGCACACGTGTCCCAACACCTAAAAATGCTGACGTCATCAGTCCGCTTCAAATTCCATGATGAAGTGATTTCAATAAACTGGTGAAGGAGAGGTGTCCGACCGCTTCAGGTAGATTTTACATGAAGGGAAATAGTATTAAGAATTGTTCACCATCAAATTGAGAAAGCAAGATAATTATTTCATCATGTTTTCTTTATTTGCAAACTGCTGACGAAGTCAGAACTCTACACGAGGTCAATTGAATTGTCCTCCTGCTCCGCTGTTTAAAGCCTGCGTTGTGTTTATATAGCATTTATTGTGACATTTGTGACAGATGTTAATTACCCTCTCGGTTCCTGGAAGGTGAGAGTGACTGTAACGTTTAGAGGGCATTTCATCGAAAACACAGAGCCAAGCACTTTTTACAGAACAGAGTTATTACTGAAGCTATGCTGCCTCTGGTGCAGGGGTGAAATTCTGATCCAATAACCTGCCTCCATCAATCATCTATATCTGCTGCTCTCTCCACTGTAGTGCCCCACATTTTATGCATAGCCTACTTCGACTAAACAATAACACTATGGGCTGTCAAAAAAAGAAAGATGTTTTACATTTTTAGTGAGTTCAACTTCAAAGAAAAGCTGGACATGCCGTCGATTTAATTCAAAGACTAATCTCAAGCTGGTAATGCTGCCTGGTCTTGTCCCCCTCAATTTAAGTGCATTTTTTGACATTTAAAACAAGTGTTCCACTGTTATGTGCACAAATAATTTTGCCTATAAAAACGTTTCTGCAATTAGCGTATATACAGGACGCACCTAAGGCCTTTGTGGAAGTTTTTACAACTGTTATTAGTGTTACTTTTTTTTATGAGTGAGATTGTTTTAAAATACATAAAAAACAATTAAATTGTGTGTAAAAAGATATATGCTCTAATTGGACACCGGTTTCCCTCCTCACAGCGTCTGGTCGAGGCAGCAGAAGAAGCGCACCATGAGCACGAGGAAAACCCCGACCTGCAGGTGAGCTTTGTCCGGACAGAAGAAAAGAAAAAGAAAGAAATTGGGAGTTTAACATTAAAAATAAAGAAATGGTGAGTCATGGTGTTAGATCAGGGAGAATCATCTTTAGCTGGACTGTGCAAGAGTGACTTCAAGGTGAGAGGAGGCTAATAGGCCCTAAAAGTCTTTCATTGCGTTGGCATTGTCCTTCACACTGCTGCTGTCCTGTCCGCGCTTTGATATTGATATAATGTTTCCATGATAAGCAATGTCGAACATATCGAAGACTGCAGCGGCTTGCTGCTATAACTCACGGTGACTGTTTTTTAAGAGATATAATAGCTCAAAGCCATCGTGCTGCTGCTGCTGCTGCTGCGCCTGAAGCTGCAGTAGCCTATCCTACAGGAAGCGTATACGATGATCAAGATCTATTGCCAATGCGTTGATGTTGCTTCTGTGGGATGTAATGTGTGCTAAAATGTTGTGATTTCTATGCAGTCCTGTTAATGAACTCAATATTTCTCAGAGAATACTTAATGAGACTGTATACAGGCTTGTACGCTGGGCAACTCAGAGAGTAGAATGGCGTCAGAAGTCGGCCTGCATGTCTTCTACTTTTAATTATATTTCAGGATGTGCACGCGCGCTCTGTCTGGACATTTTTTAGCTGCTCTCGTTGCGGATTTCCTCAGATCTGCAGAGTTAATGCGCTCTCTCTCTCTCTCTCTCTCTCTCTCTCTCTCTCGCTTCGTTCAGTGGACAAAGATAAATGAAAGTCTTTCCGCGGTATTGTTTCACTTTCATGGCCCTAGATTGGAAACGCAGTGGAGCAACACAACAGTGAAATAACGGGCAGCACTTTACAGTTAATAGAAGCATTTACATCATAAGAATACATTTCAGCCACCTTGTTTCCTGCCCGTTTCTCTGCTGTTCACACAGCCCTAACAAGACAGGTAGATTCTGCCCATTAGCCAAAATCATGCCGCTATTTTTGATTACGCAAGATGGGTTTTTTTAAGATTTCAAAACATGTGCAATGTCGAAGTATGTCGAGTATTAACATGACACATTTTAATTAATTACATGTTGACTGATATCAGTTTCAAACATTTTGGTAGCCTATGTCTTGCTCTCAAAGTATCCATCAAAAAGTTGTCAAATAATGTTTTTTTTTTAAATGTAATATTTCTGTTAACGTGACATAATTTAAAATAAATTGGCTTTACCTATTTTTTTCCATAGACAAATATCTATGTGTATTTCATTTTTAAAGCATCATAAGAGCCATTACCGAGTTTTAATAAATTATCTACAAACTAAAATCTTACAATAAAAATCTTCTAGGCTGTATTTGGGAAGCTGTTTGAACATTTTGTTCTAACAGTTTTCGTATACAGCTCCAGTCCATCACGCAGTCTTTTTATCTCCAAGATCATAAAAAATAATAAGGAAAATTCAATATCCACCTGTGATAATGATGTGATGTCATCATATTACTCCTTGTGGCATCATTTAGCCAAACTCGCCTCCCCTGACATCCCACATTTTTCACGCACCATTTCACTGACCACAATGAGATAAGCTGACTGCTGCTATCTCTGCTGTGACTCTTGGACTCAGGTGTTTTGCATTGACCCTGGTGTGTCTGCAGTAAAGGGATGTGCACATCACAGCTGAATAAATCATATAGAAACTTGGCTTTTACCTAAAAAAAAATGAATTGACTGTAATGTTTCAAAGTATTTTTGCTTTGTAGCAGATCTTTGCTGTCAACTTTTAGCATTAAGGTAGGCCTTTGATGTATTTTGAAAATCCAGAATATTTCTACTAGTACAATTTAAACAGCTTGAAATTATCACATGAAACTTGATTTGATATCTCTGCTATAATCTTGTCGCGCTTCAAGTCAAAGCCCCAAATGACTGCTTTTTTAATCCCATTTAACAGAGGCATCATAAAAAAAGTAAAGACATAATGAAATTTAGAAAGCGTCGTTTAATTTGTATGCCATATTTTTATGACAAAATAAAACTTTATTGGGAGAGAGTGTTGTTCAGAAAAATCCAGATCATTGCATTCTGCTGTCATAATGGATTCTTCAAATTATAATCATTTGATAAATTAAGCTTTATGTTAATAGTCGATATGGTTTAATATGATAAAAGGGTATTTGCACAGATGCTGAAAATTTTTTGTTCACATCACAATTTCCTAAATTAACATGTTCCCTAATGATCAGTAACACCTGGAAACACACAGCTGTAGAACAAATGCATTTATGACTTGATGAAGCTGTTACTTATCACTGACATATGAGTTGGAGCCTGTCGGACCATCAGTGCTCTGAATAAAGCTAATTCAGACCCACCCTCTGCAGATACTGTGCTATGGTTTTACATTAAGACTGTGCAGATCTCTGCAGAAGGCCTTCAGCAAGCTGCAGTGGTGTAAGAGTCAGTGGGGCGTCTCAGAGCTGCAGTGTCCCCTGGCCTGCTCTACAGTAAAAACCCTGCTGCTTAACGTGGCTCTACAGCACTATCACTTTTTGCTGAGGGTGCACGTTTCTTTTCTCCCATACTGCCCCCCTCCCCCTCCTGGCCCCCTCCTTGCCGCAGCCCGTCAGAGAGCTGCTCAGGCGTGGTATGAGCTGTCAGCGGCTGCTTGATGGTGATGCCCGCGCGGCCTCCCCCGAGTGTGATGCTGTAGAGTCCATCACCAATCTCTCCCTCCCTCTCCCTCTCTTTCTCTCCCTCACTTGGTGCAGACAATCAGGAGCAGAGGCCACAGAGAGGCCGCTCACACAGGATGAGACAGTCTTTCTTCTGCAGCAGCAGGCAGTGAAGGACAGGACACACTAACTGTTGGCTTTCACTTCAGGGAGGACAGAGGTTCTCACAAGCCGCTGTGGAGTCCTCTTTGCACGTCCAGGTCCCTTTTTTGACCTCAGTGACGAGTGACTAAAGTATAAAGACATTTTTTACTATTTTTTAAATTTTAAAAACTACACTGACAACACAGAAAATCTGTATTTGTCTAACCAAATTGCTCCCACATAATTTGCATATGAGGAAAACTGCCCTGTTCAAACCAACATAATGCAAAACATTGTGAAAATATATACTTTTATGTATATTTTAACACTTTTATATGCTATGTTATCCTTTACAGTAATTTGTAAGGTTTTAAAGACTCTTAGTTTTGCATCCATCGATATCGTCCTCGATACAATCATTTTTATAAATCCACATAAAATCAGTGTGTTTTCAGCAATTGCTAAGATTAATATAATGTACTGTAGTCCAAAGATAAAAAACCTGTATGAGAAAAATATGTCACACCACTTAAAGAATAGATTTTAAAAAAGCATTTTGAAGCATTCAGATTGAAAGAACCCGGACAAAAACTTTCCCAACTAAGCCAATTTAAAATAAGCATCAATAAAAGTTCTTCATAGCTGCTTTGAGTGAAACTCTACTTACATGTATGCTTGTTGTCAGTGTTCCTTTTGGTTATTCTGGCTGTGAAAACATCAATCCTGGACTATGCATCCCCCTGACACTACATTAGACAGGAGAGGTTACAGCTTGAAAAAAAAACTGTAGATAATGTACATATGAAAATGTCATTTTTGTTTTTGAATAACTACTTGATGTGTACTGTGAACCCATTTTATATTGCGTCTGCTACGCATTTATAGTTTTGGTTTTGAGCTAAAAACACAAAAATGCAAGCATGCTTACATCCTGCTGGCTTTGGTTAACATTTGCCATGCTCACTCTTCTTTCCTCAGTACGAGTACTACAACGCCGTGCTGATCAATGAAGTGGATGAAGAAGGAAATAATGTGGAGCTTGGAGGAGAGTTCCTCCTGGAGCCAAACGATCATTTCAATAACCTGTCAGTCAACTTGAGTCTCAGTGTGGTGCAGGTTCCCACCAACATGTACAACAAAGGTGAGGGCTCCTCCTGCATAAATATGTGACTTTTTTTTAACCAGAAGCTGATGTAGGGGGAGGATAAGAGGAGGGAAGAAAGTAAGTGGTGAGAGTGAGAAATGGTAGTTGAAGCTGGATCAGTTTCACAGGCGTGGAGAAGAGGCGTTCAGGGATCGATAAAGAGTCCAGACAGAAAGAGAAAGCAGCTGCAGACCTCTCAAAGCGACCGAGGAGGATGTTTGTCATACGCTCGCTGTTCAGAAGCTTCTTTTCTTATAACAGAGTGTGTCACCTCCCCCTGTGTGTCACCATGGCTGCTTTTGTTGGGCTGTAATGGGCTCCCCATAACTCTGTGTTTAGTGCACAAAGGGAGGCTTGTCCAGCAGGAGGAGGGAGGGAGGTTATAGTCACAGGCTTTGTATCTTCTACAGGGCGGTCTATAAGGGCCAAAAGTCAACTGTGCACCATGATGATTACCATTATTACCATTTCATACACTTGTCTCTGTTTCTTTCCCGTCTTTCCTCGTCCTTTCCATCAGATCCTGACATAGTGAACGGAGTGTACTGGTCAGAGGCGCTAAATAAAGTTTTTGTTGATAATTTTGAAAGAGACCCAACCCTCATTTGGCAGTACTTTGGGAGCGCCAAGGGTTTCTTCAGGCAGTATCCTGGTGAGTGCTACAGCTTTTTAAAATGTGTCTGTGGTCCTATTGTGTCAATGTGTGTGTGTGTGTGTGTGTGCGTGCGTGCGTGCGTGCGTGCGTGTGCGTATGCGTGCACACGTGTGTGTGGGAAAAGAAAGGCTGGTCTCGAGGGAGTCATCAGCCGTCAGTGCAGGAAAAAAAACAGATCAGAACAAATGATTTAGAATTACTAAAAGGGTGATTTGGCTAATGTTGTAATTTTACAGACCATCAGAGAGGATGCATATACAGATGGTGATTTATCAGAGTTTGTGGGTCCTGCGTTGTACTGAGGAACTGTGCATGGCTATAGAATCAGGCAAAGCATTAAAGGGATGGGAAACAGGCCAAGAGACCAGATACAACAGATTATTTTTTTAGAAAACAAACACAGGCTTTGTGGGTTTGATTTATTATAAGCAATTTAAAAAAATAGATTTTTTTTCACCATTGTTTTAGAACATGCTTTTAATTATTTGTTCCTCATTTAAATGCTTTTCAAAGATCACACATCACTGAATTATTTTTGATTTGTCTGTATAATTTAAAAAGTTCAAAGAGTAAAAACATGGATAAAGATAGACTGAGCTGCAAATATGTTATTTATGTTTGAGGCAGTGGCCGAAAACACTAAAGATATATCATTTTCCACTGCCTAACATTTTTACTTTTACAAAGTTCAAAGATACATTTTGTACTTTTTTCTCAACTTTATTGTTTTCTCACCTTTTCCAAATATTTATTTTCCATTCAAAAAACATTACCAGTATATAATAATTATGATGCCATCTCAGACTTTTGTTTAATCCACCATTAGTACTGTATATAAAGCAGGTAAGACAAACTACATACAAAATGCTTACTGTACATGTTAAAACCCATGAAAACCTAGTTTTCAAATTAAGACGTGTTTCACTGAAACCACTGAGTATATAAAATCAATCAATTCATTTTAGTTGTTCTTTATTGATTTGCTTGATCAGAACTACGGGGGTGTAGTTTGATTGACAGTGCTGGGAATCGACACTGAGGTCACCAGGTTCAAATGTAGAACCTGGAGAACTCAGATTTGTGTCACATCACATACCTGAGCCTGCACTCATCTCTCATGTGAAATTACAGCTCTGCACAGTACACGAGCATTCATTTTGTGTCTGTTTATTGAGAAATGTTTTTTTTCCCCCTTTTTTCTTCTGTTTTCTTTCCATCTTCCTCCTGATCTGTTTTTCAGGAGTGAAGTGGCATCCGGATGAACACGGCGTCATTGGCTTTGACTGTAGAAACAGAAAGTGGTAAGTAGATAAAAACAGACACGTTGTAATGACCTGTTTTTGTAACTTATTTGTAAATAAAGCATTTATTGTCTATTTTTCCATCAATACTGCAACAACCAAGGTACCACAATGTGTGATCTACCTGTGTATCTCAGGTACATTCAGGCAGCTACGTCTCCTAAGGATGTAGTGATCTTAGTCGATGTCAGTGGAAGCATGAAAGGACTCAGACTGACCATCGCCCGACAGACCGTCTCCTCCATATTAGACACACTGGGAGACGACGACTTCTTCAACATCATTGCTGTGAGCTTCAGTAAATGCTTCTTATGTTTGTGCCTGTATATTTATTTAACAGTACGGTACGGTCAGTATAGTACTGTATGATAATATACGATTCACTTCAGTGTTCCCCTTAGGGAAATTTGTCTTGGACTCCAGTACTGCACACATTGAGATGTCTCTACATTAGAAACAAACAACAATCCACACGTAAACAGAGAAGCAAATCCCCATCAAGACCACAAAAAATGTATATCACTGTCAAGGCCGACTCAAAGCTGAAGACAAATGACGTGAAGAGAAAAGGAGTTACTTGAAAATGATGTATTTATTTACATGAAAGTTCAAATAGTTGAGTTAACAAACATTATGAGATGTGAAAGTCAGTTAATCAGTTGTGTTAAGGTGAGTGAGGAGTTGTAATACAAAAAGAAATGAGGAATGTGGCTAAGTGAGGAGCAGCCTCTCTGTCTCTCCTTCTCCCTGTCTCCCAACAATCAGAAAGTGGGGTCTGCTCTTATGGATTGGGAGCTCATCTGAAACACAGAAAGCACAATGAGCAAAACAAGCAAACAAGAACCCAGCAGGGTCATCACATTACATATTACCTTAAAAACACAATCAAAAGAGGAGAATAAGATAAGATAAGAACACCATGGCACTATTTCACAACCCATACAGCCATGAGAAACATTATTCAATATTTAGATGGAGGTGGGCACCAAACGTAAACTAACAGATAAAAAACAGTTTACATTTGGGGACTCTGTCTGGGAGCTCTGAGCTACTCTGAGTAGAGGATGTGACATGGGTCAGATGATACTCTCTGCACTTGCGTAAGAAGAGACTGCCCTTATATTGACTGAAGGAAAAATATTTCCTACCTAAGTTACATCTGTTAAGTATTTAAAATAATTATGCTCAGTCTTTCATGGCAACAAATAATCTGTTATTTTTACTTTCTCAGTATAATCAGGAGATCCACTATGTGGAGCCTTGTTTGAACGGCACGCTGGTCCGAGCCGACAGAACCAATAAAGATGTGAGTTGGTATCTAACTAAAGTGTCATGACTGTGTGTTGATCAAATCAGGTTGAACTTGTTTGATGAATGTTTAAAAAATCTGTTTTACGATTTTCTGACAGCATTTCCGGGAACATCTGGACAAGCTCTTTGCCAAAGGGATCGGGCTGCTCGGTGACGCTTTGGCTGAAGCGTTCACAATCCTGAGCGATGTAAGCTCCTATATTTCTACCTCTTACATGAACCTCTTCTGTACCTGTCACTGTCATTTTAATAAGGATGCTGTGCTAACATAAAACCTGCGCTATTTCCACAAAGATAACATATCTTAGAGCAGATCCTGTAAATTCTTTTTTACTGTTTACTGAACTTGTGACAGTGCTGCAGTATTCATGAGTTCCAATGAAAGGATTCATCAATTTAGTGATTTGTTTGACAAAAAAATAATGTATTTGTGCAATGTGCACCCATTTGTTTTATTTAATTGATGGACTCCACTTGACCAGAACATTAGAAAAAACTTTTATTTTACAATTTCACAGGCCACATTTGTTTCCAGTGATGGGGAGTGTTCATGTACGACACTCTACGTGTTCACAGCTAATCATAATAAAAGTAACACACACTGCAGTCAGATATATGTGAGCGTTTGGGAGGTGGACGCCTGTCGAAACGCTCCAGTGCTATCCCTGTTCTGCCCTCCAAACACAGACACATCTATTCTGAAGTGTGATTAATGGCTGTAATTATTGTCAATGATTAATAACGGGGCTGATTGGAACACAAAGCAGATAAGAGCAGGAGCTGCGCCGTGCTCCTTTTATCTCCCTGTTTTCAGGCGAGCTGGGGCTGCAGCGCTGAGGCTGAGCGAGCGCAGCTTTTACCTCTGCGTTTGTCAGATTAATTAAAGCCCTGCAATGAATATGGTAATCAGGGAGCAGACTGCTGAAATGTGTTGTTACACCACTGCCCATTGAGTGAAGTGAGAATATAGACTATCAAAGAGCAAATCAGAGAAACACATTAAGAGCACTGCGGCATTTTTACAACCAGTGCTGCTGAGCACAGAGAGAGAAACGTCTCCTACTTACACACTGATGATGATAAAAATGAGCGTACAATATTTTACCACCACTAAATATGTAAGCCCATCCCCTCGTTTCATGATTCTAAAACTAGATAAGTGATTTAGCTCTCAAACACTCAGAGCCTGAAATTGATTCGATTTTTACCAACATCAGCTACATAATGATCCCTTTTATTGATTGCCTTTTATCATTAACATTTATATTTACATGCTTAATTTACTTGTAAAACGTAAGCAAATGTTATAATATACACTGAAACAAAGGACAGGCAACATTGATAGTTCAATTAGAATTTTAAAGTAAGATAATGTAGGAGTGATGAGAAGGGATCACCTCTTTGAATGTACAAAAAAAAGGCTGTTTATAAAATAATTCTAAATTTGACAACACGGGTAAAGTCGAAATGCATTGTTGGGTGTGTGCTCAACATGGAACACTTTTCATTGACATTTAAAAAGAAAAAGCAAAGAGGTAAATAATGAACACAATCACAGATTCATTTCATTTAGCTGTTTTACTTTCAGGTTCCTCTTCTTGTGCATGTTGTCTTACTGTGACAGCGTAAGCTCTTACTGAAATGCCTAAATAGAGCTGAGCCATTATCAAAGTTACTAATAATATATCAAAGGTGAAAATGTATTCTGTGACCAGAATTCAATCTCATTATACTGCAATCAAATCTTGTGAATGATACTTAAAATGTTGACGTCTTGATAACTATTGGTAACAGATCAAGATACTGTAGTTAATGTTCAAACAATTTCTAATACTACAATGAGTATTAATATTTGTCCTTATATTTAAATATACCTACCTTTCTTTAAAGTCTTGTTTCAGTGTTTAACACCACCTCTGTTATTTCTTATCTTTAATGAAGTACAGCCTTACTGACTGCTCTGTACTGTTCTTTTTGTTTGCTGTAATGTCACAACCTCATCATCACAGCAGACAAAGACACTTTAAGGCAGCAGCTTATCAGGCAGAAATGAAAATGGGCACAGATTATTTTGATTGAATCTCACCTAATGTCTCCTGTAATACATTATTTGATGTTATTTATTCATTGTGGCAAACATCTGCACAGCCCACTTGAGCTTTAAAGACTTCTAACCATACATTGCAAACAACTGCACTCTTTAATAGGCTGTGTTGAGTCCTGCAGGCCTCACTCATGCTCTGCATGCGTGATGTGAGAGCAGCTCAGCAGGTTTCATCCTGATATGGTGTGTCTGCATGCTGCTCTTTTCTTCACATTCATTCTGTTACAGGTCAATAACGCACTTAATCTCTGCTATGCATCTTCTGGCACTGAGATAAGAGGACACCAAACACCTCTGAATATTTGCTGAGACTTGAGTTGTGTTTTATTGATTGATGACTTCACAGCTGCCATATCTAACATCATCATTATGTACAGTTGAAACAGAGATTGTAAGCACTGTTGGTTTTATGTTTAATTAAAAACACTGATGTCGGTTGTTATTTTGATGCGTTTAACCGTATGTGTTTTTCTCTTCCTGCAGTTTAATCAGACTGGACATGGCAGTGTGTGCAGCCAGGCCATAATGCTGGTGACCGATGGGGCCACTGAAATGTATGATGATGTTTTTGAGAAGTACAACTGGCCAGAAAGAAAAGTGAGTATACCCCCCCTCTGATCTCATTGTCTAATTCATTACACCCTTTTTCAGAAATTAATGCCAACTCAACACTTTTCTTCCAGCGGTGACAGATGTACTGTTTAATCCTTTCTGCCAGCTGGAGTTCGATGTATGGGGAAATTAATTTTTATCTTCATAACCTCTCATAACTCTATAATGCAATGTTATGTTGATGTTGTGTTGATATACAACAGAGGGAATATTTTTACTGAGAGGAATAGAACACAGAAAATGAACTGCTTTCAAGGGCAAAGTATGAAGTATGTACAAGCTGCCCTGTCTCAAAGTCTCTCGTCTTTGCTCCCCTCGCGCCCCCCCCCCCCCTCCCATCTCTCTCCACACTGCTTCCTCAACTGTTTAAATTTTGTTGGCCTCTCTTTGTAAGACCAAAATAAAATAGAAATGAAATGGACTGCTGTGCCACTCACAAAGCCATAAAAACAACAGCTCAGGGGCTTTTGTTCAGTCCTATTGAGCATATGTGTGTTGGCAGTGTTTGGCAGTGCACGGGCCAGTATTTGGAGAGACACCCCCAACACACCCCACCCCCTCCTCATACACCCTGAGGGCTGCTATGTGGCAGCCATTCAGTGTTTTTTCTATATGCTTTATGCTTAGCAAAGCATCTGGAGCCAATGAGCCGTGCACGTTTGGCAAAGTGTCACACAGCGTTCTTTAAAAGGACAGAGAAACATGCCCTCATATACAACCCCAAACAAAGAAAATTAATTTAACCGCAGAGTGCAAAGTGGGAAAAAAAGTACAACCTGCTGTTAAAAACGGGCCAAAATGTAGACAGAGAGAGAGAGGAAGAGCTGGAAAAAGCAGCTGCTCTACGTTTCCTCATGAGAATGCAGAAACATGCAGCTACTTCTTGCAGATAGATTCAGGACAGGAAGATAAAGTGCTGAGGAGACGCATCACTTTGCATGTTTTTTTTTCCATCTCAGAATCTGACGACATTTATGTGTCCTCTGCACAGGTGCGGATATTCCCATACCTGATTGGACGAGAGTCTGCGTTTGCTGATAACCTCAAATGGATGGCTTGTGCCAACAAAGGTTTGTGACTTTTGATAAAGACTCATGAGGACAGCTCTGTGTCAGAGTGTCGGATATGATCTGACGCTGTTTCTGTGGAGTAACTTGATAGGTAGAAAATGTGTGGATATATGTGTGGTTTGGTGGTTTATGTGTGCGCTATGTGCGTTTTCATGTGTGTGTGCTGGCTCAGATTCTTTCTGCCAGGAGGCAATGAAGTGGCACTTGAGGGGGGTCAGGGGTCAATCTGCTCTAATCCTTCTTCCTGTCAGAGCGTCTCCCCCTCGGCTGCTCGCTGCTGATGGCTCCCACGTGTCAGCGCTCCGCATCAGTGCCCTCTGGAAGGGAAAGTCACTGCCAGGAAAACAGATCACAGGGGGACTGCAGGGGGACAAGCCCCAAACATCCTCCCCCACATAGACCCCCACTGTTGGATAACCTTCCATGTCCAATATGAAGCATTGTCAGACACAGCAGGAGCTGACAGACAGTCAAATGGTCCCTGTGTCACTCAGTAATGTCAGGGACATCAGCATGCAGGGAAAGTGCATTTGAATAAATGTTGTACTTTTCAGCTAAATGTACTTAATTAGAGTATTTCTGTGTAATACCTTTTCATTTAGCTGCTTTACTTTCAGGCTCCTGTGCGAAAACATAAGCAAGCCATGCATGATTGTAGGAACCGTTTGTAAGATATTGGGGGGGGGGAGTTGTTTGCAGACATGGAATATTTTATTCATCTGTTTTGTTGTATAATCACCATCAAATAAGAAAGCTTCGAAATAACTCTTTTTATCTAAAGGGTAAGTAAGTCTGTCCATAGAATGCAACTTATTGTACCTCCATGTTTCTACAGTAGCCCAGATCAGACAACACAAATACTGGCTCTTGAGGGAACTATCTCTCATTTTTTTGTAGCCACCCAGCCTGTCCTAATTCCCCATGGTCAGACCCAAACAATTTATCACAGCCCTCAGTGTCTCATACAAATGCTGGAGGTACCCTGCAGCATCTGCATGAGATGTACTGAGCTTTTAACTCACTGTAATGAAAATACAGCTGCAGGAATGTAAGACTCTCATAGAAAATGCACTTGATGATGTATTAGACAGAAAGGGGCTGGGTTCATGGTGTGGGGTGATGCACGGGCCAAACTTCAAAGGAACTTCACCATAGAGTCTGGACTCTAAGTCCTGTTTGAAACAAAAAAAGAAATGTGTTGTTTTAAACCTACCCCCCTCTGCCAATGTCCCTATCTTGAACCTTTTTTTTTGTTATTTCCTACCAACCCCAAGAGTCTGTTGGACGTTAACCACATGTCAGACAGAAATAAAACAAATGCTCCCTCCTTCATCTGTATGTGTCTTATGAGACGCAAAAGGGATTTGGCAATGGCAACTTATTATAATTATTGTATACCACAGTATCAGTTTAGTTACTTCCAGTGGACAAAACCATTCGCCAAAGTAAGACTTTGTCAGGTCCTTATCTTTAAATATGTGTATGCTGTGCCTCTTGTAGTATAAAATGTGTGTGTGTTATATTTCAGGATATTTCAGTCAGATCTCCACGTTAGCAGACGTTCAGGAGAATGTGATGAGGTATCTTCACGTTATGAGCCGCCCAAAGGTTATCGACCATGAACACGACACGGTGTGGACCGAAGCTTACGTGGACAGTGCTGTAAGTTCGTTTGTAGCAGTATCAGTGTGATTATTCTCAGTGACAACATTTATATATGAGTGAGACTGCATGCCTGTAGTGGAGCAATGCAGCCACATGCTTAATATAAAAGTAGTAAAAAATAACATCAGTCTGAGTTTGTTTTGTTGATATTACATAATATTGGAGGTTTGTGTTATTTTATCCATCACTGTTGCATACTTTCAATGTGTGCACATATGTGTCTTCTGCCTCATCATCATTTTTCATGCTGCTGGAAATATTCCTCATTATAAGCTTCATTAATCTGCATGGATCCTCCTCCTGATCTACATCTGTGTCCACAGAGTCTGTGCTCAACATGAAGACTTACACTCTGTTTCTGTGTCTCTTCCTACATTTCAGCTTTCCCAGGCTCATAAGGTAAATATCTACATGTGATCTTTTCCTGCTCTCAGGTAGAATCATATTTATCAAAGACTGAATTGATCTGCTGTGTTGGTATTAAATAACTTTAAACTAATGATGGAAAGAAGGTAATGGACGGGTAATAAGGTGTCCACAAGGACTCAGCATATTTAAGTAATGTTGTTTCAAGAAGAAGTGACGTGAGAGGTTAAACAGCAGGTTATTGTTTCTACTCGTATTTTGCTTTACGGGTTCCTTGGAAGTCTAAAGTGAGGAAAAGCTATTCCCTCTGAGGTGCAGAGCGGTAGAGGAGCATTTATTATACTTCTCCTCAGTATGGAGACAATGAGCATGCACACACACACACACACACACACACGCACACACTGGAGGGATGTGAGATTGTCCTCTGGAGTGTGTGCTCTTGTATCTGAGCCTCAGACACACCATTCATCATTCTGTGGATCATTGCATTTTATCTCCTAAAGCCCATAATAAAACTGACATTGGAGAGGTACCCAAGGAAGAGAGGAGGAGAAAGGAGAGGGAGAGATGGAGATGGAGGAGGAGGAGGTGGTGGTTAGGCGTCCATGGCTAAACCTGTGAGTGTGTGTGTGTGTGTGTGTGTGTGTGTGTGTGTGTGTGTGTGTGTGTGTGTGTGTGTGTGTGTGTGTGTGTGTGTGTGTAGACTTAAGTAGTCCAGTTTCCTCTTCCATTGTGAGCTGTGATGAATTTAAGGACCCAACATTTTTTATGTTGTCAAGTCAGCTAGTACACGCAGCAGCTTACAGCTCGTTTGCACACACGAATGGACATCACACAGGGACACACAAACATACACACGAACACACACACACACACACACACACACACACACACACACACACACACACACACACACACACACACACACACACACACGTATATACTCAGCTGTGTTGACTGACGAAGTGAGGGAATATCAGACCTACTTTGGGAGCGCTCATGTGCTTAAATGTGTCAGCCTTCATCGTTCTGAGCTGACCTCCTCCCCCTTCTCTGAGCCCGGCCTGAGAATCACAAAGTTCATATTTAGCAATATATTTAAATCCATTAAACAACAGAGTGAGGGATCATAGCGCTCCTTGTTGCAATAAGAATTCATGTTTCTAAAAAATAATTCTGCAAGTGACCATTTATCATTATAGTTCTAAAAAGTATGCACCTATTGGAAAAATCAGAGTCGATACTGATACTGATGTTTAAATTTAAACCGATTGCCGATTCTGATATCGATGTTTGTTTCATGACCTCTTTTGTTGTAAGATTCCCACAATGCCGACATTTTATCTCATGTCTGACAATAAAAACAAGTCAGAGTTTGATCAACAGGTGACTTAATCTGCCCACTTGAAGAACCTCTTCCTCGAATCAGTAGTTAGGTGTACTACGTAGATGCCAGCATTAATTGATTTGGCACAACAAATAAACATCGGCTACTGACATCTGTTCATGCCACATTATCTGATGATGTTTCGATGTCGGTCAGCAGGGCCAATATGTCCCGATACTGATGTGTAACCGATGCATCAGTGCACCCCTAATAAAAAGAAAACAGTACTTATGTAGCACCTCTCAAAACTAATGTTACAAAGTGCTTAAAACAGAGATTCAGGTGAATGTTGTGTTTTTAGACTTTATTATGTGTTCTCTGCTTTCCCTTTTTAGCCACTTTTAGCTTAGCCACTGATACGTCCTGAAGCTGATATTCCTCACTGAATAACTGAAGCTCCTCGTTTATCTGTCTGAATAGAATGAATTGAAAGTCCTGTCAGACTTACTTACCTTACTGACAATTGACTAATGTACAGGGGGAATACAATTATAATCATCACTGTTGAGAAGGAATACATTAATTTTGAAACTACATAAATTACATCATTAGTGGAAAAAAAACTCATTATTGGGACTTCAAAAAAAGAGGCATCACATATGTTTTATAGTTCAGAATGTTTGTGACGTGCTGATTTCAAAATGCCGTAGAGATTTGACTCTCTGTGCACATTAATGGTGCTCTTGCATTATTTGCTTTTGACTGAAGTTTACCTGAGAGATCATACAAATGTGATAAAAACCCCTCCAGTTGGATTACTGAAATAAACCAGCAGAATTTAACCACTAGAAATTCTTTCTTTTGTTTCAGTTGAACGACAAATCAGGCCCAAGTCTGATGACAACAGTCGCCATGCCTGTGTTCAGCACAAAGAATGAGACGGTGAGTGTGTCGGTCAATGAGTAGAAGAAGACTTAGATACCCGTTTGTTCAGGTGAAATAGTAAATTAAAAGGAGCTGTGTCTTCACTAATTTAAAAAACAACTGAATATCACAATTCTCACCACCACAAAATCCATACCTAAAATGAAAGTTCCTCACAGCTGCTATAGATGGGACTGTCTAAATTTAAGACGTATTGGAATACTTGAAGGTTGTGTGGGTGATTTTACATGAGTTAAGCACCTGAGTACTTCTTCCAAAACTGACTGACTGAATACATGTGCAGTTTTCATCTAAAGTTGTGTATTTGTTTTTGAATCCTCTCATGCAGAAGAATCAGGGTATTCTGTTGGGGGTAGTAGGAACAGACATCCCTCTGCAGGAGCTGATGAAGCTCATTCCCAAACATATGGTACAGTCAGCTGTTCTCCTTCTTATACTTTGAATAAATTAATTTAAAAGTTTTTGGTTTTTTTAAATGTCTCTCGTATGTTTTTTCATTTTGTTCCTCCAGTTAGGAATCCATGGGTATGCATTCGCGATCACGAACAACGGCTACATCCTGACGCACCCTGACCTCAGACCTTTGGTAACTTTGTCTCTTAACACAACTTTTACAGCAGAAAAATATTGCAACATTCCCAGACTTTACCCTGATTATTCCTTTTTCGTTCTTTTCCATGTAACTGAATGCATAACAAAAACGACGTGAAGTGAAAGCCTCTGTTAACAAAGGCACACAGAGACAAATGTGTAATCTGGTTAGGAGGCTGAATGGGCTCGAATAGTCTGTAATCCCAACCTTCTCCTTTGATGTATGCATGCAGGGATAAAGGCCACTCATAGGGCTGGCCGGCCTGAGATTTCCCAGAGGTAACTTAACACTCGCTGGCAGAGTGCACAGCCGCTGCACTGGGAACGCTGGTTTCTCAGGAGCTCTGGCTGTGCTAGTGGATCTGTGTGTGCCAGTGTTAGTGCTATTCCTCTCTGTGCAACCGTGTGTGTGAATGTGTTGGTCTGTGTTGGTATTTCTGTGTTGAGTGTCTCTTTGTGGCTCAAACTGTGCTGTGGTTGTAGTCAGTGATTGTCATTTTCTTGTGGACTAGACGACGTACAGAATCAGAGTTTGACATGTACAGTTTAATGCACTGATGTAGACTTGTTTGAGCGTGGATTTCCTATCAATCATGTAAATTATTTTTAATTTACCTGACAGTGTTAATTTCATGGATGATTTAGTGAATGATTACACAGCAAAACCTGCAAAAAAGCTTGATAAATCAGAGGATACAGCAAGTCTTTACTTTCTTATTGAAACACAAAAGATGGAACAAAGGGAAGCTTTTTTTTTGTATTAAAAAATGATGCGTCACATACAGATTTAGTAGTAGGTTCAGGCTAGACTAGCAGATATCATTAAAGCTTTTTTTATTACTATTAAACAAAACAGGATCAATTAATCAGGTGTGTTGTGTTCTTCTATGCAGTATCAGGAGGGACAGAAGAGGAGGAAGCCAAACTACAGCAGCGTGGATTTGTCTGAGGTGGAGTGGGAAGACAAAGATGATATTGTAAGTTTGAAACCCCTAAAACCAATTTAATTGCAAAAAAAAAGTCTTGAAAGAATCTCAAGAATCTCAATTTTATTATAAAGGGGTAAGGAAACAATTCACTATGTAGGAACATGTGTGAATAAACAACTAAGGAAAATTTCAGGGGCAAGCTGTATTGAAATGTTCTTGTAATTACGATACGATGCAATGCGATAGGATAGGAGAGGATACCATACCATAAAATACCGTACCAGAAATTTGTCTCAGACTCAAGTGCTGCACTCATTCAGCTGCCTCTACAACTTTCAATAGTGTGTGTGTGTGAAAACTGCTAAATTGTCTTGATTTTACATTGTTAACAAATTTCACATTCACTGGAGGCCCTAATTATTTATCTAGTATTTCAAAGTAAGCCTAAAATTATCATTCGACAACCCAGTATTACCGAGATATGCACAGGTTGTAGATAGTAGATTAATAACCGTGTCACAACTTCTTTTTGCACATCCTTGTGTGCTTTCTCTTTCAGCTCCGTAACGCCATGGTGAACAAGAGGACGGGGACTTTCTCCATGGAGGTGAAGAAGACGGTGGATCGAGGGGTGAGGCTGCAGATAAACCTGTTTAGTGTCTCTCTATCAGATAACGTTTTTTCTCTTAGCGGTCTTGAGACTACAGGAGCAAATTAGTTGTGATGTTATTATGGTATAAGTGTGATTCTTTTTCTGCTCTCCATAGAGGCGTGTCCTGAAGATGCACAATGACTATTACTACACAGACATTAAAGGAACTCCATTCAGGTGGAGGAAAAGTTTGATTACACTCTTAAAAAACGGTCTCTGTGAGTTTCTGTGTCCACCAACTTGACTGACAGGTTGATTCTCTCCTCCAGTGTGGGGGTTGCTCTCTCGAGAGGTCATGGAAAATACTTCTTCAGAGGAAACGTGTCAGTTGAAGCTGGTAAGTCACTTCAGCCCTGTCATTTACTCCATTAACAGAAGTCTGAATACAGTGAGAAGCATGTCACTCTGACCTGCTTGTTTAGGAGGTCTCATTGTATCAGTCCTTCCGGGCTGGCACTGCTGAAGCGTTACTGACTTGTGTTTTTCAGGGCTCCGTGATCTGGAACAGCCAGATGTCGCCCTGGCAGATGAATGGTAACGCTGGGGTTGTGGGAGCGGGCATTCATGCGATATGTAGGTTATCCCTCTTTGTTCATGGGGGATATTTGAGGCCTGTGATGTAACAGTGTGGCTCTGTTTGGACCACAGGACCTACTGCAATACGGAGGAGCAGCACGAGCACCGACACCTGACTCAGATTCAGGCCATCAAGCTCTTCATGACGGGCAAAAGACCTCACCTTAAGTGTAGGACACATCTGTGACCCAACTCAGTATATCGCACTACATGGACCTATGTTTCGCTTATAACAGACATAAACTAGTAATTTGTACAAAAGGATGGGTCTGATCAGGTCTTTAAACTGGTCTGCATCACCCTGCAGGTGACAGAGAGCTGATCCAGGAGGTGTTGTTTGATGCTGTGGTAACTGCTCCACTAGAGGCCTACTGGACCGGACTGGCCCTCAACAAGTCAGAGTAAGAAGTTTATGATGTCACTTGAAGTCAAGTTAAATGTCAGAAAGGGATCAGTGAAGGGAGTGTTTGAGTTTTTTAAAATAAATTCTCATTGGATGTTTGTTGGTTAACTCCAACGACAAATGTCAAATATCAACCATATGTTCTTACGATACTTATATTTTATCCAAACCATTTTTAATAATGTGTTACATCAAATCAATAGAACAACAGTCCTTAAGCATTAATAGTTAAACTTGCTTTTTAAAGGATACATTTCAAATGTAAAGGGACTAAATCCACAACTCTTTACCATTTTTGCTATGTTCATTTTGTTTTTCTTTGTCTTTAACCATGCTCATGCACGTTAAAAGGATGTGTTTGTCATTTTGACTGTTGCTTCTCAAAGCAATGTCAAT
Organism: Tautogolabrus adspersus; assembly: GCA_020745685.1. Lineage (NCBI taxonomy): Eukaryota > Metazoa > Chordata > Actinopteri > Labriformes > Labridae > Tautogolabrus > Tautogolabrus adspersus. The sequence goes on from CM036538.1 coordinate 20,638,173, forward strand.
GTAAGAGATTGACATGGACTACATGCACGGCCCTCAAAATACCTTTCACAGTTCAGCTGATGCTAAAATGAGTCATTATCAGTCTAAACTAACAAAGTGAGTCTCTTTTGGTGTAAAATCTCCTCTTTGTGCTCACACAGACACAGTTTCCTCTCAGTGCAGCAGTGCAGGGAGGGTAACAGGAGGAGGGCGTCTTGTACTTAAAAAGACTATATTTGTCAAACTGCTGAAGCTTCACATTAGCTTCAGCTGAACTTTAGAGTTCACTGAGGCACAAAATGAGGCCTGTGGAGTTCGTCCCTGATCACTTACAATAGAGTCATGCTAGTTCTACAATTTGAAGTACTTAAAAATGCATGCAAACTACTGCACACTGTCTAATTTACAAAAATACATTAATCTGCAATGTTTTGTTCCCAAAAAAATGGCCAGGTAGTTCATTGCACTCAAGACAGTGTGCATTACTTTCCTATGCACCTGTTTTATGAAATAGATGTGCAAAGTATTCAGTTAAAATTTAAAATACAAAAAAGAAAAGAAAAGAGACTTTTTAAGTCATAAGAGTCGTTTTCTTCCAATCACAGTTCAGGATTTTTGCGGTGGCACATGGGGTGATCAATCAAATTTCAAGGGTGGCCCATGCCAACCCTGGCCACCTGTCTAGACACCTGTCATACCTGTGTATGAGAAACTTCTTAATCTTAACCCTGAAATACTTCTTTAATCTCTATGTGTTGTATGAGGCTTAGAAATTCATTATTCATCAACCTAACAATTATATTTTTGTTGCTAGAGCATTAATAATTCAGCCTATGAAAAGATCGAATATTAGAGTAGAGCGAGGATTGGTGTCTTCAAAATGTGATTACGTAAACAAACCATTAAAACCTACCATTGAAATCAATCTATAAGAATAATATATATTGGGTTTTTTAAAGATATTTTTTGGGCCATTTGCCTTTTATTGGATAGGACAGCTAAAGAGAGACAGGAAATGTTGGGAGGAGACAGTGGGGGATGACATGCAGCAAAGGGGTGAGGTCGGATTCTAACCCATGGTCACTGGGCCGAGGACTATAGCCTCTGTACATGGGACGTGCAACATAACCGCTAAGCTATCCAGTGTTGCCTTCAAAATTAGAGCATCATTACTGTCACAGAGAACTTTTCACTTTACATCATTCAGATAAATCAGCAGTTTTGTTTAAGAAAAAACAACCTGATCTCTTAATTAATAGGAAAATCTAAGTAAAAAGTGGTATTGTGCTACCGTGTTGTCAAACCAGCCAGAAAGGTTTTGGAGAAAGGGATTCAAACAGGGTGAACAAATGTCTGATTTGATTTTACAAACAGGAACTCAGACAAAGGAGTGGAGATCACCTTCCTGGGGACACGCACCGGCCTGTCGAGAACAAACCTATTTGTGCCAGCAGATCAGCTCTCCAATCAGTGAGTGATTCTGCTCAACATTTCTCTAATCATTACTTACAGCACGAGGTGAGGCTGCACTCTTGCTCAATGAATCCAATCCTACTCTGCTCATCCCTGCTCCACTCTGTGTGTGTCCTCAGAGATTTCCTGACAGCTGAGGACAAGGAGGGTGTGTTTAACGCTGATCACTTCCCTCTGTGGTACAAGAGAGCGGCGGAACAGGTCCCCGGCACGTTTGTCTACTCCATCCCCTTCAGCACAGGTACACAGGACAAAATCAAAGAGAAATAAAAGCCCTCTGAGTCCACACAAATCTGCACTAGACTATTGATGCTGAATTAAATGCACGTCACGTTATACGAGACACTTTAAAAGTTCTTTCAATTATCAGGTGCGGCAGTATTTAAAGTACTTTTGTGAAATTCCTCTGGTTGCCGTAGTCATTTAGCATTTTAACATCTGAATCAGTCTCAGTACAACCCTCTCTCTGTAATGGATTGTGGTTTTTACTGGTTTGCACTGATAGGATTTGCAGCACAGCTCACCTCCTTTATAGGTTTTATCCTGTAAATGTGGCTCACGTTCTGTCCACTGGCTACAGGACGGTGAATTCAACTTCACTCTGCAGGACATTTACCACCTTTATCTGTTAATGAAGACTGCATTCACTCAGGCTTTGCCATCTTAACCAGAAATGTCCCATCACAGCACCCATATCAGGATTATAAGAGTCATCAGACTGTAGAAAAAACTCTCACCGGACTCCATTACTGTAAAGAAAATTGATTTGTGCTTCCTGAGGTTGATGAGTAAAGAGCGCCATCTAGTGAGCACATCGTGAACCCAGACCAGATGATGTGTAGTTTGAATCTTTGCTCTTTCTCTCTAGCTTTAGAGAACAAGAGTGTTGTTCTGGCAAGCACAGCAATTCAGCTCCTTGATGACAGGAAGTCTCCAATCGTTGCAGGTAACAAACACCTTTCCTTTGCTTAATTTTATTTTAAAGCATGTTTTTGATTTAGTTCATAATTCTTGTGCAAAAACACTTAAAATTCCATAGTTTATATAGATCAACTAAACATAAACATGTTAGAGACACCATACCTATACACCTAAATACAGCGTATCTAATACATATCCTTTATTCTTTATTCTCACCACCCCTGAACTATTCTATTCTTGATTACAATCCTCAATTCATATATATACAGTATATATATATAATTGTTTTGTTCACGTGTTTTTTATCTACAGTGTCCTTGATATAAGCTTCATGTTTATTTCTGTCCATCTTCCTACAAGTTGTTTCTAGGACTGTGTGTTGAAGAAGGGTGCTATTAAGCACAGCCAATGGGTGCAGGGACATTCAAAAACAACAGCAAAAAAAAAGAAGATATCCACGCACACTTACTCAGTGCCACAAACAGTTTATCAAATCACATTGTATAAAATATTTAAATGTTTGAAAGTGATTAATACTGCAGTTGATTAGACATGAGATGTTCTTGTTATAAGGTATTTTATTTAAAAAAAAGTGTTGTTAAAACTTGGACACACATCTGCATATAGATATAAAAAGAAAACATTTTTAATACCTTAAATGAAAAAAAACACAACAGATGTTTTTCAATCTGCGTTTATTTTTTTATGTATGAAAGCTGCAATATTAGTTTTTTATAAGATGATTTGTGTATTGATATGGTTAGATAATTGAATGGCAATACTTGCCCTTTTTTATTTTGACTTGGCACATTCCCTGTGGTTGTTTTTGAATGATATGTTTTAAATGTGTTTCACCATCATGGTGCCTTTAAGCCCATTGGTGTACATATCAATATATAAGTGTGTTGCCCCCAGATTTCAAAAATGAACACCTGAAGAAGACCTCTGGTCAAAACGTTGATATTTAATACACTTTTTTGAGGCATTGAGTAAGTGTGCGGGCATATCTCTTTTTCTTCCTATTCGTGAGGACTGTATCTAACATTGAGAGCAATGAAAAACTGGAGTCAAAATCCTCATATGGGTACACAAGCTCATCCCATTAAGCCAAGAATCCCAATCAAGCTGAACCTGACTCTCTGTGGTTTCAGCTGTGGGGATCCAGATGAAGCTTGAATTCTTTCAGAGAAAGTTCTGGACAGCCTGCAGACAGGTAAACTCTTAAACAATTCTGCAACTTCAGCCTCCGGATAAGCACTTGGAACTGAACTACACGTTTGTTTGTTTTGCTTAGTGTACAGCTCTGGACGGAAAATGCAGCATCAGCTGTGATAACGAGGTAAGAAGGGACATTAAGCGCTGGCTTTTTATTTCTATCTCTCACTGTATATATTATGTCGACCTGATCTTTATTTTCTCCCCTCTGACAGGACATTAACTGTTATCTTATTGACAACAACGGCTTCATTCTGGTCACAGAGGAGCAGTCTCAGGTAAGGTGTGCCATAAAAGTCTTGTTTTTATTCTCGCAACTTGGATCACCTCACAGAGATTCAATTATGTTTGAAAATGATAACGTAGGTGGTCACATACTGTTTGTATCATTTCCTCAAAATAACTATAAATCTGTCTGTTTATGGACAAGGCGTACGGACATCTGTTTTCTCCAAAGGAAGCACTACACAACAACACTGAAATAAAAACAAGTTATGCAAAGTTTCATAGATAATTATTTGAGAATATTTTGTTATGATTTTATTAAGTGTCTGTCTAATCCTGTACATGAGCTGCAGCTTGGATCTTTCTGCGCTGGAAGGCATTCTTTTTTATTAAAAACTACAAATCCTTTTCTCACTTGGATGTTCCCATTATTTTGACTACCCACTGCTTGTGTTTAATTGTGTGCCTGTGCACCCTGAGATAACTTCTCTCTCAGACAGGGCTCTTCTTTGGAGAGGTGGAGGGTGCTGTGATGAACAAACTTCTCCAGATGGGCTCCTTCAAGAGGTTAAAAAATGCGATAAAATATTTCACAGCACGTTCACTGCATACTCACATTAAACCTGACCAGAAAGGCATGCTGTCATGTTTTTCATATTTTGTGTTTATTAAAACCTCTGCCTCTCTGTTTGTGTTGCAGGATCACGCTGTACGATTATCAGGCCCTGTGCAGAGAGTACGCAGGGAGCAGCGACAGTGCACGCACTTTATCAGACGTGAGTGTGCAGAAAGATCAGATTTAAAGTCACAGACATTAGAAACAATCATCCCCATTCATCTGCTCTTTTCTGTACGTGCATTTGCATGACCAGAGAAAAAATTATCAGCATACGCCTCGTCTGAGTTTGTGGTTAACACTGTATAAGGAAATATCAGTGACACGTGGAGCAGTCTCAAAATGAACTCAGACATTAAAACGGTGGCAGACATGATTTCCTTTCTGCACACAGATTCTGACAAACTTGTCTCTCTTTTATTTTCAGCCCTTTTCAGTTGTGAAGTGGCTCCTGACGAAACTTGTCATGTAAGAGCAAAACAAATTGAAGAAAATGTGGTAACTCTTTATCTAAAAGCTTTATAATTATAACTACTAACAGTGTTGTGTATGACTTAAGACAAACGTCACTTGTATGATTCAAAATAGAGGGGAAAGAGGGATGTTTATCACTCTTTAAAAACCTCAATAGAACTTCAATTCAATCAGTCAAGTAACATTTCACAACTTTCAGGATAGGTAAGTTAACTTAGTTTGGCTTTGGTGCTTAGATGGTAATTAATGTGTTTATGAGCTACTTATAACCTTTTATATAGACACATAACTAGTTACTACAGCTTTTACTTGAGTTGATCCATTATGTTTTTTCCACTGTAAGTTACTGTAAACATTTGTTTAAATTGATGTTTGTATTTTTGCTTTAAAGATTCCTGCTGGAGTTTAATCTGTACAGCTGGTGGAATGTCGATCTTTCAGTGAAAGGTAACTGTAGCTGACGGTCATGGTGGTCATTTACTGTTTGAATGTGAGAAACAGACGTATGGATGTCTGGGAGAGTATGACCGTGATGGTGGAAACTTACTCTGTTGATCTGTGGTGATATTAGTGTCTGCAGTTCAGTTTAACTCTACTAGCTTTGTCCGCCTTCAGCTCAGAGACCTCGGGGTAAAACCATGATGGTGCCATGTGATACAGTATACCCTGCGTTTGTCTCTGAACGCACCATCAAAGAAACGACAGGCAACATTGACTGTGACGGCTGTATCAGGTACGACTTCAGACCAGGGACTCATGAACTGATTGACCTCTTTTCTAACAATACCTATTGAACATGAAGGCAGTCTAATACTATCATATTATAATTCTATTATTCGTCTCTGCAGATCTTTTGTTATACAGCAGATCCCGAGCAGTAACCTCTTCATGGTTGTTGTGGATAATAAGTGTGACTGTAGCAGTGCTCCTCCGGTAACCATGGACCCCATCGAGATCATGTATATCCTTTCTAGAGGAAACACAGGTGTTTGATATGTGGAAAAGTTTCTTAAAAGCATTTCATCCTCGCATGATTAGTGAGATAATATGAATTATTCTGAGGTCTTTACTTTTAGGTTTATTACATTTTCTTTCTGATATCTTTTCCAGTTAGATGCCTTAATAGTTTCATTTTAAATCAGGTAACATGAGTTGAGATGTGTGTGAAGCTATGAACTGTCCTTGTGATTTATTTACATCCTTGACCCCTTTGAACACAACGAGTCTCTGAAGTGTGACAGACTGAAGTTTCAGAAGGACAGAAAAAAACCTGAGTCCTGTCATCCTTTCCACCCTGAGGTAAGAGAATGTGTGTTTGTTTGTTTGTTTGCATTCACTGTGAGTGAAGGTTTACTTGTATGTCTTTAAAGTAAGTTGGTATTCGAGCAAAGGGACAGTTGACTGCCACAGTTCTTTCTGGCCTGGTGCAGTGACTTCCTGAAGGTTTAGCTGGTTGTTTGGCTATCCAATCTCATTAAGTTACTCAGTTCTCCAGTTAGTGATACAGTCTGACACATAAACTCTATCAAAACTAAAATTTGTTTTATAATTAAGGCTAGGTATGACAAAAATAAACATGTTAATTAGTGTTTGATTTTTAGAGGTGCTTGTAGATGTTTTCTTGTTTGTTATGCTAAGCTAAGCTATCTTTTTTTATCATACATACTGTACATAAGAGTGATATCAATGGTTTAATCTTATTCTCAGTAAGTAAACATATTTTCTCGACAGTTTAGTTGTGTCCTTAATAGTGTATATTGTGTATGTTGTGTACTTTTGGAGAGTTGGACTGCCTGAGACTGTTGTGCAACTGAGCACATTATGATATCCAGCCATCCATGATGGTTGTCCTTTTCCATAATCATTATACTTTAACATACATGGGTCAAATACTGTAAATCTCTATTACATTTGATTGGAATTCAAACCAACATTTTTGGATGAACCTGGCACTGTCACATTGGCCAGAACAAATAACACACAAGCTTTCAGATCTATCACATTTCTCTGCAGTCAATGTTGTGCGTACTTATTTTAAATAATAGACAAAACAACCTAAAAAAAGGGTCCAAATGATTGAAACAACAAATCTGTAAGCATCCACTATCTCTTTCCCCATTTAATCAAAGCTTCAGCCTTCCTGTTGACATGAAATCTCACACCCTGTACATCATAGATGTTAAACACCCGACTGTGTTTGTGCAGGAAAATGCCATGGAGTGTGGTTCAGCAACACGCCTCTCCAGTCGTCTTACAGCGGCTCTGCTGCCCTTGATAGCAGCGACCATCAGCAGGTGACCATAACCAGCAGGACTGGACTTCAGTATGGACTAACTCAACAAGAAGATGCTGACAAACACATAGAGAACATTGCCAAACAGATGTGAACTTACTCATACCTCTGCAAAGGCAGCGCTCTACTAAATAAAAATCTTTATCAGTAGCACTGAGACTCACATCCATTAATGCCAAACACTTAAATAATGCGGTGCAGATAAAGAAAAAGAGAATAACAGGATTGCCTGGTGTCTGCTGAGAGCATTGCTGACAGTTCACCATCTTTTCTATAATGTGTGCTGAAATTAAATAGGAGAAAGAATGACTGTCAACAGCTTGCAGTAGGAGTACAGGCATTTCTTGTCAATGCATTAAAAATCCTTTGTTTATTTCACTGGAAAATAGGATGGCTAATATGAAAGTCTGCAGGATGTAAAATGCACTTTTTTCATATGTGAAAGAATCCAGAGACGTCTATGTTTTGGCAATAACTTGCTAAAGTCAAAATGAACATTGCTTTCATAGTTTTCTGTATTCACATAGTTTAAAGTTTATTTTAAAAGTCCAGTCTTTTAATGTCAATATGGATCATGTCAAATACCTGTGAGATAACAGAAAAGTTGAACTTGCTTTACTCTGCCATTTCCTCTTTCTCGTTTGAAAGCAGGACATTTCAGACAAACTAAAGATGCATGAAGAAGAAGATCACAGAATGTTACCCTGTTAACCATGTGTTTGAGAACGCTTATAAATAAATAAAAAGAAATATTTTCCTTCATTTACCCATTGGGTTATATTTTGTGTGTGTGTGAAAGAGAGCAATAGAGAGGTGTCGATCCTCCAAAGCGTTGTACACCATAGCCTTCTGTGCTGTCACAGCTGCCTCATCAGCGATTGTGGAGTAATAACCTGTTGTACTGGAGGGGGGGGGAATAAATCCAATTGTAGCATCAATAAATATACATGGACAATGTTTTAAACACCATCTCTCATATCAGACTTACATAATGACTTTCAGACTCCCGACGTTTTTGCTCCTCAGAACCTGTTTTAACAAAGAAACACACGGTTTGGCAAAGTTTAATGAATTCAATTATTTAAGTCTATAATAAAAAGATGATTCATTTAATGCATATACGTTTGCAGTCCAACCCATTGTATTTATAAATTTGATGGTCAGATACTCTCGAGCCTATTATGACATCCCTTCTCAAACAATATTTTGTTCTCGTGTGAAACAGAGTGTTATGATCTCAGTGCAGAAGTGGTCGACCACACACATGGTTTACTTTAACTTTGAGCTTCAGCTCTTGCTTGTTCAAGACAAGCTGATAGTTACACCAAACATCTCTATATGTGATTATTTATCTTATCTAATAATCAGGGACTAGAATGTATCAAGTAAACGGATGCCACACACTACATCATTTATAGCCTGTGCTAGTTTGCAATGATTATCTCTAGATGGGCCTTTAAAAGAAACATTGACAAACAAACTCAACAGTAAAATAAATGATATGGAAATAAATAGTGTATAAACACATAATAATACTCTTGGTATAACTAATGCATTTTGTTATACTCTTGGTAAAGCATATTTCTTGAATAGAGTCACTGACTGACTTCAAATGTAATAATGATGCTTGTATCTTTAAATAAGTTGTTTAACTCTTTAAGACTGAGTACATTTGAAGATGCAGTGACTGTGTACATGCAGCTTCCACAGCTTACAAAGATCATCATCAACATATTTGTTTCATTAGAGAAGTAAACAACATTCTCACCTGCTCTTCTTGTGTTGCAGAGAGCTGCAGAGACCAGAAACATGATGCCCACAGTAACTCCACAACCTGCCGCAATGGCTACAAACTTCCATATCCACATTCCTGCTTTGAAACAACAGGAACCATAAACAAGTGTCAGTTTCGCTTCTCACATTCTTAACAAAATACATGTTCTGTGCATAACTGCATTATAATTCAGCCGTGAAAAATATTTGTACAAGTAAATTAAAGTACTAAGTCACGTTCTCAGCTGAAGTTGTCTTCAGAGGGATTTCAGGGAAAGTGCTTTCTTTCGTGTCAGGATTACTGACACTTACACCTAGTGAGTACACAGCCATGAACGTTTATTTAAAAACATGTCCACAGCAATGCATGCAAGCTTTTTGATGAAGTGACATGAATCTGAATATATAGTACTTGTTTTATTAACAGTTATATACATATGGAATATCTGTGTCTTGCACACAAAATAAGGATTGTTAAACCCAATGTTGTTTTAGTTTGTACTACAGTTGGAAGGCTAACTTTACATTTGTAAGAGCTACTGCATATCCATGACATCCTTTTAGAGTACCAGTAAGCAGCATTCAGTTCAGTATAACCGACCTTCAGGGTTTCTCATGTGTATTAAGCTGCCTTCATATCAACACAACAATCAGCATGAACTGTTGAATGATTAATAAACTCACCTGATGGTGGTTTCACAGACGTCGGGAAGGTGGAGACAAAACTACCAACGTTACTTATTGTGCTAACAGTCAGACCTGGTGAATGAAGAACAGTACCTTTAAAACAAGCCTACTTGTCATACTAGATTAAAACAAAAAACATTTCTGATTATTGAAGGCACGGAAAATTGTATCTGATGTTTGTTTTGTAAGAGTAATGGTAGTGGAAGCAGGCCTGTCAATATTCTGACCTGGTGGACAAAAAGGTTTCAAAATCTTTAAAGAATTAAATTCATGATAGTGAGTGATTTATGATAATGTTCTGCATATCTATTTATTTCATTATTAGATATAGGGGTTCGGTGCCTTGCTTTAGGGCACCTCGGCAGTGCTCGAGCAGTGATTTGGCACGTCTCCAGCTACCAGACCAACGTCCCTCCGGTTCCCAACCCAAGTCCCAAAGGACTGAGCTACTGCCGCCCCATTTCCTACCTGTGTTCAAAGTGAATGCATTCATAGTCGGGCTCCTGCTTGACTCTTTTTCCAGAATACCTACAACAGAAGAAGACAGAGTTAGACCAGCCAAATTCATGTGTGGGACATTAATGCAATCATTTAGGCAGCACAATTCATGATTTCTAATGACATTTATTTTGAATACAGACACAGGCCAAATTATTCTATTGGGGTGTCTCTAGCTTTACATTGCCAAAACTGACTTTACTCATGAAGTCATATCAGCTGAACTTATCAAACATATCAGCTGATGTGGTGCAGCAGTGAATCATGAACCTGCACCTTTTCTGACGACCTGTTCGAGCACACATTTTCTAAAAAGGGGAGCAGGCAAAAGACGGAGAGGATGGACTTTTCTCATAATTGGGGGATTTGATGACAGGCTTAGGACACGTTCATTTTAGAAAAACATTATAAGTGCAGTTTAAGCAATACACATATATGTTTCAGTTTATAATCCTTTAAAACAAATCAAAAAGATCCACCTTTCTTGTTCTGATTATGTATTTATGCAGCATCAAGTCGCTCACTGAGTATGGTGATGGAGGATGTTGCACTGTGTGGAGATGGATAATCATTGTCACCGAGCTTTGACACGTAGAAACATGTGAGTTTAACCTCAGCAGGTGAACCCTGATGTGCCATCTTCAGCAGCTCAGTTCCTGTCAGAGTCTGCAGACAGGAGAGTGTTATGGCTCTACTTGAAGTGTAGAAATAACACGTAGACTCTGAAACAGATGTTGGAAGCTGACAGTTCACTGTGACCAAGTCTGTCTCGTTGATCACAGGTGGATTCACAGTCAGTTTAGGTGGAATAGAAGCTGAAAAATTAAGCAAATGTTGGATTAAATGACACATTTATTACGCTCAATGTATTGGTTAATTGAACATGATGACATGACGAGAAAGTATTTCCTATTTTGATTTATTTTGTAAAGTACCATTTTTTATTTTGCTGATACTGCAGCAAGTTACCAAAATAATCAATAATAAGCAGTATCAGTTATCACTCACTTTGAATGATGATGGAGGACATGACACTCTCAGGAGATTGTGTTGCACTCAGGTAAAAACATGTGACTTTAACCTCAGCAGGTGAACTCTGATGTGACATCGTCAGCAGCTCAGTTCCTGTCAGAGTGTGCAGACATGGGAGTGTTTTGGCAGTTCGCCTTCTCATAATGTGGAAATAACAATCTGACACAGAAACAGATGATGGAGGCTGACAGTTCATTGTGACTGAGTCTGTTTCTGTGATCACTGCTGGATCCACTGTCAGAGCAGGTGGAAGAAGAGCTGAAACGTTCAGTTGAACAAATTGTGATTTCATGTATCATTAAAATGTAGAAAAGGCACTTAACTGCCATAATATGTGTATAGAATAAATTAAACGAGAGCTATTCAACTCAAGAACTGACCTTGTGCTTTTAACTGAAGAAATGAACCTTTTAAAGAAAAGTGTGTAAACAAAGGAAACAGATTAATTAGTGATGAGCACATCACTAATCTAATGTATTTCTCTAAACATGGTGTAAAAGTATAACAAAGCATGATGAAACCAATACATATGAATCTAGCATTATAATTCATCAGTGTTTAGTCTGGTTAGTATTTACATACACATTCAATGAAAGAACAGAAGCGAGGTTAATAAACTCACACATGAAGATGACTAGCAGCAGGTGTCCAGCCATGATGAAGCTCAATAATGTGAGTGTTCAATAATCTGTTAAAGACTATACGTGTGTGTGACTATAAAAACTTCTAATTACAGTAGTGTCATTTTGCATAACTTGATTGACGCAAAACCACAGCAGGCAGAGTCGATTCGCACAAACTGACAGGCCACAAACACAAATAATTGTTCTTAAAAAGGCTCAGTGCTCTGGTGATGTATATTTGGAGTGAAACCACCGCAGTGTTGGCTGACTTTTTCAGAGAAAGAAAAGATGGCTTTCATTTCAGAGTTTTCTCTTTGCCTGCCTTGTTGCTTTCTGAAAAACAAAAAGACTAAGATAAATTAACATCAAATTAAGTTAGCTTTTTTCATTAAAAAAAAGCCAAATGAAGCTTCAGTTAAACTGCTCATAAAATACTTAAAAAAAACAGGAAATATGTTATGCAAACATGTACCGAAAGCTATTTTGAATCTGTGTGCAAAAAGCTGAATACAAATACAAAAAACATTTATTAACCTTTTAAAGATAAGCACCGTGCACACTACCCAGCAAACATGCGACATCAAGGAGACATCCAGATCATGTCTGTATAACGTCCGTTAGTCCAGACCCACTTTTGTACGTCTGGCGGACGTGCAATACAGGTTCAATATCTGAACGTCTGGCTAGGACTCCTACTGGAAGTCTGTAGACGTGCAAAATGGGTTTGAAATCTGAACTTCTGGCTAGGACTGTTTTGGACGTCTGTGGACGTGCAAAACGGGTTAAATATCTAGACGTCTGTCTAGGCCCCTTTTGGACGTCTGTAGACGTCCAAAAGGGGCCTCTCCAGCTACCAGACCAACTTCCAAATTTTGGTCCGCATCGGGACTTGAACCGGCAACCCTCTGGTTCCCAACCCAAGTCCCTACGGACTGAGCTACTGTCACCCAGATACTGAAAAAGAGAATAACAGGATTGCCTGGTGTCTGCTGAGAGCATTGCTGACAGTTCACCATCTTTTCTATAATGTGTGCTGAAATTAAATAGGAGAAAGAATGACTGTCAACAGCTTGCAGTAGGAGTACAGGCATTTCTTGTCAATGCATTAAAAATCCTTTGTTTATTTCACTGGAAAATAGGATGGCTAATATGAAAGTCTGCAGGATGTAAAATGCACTTTTTTCATATGTGAAAGAATCCAGAGACGTCTATGTTTTGGCAATAACTTGCTAAAGTCAAAATGAACATTGCTTTCATAGTTTTCTGTATTCACATAGTTTAAAGTTTATTTTGAAAGTACAGTCTTTTAATGTCAATATGGATCATGTCAAATACCTGTGAGATAACAGAAAAGTTGAACTTGCTTTACTCTGCCATTTCCTCTTTCTCGTTTGAAAGCAGGACATTTCAGACAAACTAAAGATGCATGAAGAAGAAGATCACAGAATGTTACCCTGTTAACCATGTGTTTGAGAACGCTTATAAATAAATAAAAAGAAATATTTTCCTTCATTTAGCCATTGGGTTATATTTCGTGTGTGTGTGTGTGTGTGTGTGTGTGTGTGTGTGTGTGTGTGTGTGTGGGTGAGAGAGAGAGGTGGTGATGCGAGCTAGTCACATACATTATGTGTGGTATTGTTGGTAACCTCCTACAGTCTATGTACAGTGGCAGTAAGTTGTAGTAGAATGCAATAGTATTTAAAATGCAAAGACAAACAAGTCTCAGACAAATATACCCTGTTCCAAAAATATGAAGAACATTGAATAGAGAGCAGTTGTTTGTTTTATATGAGTACATCGAGATGCATTTTTTAAACAATGGTCACAACATTTTGAAAAAATTCAGCTTAGTTTTATAGTTTGACTAAACTAAGAAAAACTTTGAGCACAAGGTTAAAAAGTCTTAGCCGTTAAAGCTGTAAGCTGACCCTCTCTTTGTACAGTATGAAGCAGTGTGTACTTCAATGATCCTCCACAGTGCTGTACACCATGTCCTTCTGTGCTGTCACAGCTGCCTCATCAGAGATTGTGGTGTACTGGAGGGGGGGGGGGAATAAATCCAGTTGTAGCATCAATAAATATACATGGACAATGTTTTTAACACCATCTCTCATATCAGACTTACATAATGACTTTCAGACTCCCGACGTTTCTGCTCCTCAGAACCTGTTTTAACAAAGAAACACACGGTTTGGCAAAGTTTAATTAATTCAATTATTTAAGTCTATAATAAAAAGATGATTCATTTAATGCATATATGTTTGCAGTTCAACCCATTGTATTTATAAATTTGATGGCCAGATACTCTCGAGCCTATTATGACATCCCTTCTCAAACAATATTTTGTTCTCGTGTGAAACAAAGTGTTATGATCTCAGTGCAGAAGTGGTCGACCACACACATGGTTTATTTTCTGTTTGAGCTTCAGCTCTTGCTTGTTCAAGACAAGCTGATAATTACACCCAACATCTCTATATGTGATTATTTACTATATTTAATACATATAGGGACAAGAATGTATCATGTAAACGGATGACACACACTACATCATTTATAGCCTGTGCTAGTTTGCAATGCCTTTCCCTAGATTGGCCTTTAAAAGAAACATTGCCAAACAAACTCAACAGTAAAAAGATACAAGATAAAAATAACTATCAAGTATACAAAGTATCATACTGTGAAACAAAGCAAAACATGAAGCACTAGATCATACATATAGTCCTCTTTAATGTTTCAGTTCGACTTTAAAATGATCCCAGTCAGGATCCAGTTTGAGCTCTGCAGGTAACGCAGACCACATTTTGATACTCTGAACAGAAAAAGCTGGTGGTCCGAGCTTTACGGTCTCCATTAGAGGCTCCATGTGTTACAGAACCTGAACTGTGAGTGGAACCACGAGGTCACAGAGCACATGAGGAGTTTGGTGATTTAAACATTTTTGGATGAGTTTAAGATTGGAAAACGTGATGAAATTTCAAAATTTAAGATATTCTAGTTTTTTAGAACATGACAATGATGTGACTTTATCGACTTCCTCTCCAAGATTTGAATTGCTCTGTTGTATATCAACATCAGAGGCCTGATTAAGTACGTGCTGCTTGTGAAATAAATAGTGTATAAACACATAATAATACTCTTGGTATAACTAATGCATTTTGTTATACTCTTGGTAAAGCATATTTCTTGAATAGAGTCACTGACTGAATTCAAATGTAATAATGGTGCTTGTATGTTTAAAAAAGTTGTTTAACTCTTTAAGACTGAGTACATTTGAAGATGCAGTGACTGTGTACATGCAGCTTCCACAGCTTACAAAGATCATCATCAACATATTTGTTTCATTAGAGAAGTAAACAACATTCTCACCTGCTCTTCTTCTGTTGCAGAGAGCTGCAGAGACCAGAAACATGATGCCCACAGTAACTCCACAACCTGCCGCAATGGCTACAAACTTCCATATCCACATTCCTGCTTCGAAACAACAGGAACCATAAACAAGTGTCAGTTTCGCTTCTCACATTCTTAACAAAATACATGTTCTGTGCATAACTGCATTATAATTCAGCCGTGAAAAATATTTGTACAAGTAAATTAATTAATTAATTAATTAATTAAATGTTATTTGGCATGGACATCACAGATACATTGGACAAACCAGATGCAGTGTGTGCAAGTGTTTTAGCATACATGCTAGTTCTCAACACCTGTCCACAGGAGGCTTTTGAAAGGAAACAATTAAAGACAGAAAGAAAAGCAATAAAACAGAGAGAAACAGTAGAGAGAAAATAACTAAGATAAAAAAAAAGAAAATAAGATAAGATATGTGCAGTATTACATTGATAAAAGCGCAGCAATATATTCATTCAGTTATACACATGAATTGTAGTGCAAAGGCAGCATGATACAGCAATAAACCAATCAGAGCTCTTCATGTGAGCACTGTTGATTTGTTAAAAGCATTACTGTTGCTCTCTAGTTTTAAACAGGTGGGCAGCGAGTTCCAAAGTTTTGCCCCCTTTGCAGAGAAAGCAGACTGGCCAAGAGATGTCTTGTACATAGGGACAAGACAATCACCGCTGATGGAGGCTCGTGTGACCGCCCTACGAGAGCTCTGACGCCTAATAGCTAATTCAGAGAACAGTGGTGACACATGATTATTTACACATTTAAAAAACAGTTTGAGATTACTAAAATTCATAAATTAAAGTACTAAGTCACGTTCTCACCTGAAGTTGTTTTCAGAGGGATTTCAGGGAAAGTGCTTTCTTTAGTGTCAGGATTACTGACACTTACACCTAGTGAGTACACAGCCATGAACGTTTATTTAAAAACATGTCCACAGCAATGCATGCAAGCTTTTTGATGAAGTGACATGAATCTGAATATATAGTACTTGTTTTATTAACAGTTATATACATATGGAATATCTGTGTCTTGCACACAAAATAAGGATTTTTAAACCCAATGTTGTTTTAGTTTGTACTACAGTTGGAAGGCTAACTTTACATTTGTAAGAGCTACTGCATATCCATGACATCCTTTTAGAGTACCAGTAAGCAGCATTCAGTTCAGTATAACTGACCTTCAGGGTTTCTCATGTGTATTAAACTGCCTTCATATCAACACAACAATCAGCATGAACTGTTGAATGATTAATAAACTCACCTGATGGTGGTTTCACAGACGTCGGGAAGGTGGAGACAAAACTACCAACGTTACTTATTGTGCTAACAGTCAGACCTGGTGAATGAAGAACAGTACCTTTAAAACAAGCCTACTTGTCATACTAGATTAAAACATAAAACATTTCTGATTATTGAAGGCACGGAAAATTGTATCTGATGTTTGTTTTGTAAGAGTAATGGTAGTGGAAGCAGGCCTGTCAATATTCTGACCTGGTGGACAAAAAGGTTTCAAAATCTTTAAAGAATTAAATTCATGATAGTGAGTGATTTATGATAATGTTCAGCATGAACTGTTGAATGTCTAAATAACTCACCTGATGGTGGTTTCACAGACGTCGGGAAGGTGGAGACAAAACTACCAACGTTACTTATTGTGCTAACAGTCAGACCTGGTGAATAAAGAACAGAACCTTTAAAACAAGCCATACTTGTCATACTAGATTAAAACATATAACATTTCTAATTATTGAAGGCACGGAAAATTGTATCTCTACATTTATTACCTGATGTTTGTTTTGTAAGAGTAATGGTAGTGGAAGCAGGCCTGTCAATATTCTGACCTGGTGGATAAAAAGGTTTTAAAATCTTTAAAGAATGACAATTATGATAGTGAGTGATTTATGATAATGTTCTGCATATCTGCAGCAAAATCTGCAGCATAAGAGTTCAAGCATTTATTAAGTATAACATTTTTTATTTTTTTTTATTTTGATATACTTTATTAATCCCCAAGAGGAAATTCGGGTTTTTACACTCTGTTATTTTAGTGACATGCTTCTCACACACACAGGCCCGAATCACAGACATTCACAAACAGGACCTATGGACATCTATTACAGTTTTTTCCAATTGCTAACACACTAAAATGACATGCATAGCACAATTATTTACACTGACACACAGAGAGCAAAACCTCTTCTCAAGTCTTCAAAAGTCTAAACACATTTTCTGCTTTACACACAT
This sequence comes from Tautogolabrus adspersus, assembly GCA_020745685.1. Lineage (NCBI taxonomy): Eukaryota > Metazoa > Chordata > Actinopteri > Labriformes > Labridae > Tautogolabrus > Tautogolabrus adspersus. Next base: position 20,655,630 of record CM036538.1, read on the forward strand.
TTTGCAATTCAAAATGGCACTTTTTAAATGCACTGAACACGGTTCTCTGCATAAGACACAATAATCTGACATAAAGTCACATGTTTGCCATTTCAAAACACTGCCATTCAAAATGACACTACATGAGCTAATGGGCCAATATATGTGCCACCTGGCCAAACACCTCAATGATTAATTGTTATCACTTCAATCAGGAAGTAAGCACTATGAAAAGACCACAGGTGAGCACATTTTTTTATATATACATTATTTATTATTTTTTTCTGCACATTTTTTCTGCAATTTTCTTTTTCAGTTTACTGTTTTTTGTGAGCATATTTGTGTTCACTCCAATGTAAATATATCTGCTGTGCATATGTTGCACTGACTTGTTTGGTGAAAAATAAAAAAATAAATGTTTCAACAGCATGTGTGTGTATCTGCAAATATGTCTGTGCATGTGAACACTCTGAAGAATATTCTACAATTTGAACTATTTTAGTATTATGGCAAAGCATACTAAAGATGTTTGTGCTTTTCATTATGCCCAACAGTGTGTAGTTGGTTAGACAAAAATCTGGAAATATGAATGAAGTATGTGCCATTTGGTGCAAAAGTTTGATTTTGATAATGCTATATGTAGTTTTGGTGGCAGTGATTCATTTTGCAGGATATATGAGGTATTATGCAGTTTGGGTATGTGGTTTTGTGAATTGTGTTAAGTATTTTGATAAAACCAGCCTAGTTTGCAAAATTGTGTTTTAGCAATTGGAAAAAACTGTAATGGAGAGATGTCAGAGTGGGGCTGCTGCACACTGCTAAGCAGGAAGCGCACCAGAGCGGTTGGGGTTTCGGTGCCTTACTCAAGGGCACCTCGGCAGTGCTCAAGCAGTGATTTGGCACCTCTCCAGCTACCAGACCAACGTCCCTCCGGTTCCCAACCCAAGTCCCAACGGACTGAGCTACTGCCGCCCCATTTCCTACCTGGGTTCAAAGTTAATGCATTCATAGTCGGGCTCCTGCTTGACTCTTTTTCCAGAATACCTACAACAGAAGAAGACAGAGTTAGACCAGCCAAATTCATGTGTGGGACATTAATGCAATCATTTAGGCAGCACAATTCATGATTTCTAATGACATTTATTTTGAATACAGACACAGGCCAAATTATTCTATGGGCTGTCTCTAGCTTTACATTGCCAAAACTGACTTTACTCATGAATTCATATCAGCTGAACATATCAAACATATCAGCTGATGTGGTGCAGCAGTGAATCATGAACCTGCACCTTTTCTGACTTACCCGTCAAGCTGTATCCATCACTCCGAGGAGACAAAGAGCCGGGTTTACCTCCTAATGTGTAATCACAGCTGGCATCGCTTTGTTGAACTGCACGAAGTTGACTCAGAAAATAAAGGATTTCGACAGTAAACTGGCAAAGTGACTGTTTTTTTGAGCTTGTTCGACTCCTTATGGTTGTTGTTTCAACTGGACGACTTGCTTCTCCAAAGTACAGGTTACATCTTGTATGATGATTAGCAGATACAGGCAGAGAGCAGGTAAAGAGCAAAGGTTCTCCATCAGAATGATGAAGACTCAGCTTTGGTTTCTGACCTACAACAAGATGAAGTTTTATCAATAAAAATAAAAATTATAAATCCTTTTATTAAATAGGACATTTCAAAAACAAGTTACACAGTGCTTTATGATTAAAACAAGCAAAGAATCATAAAAACAAACACAAAAATCAACAAATATCTGCTACTCTGCTATCAAGTTGTTTGTAAGACTGGTGTGATATTTCAAACACTGTTGGCATTTGCAGTAAAACTGTGATAACACCCTGCACACATCATGTGACTGAAAACAAACTAAAAGGCCACACACCTTACACCTTTTAAACAAGTTTAAATAAGTCTCAGAGGTCCACAAAACATGTCTCTGAGGTTTCTTGCCAAAAATCTTCTCCGATCCTGTATTTTAGCATGCCTTTAAACCCCTTTACTTAAACCGTGCTCAGAACAGGCTGTTTCTGTGTTTATAGCTTTAAATGCAAGTGAGCTGTGTCTGACCACGCCCCTCTGTAAGTGCTTGGGTGGCTGGGGCTTTCTCGCTCCATGTCCTAATGTTTATGGTGAGAAGGCAGATTCAGAGGGCAGAACAAACACCTGTGGGAGTGTCACCCGCCTGGGGAAAGTGGGTTACTGCCCTTTGTGATGTCACAAAGAGAAAATCTTCAAACGACCTGTTCCAGCACACATTTTCTAAAAAACGGAGCATGCAAAAGACAGAGAGGATGGACTTTTCTCATAATTGGGGGTTTGATGACAGGCTTAGGACACATGTTAGTTTTAGAAAAACATTATAAGTGCAGATTGCACAATATGAAACATTTTTGTATAATCTGATGTGATCATGTTATATGTTACACATACTGTATATGTTTCAGTTTATAATCCTTAAAAACAAATAAAAAAGATCCACCTTTCTTGGTCTGATTATGTATTGATGCAGCATCAAGAAACAGTCACTCACTGAGTATGGTGATGGAGGATGTTGCACTGTGTGGAGATGGATAATCATTGTCACCGAGCTTTGACACGTAGAAACATGTGAGTTTAACCTCAGCAGGTGAACCCTGATGTGCCATCTTCAGCAGCTCAGTTCCTGTCAGAGTCTGCAGACAGGAGAGTGTTGTGGATCTACCCGAAGTGTAGAAATGACACGTAGACACTGAAACAGATGTTGGAGGCTGACAGTTCACTGTGACCAAGTCTGTCTCGTTGATCACAGGTTGATTCACAGTCAGTTTAGGTGGAATAGAAGCTGAAAAATTAAGCAAATGTTGGATTAAATGACACATTTTTTACGCTCAATGTATTGGTTAATTGAAAATGATGACATGACGAGAAAGTATTTCCTATTTTAATTTATTTCGTAAAGTACCATTTTTTATTTTGTTGATACTGCAGCAAGTTACCAAAATAATCAATAATAAGCATTATCAGTTATCACTCACTTCGAATGATGATGGAGGACATGGCACTCTCAGGAGATTGTGATACACTCAGGTAAAAACATGTGACTTCAACCTCAGCAGGTGAACTCTGATGTGACATCGTCAGCAGCTCAGTTCCTGTCAGAGTGTGCAGACATGGGAGTTTTTTGGCAGTTCGCCTTCTCATAATGTGGAAATAACAATCTGACACAGAAACAGATGATGGAGGCTGACAGTTCATTGTGACTGAGTCTTTTTCTGTGATCACTGCTGGATCCACTGTCAGAGCAGGTGGAAGAAGAGCTGAAAAGTTCAGTTGAACAAATTGTTATTTCATGTATCATTAAAATATAGAAAAGGCACTTAACTGACATAAAATGTGTATAGAATAAATTAAACGAGAGCTATTCAACTCAAGAACTGACCTTGTGCTTTTAACTGAAGAAATGAACCTTTTAAAGAAAAGTGTGTAAACAAAGGAAACAGATTAATTAGTGATGAGTACATCACTAAGCTAATGTATTTCTCTAAACATGGTGTAAAAGTATAACAAAGCATGATGAAACCAATACATATGAATCTAGCATTATAATTCATCAGTGTTTAGTCTGGTTAGTATTTACATACACATTCAATGAAAGAACAGAAACGAGGTTAATAAACTCACACATGAAGATGACTAGCAGCAGGTGTCCAGTCATGATGAAGCTCAATCATGCGAGTGTTCAATAATCTGTTAAAGACTACACTTGGGTGTGTGTGACTACATGGACTTCAAATTACAGAAGTGGCATTTTGCAGAACTTGATACACTTGACAAAACCACAGCAGGCAGAGTCGATTCGCACAAACTGACAGGCCACAAACACAGATCTTTTTTTTTTTTTTCAAAGGCTCAGTCTTCTGATGTATATTTAGAATGAAACCACCGCAGTGTTGGCTGACTTGTTCAGAGAAAGACAAGATGGTTTTAATTTCAGTGTTTTCTCTTTGCCTGGCTTGTTGCTTTCTGAAAAACAAAAAGACTAAGATAAATTAACATCAAATTAAGTAAGCGCGTCTTTTCATACTTTAAAGTGTCATTCATTTTTGTTTTTGAAATAGCTTTTTCATAAAAAAGAAAGCCAAGTGAAGCTACAGTTAAACTGCTCATAAATACTTTAACTCTAAAACAGGAAATACGTTATGTGGACATGTACTGAAAGACGTTTTGAATTTGTGCGCATAAAGGTGAATACAAATACAAAAAACCTTTTAAAAATACTCACCATGCAAGCTAAAGAGATGCAACAAACATTAGAAATGTTTTGTTCTAATATTGTACACCCTGCTGGATTTGTATTATTTATTATACAGGATCAGTGGTATATAGAGATCATCTCATTCATTTTGAAAATGAATATAACAAAAATAATCATGTCCGAAATAATACTTTAAATAGAATAATCTCCCTTGTTATCTGTAGTACCATTTTACACAGTTGATTGTAGCCTATGTCAAAATAATGGAAACATGCATCATGTATTATTGTCTCAAACAAACTTGAGCTCGGACCAGTAGGCTAAACATCCACAGACAACAAATTCAAAAGTGACCACAGACTGTTCATGTTGCGTCACTGACAGCTTTAGTTAATTAATCCCAAATGATTAGCACCTGACGTGATGCGGTTCACCTGGTCTGATTTGACCGGAAGCGACCTCATAAAGACTGAGACGCGTGAAGTGTAGCTGTAGCGTCCTACTTTTAGACTTCACATAACCTGCTTCAAGAAAGGGCTCGTTTTTATACATTACATTCTCAGTGATGCCTCCTAAAAAGACAGTGACGGACTCTGCTGATGCTCCTGTGTCCTCCAGCGATGATCCGGTGGAGGAGAAAGTCGAGAAAAAATCAGGTCTGACTCCATACCTGATGTCAAACAAGACCATTTTCTTCTTCACCCATTTGAAATTATTTATTTTGACATAATTTAAACTTATCGTTCTTCCCGTAGATGCTGCGGCGCTGCGTAAACTTGCAACTCACCCTTCCACAGCCATCATGGTGAGAGAAGCACTTACAGAGCTGGATTCCCGCAAAGGCGTCTCATCCGTGGCCATACAGAATTATATTAAACAGAAATACCCCTCTGTCGATTTGGTTCGGCTAAAGACCTTCGTCCGTAAAGCGTTGAAAAAGGGGATCGAGACTGGTACGTTGGTGCGTCCTGCCAACTCCACCGTCACCACAGGCGCAACGGGACGATTTCGGGTGAGATTTCAAGTCTACAGTTTCTTTAAGGCGGGTAAAATAACGTTTTTAATCATTTTTTATCTTGCTTTAGCTTCCACCCAAAGTGAAGGAGACTAAGGCAAAAACTGAGAATGCAGATCCAAATGTGCAAAAAGTTCCCAAAGCAGCCAAGGATGGAGCCACCAAGCCCAAAAAAGCAGGTATGACTATTTTTTACAGGCAGTAATACAGGGTTTTATGATTCTTTCTTTAACAGCATGTTACTTGTTAAAGGTACCACAAAGAAGAAAGAGAAAGCAACTAAAGAGGAAAAGACAAAGGAGGTGAGAATGCTTGTTGGTTTTTTAAAGGCTCACAATATTTGTTTAGTAAAATTCACAACTGAGATATGACAATCATTTAGAAAACCCTTGTGGATTGTAATTTTTGTTTTTGTGGGTCTGATGAACATTGTGGTGCTCTTAGGGTAGTGCCATATACCAGATCAATCCAAAATTCATAAGGAATTGATTTACTAATTGTTTTTATAGATTTTGGCTACAGCCTTGTCTCAATCGGTCTTTTTATTTTAAGGGCTCAAAACCTCCTAAAAAGTCTAAGAAAGATGAAGAGGCTCCCACATTAAAGTCTGCTCCAGCAAAGAAACCGAAAGCTAAAAAAGCTACAGAGAAGGGAGCCGGTGAAGAAACCTCTGATACAGTTAAAACTAAAGCAGCAAAGACCACTAAGGAGGAAGCAAAGACTACAAAGGAAGCAAAGGCAGTAAAGGAGATCAAAAGTAAGGCTGCTAAAGAAGCTCCTGCTCCTAGAGCACCTGCGAAACGAGGGAAGAAGACTGCAGAGTAAAGTTGTAATTAAATGTTTTATACTGTTTTGTCTGCAATAAAATCTTAATTTTTGGAACTCCTGTCTGCTTTTTAAAACCCTTTAACTTGAGGTCAATCAACTCACTCGAGTAGATTTTTCTATAATTCTTGAACAAGATGATAGTCTGCATTACGTGTATTTTACATTTCCATTGCATAATTATGTGTAAATGTATTGGTGTACATTGAACGCACTTTTAATAGGTGCTATATATATATTTTTTTTTTACTATGTCCGGAGATGATCTGGACTCTTAAACTAAGAAATTTAAAGGGACATTGAGATTAATTTTGTTTTGTTTCAAGGGGGCTAATGGTGTTGCACATATGAGAAGTGTGACCATATAGTGTTTTCTGTGCTACTAGATTCCTTATAAAAGTGCCAGATGGATACTGGAGATCAGACAATTTTATTAATTCCTTTTTTGGGAATTCTGAGGGGCAGATATAATTAAGATACTCTCTCTGCCTGTAGAAGTAAAAGGAGTACGAAAAGGTTGGGGCCCCATGTTTTCATCAGGGGGATGACATAGTTAGCCACCGCAGAGACAAATGCTAGGGGGACTGCAGTAAGTGCAGGCAGCATCTCGATTACTTTTCCAAGAGTCTCTGCAGTGTCATGCTCCAAACCTTCGAGCTGTACCGTATTTTGTTGTTGCTCCAGCTGGAAGAGACGGGTCTGACAAGCCTCCAGCACCTCCTACAGGTCAGAGATAAAACTTGTCAGAAGATGCTCGAGTGTCTAATAACACACTGCACATAGCAGCCACACCTTTTTGGTCTTAGTTAACCTTGTCCATAGAAGATCTTTAGACTCGTTATAGACATGACAAAGTTAAATAATAAAAGGGTAACTTCAACCTCCCGGGACCATGTCTAACCAGTTTAATTCTGTGTACAGTTATACCTCAGGAGTATCTGGCCGTGTATTTGCTGTGTGGTTACTGGATGTGAATATGATATGGACCATCAAAAAATAGTGATAAAATTAGATATCGAGAGGGGGATTCTATCAAGACAGGTCCCTTCGTAATGAAGAACACTCATTGGTTATAAGGTCAGTAGATATTGTTCTTTAGGGGTTGAATCTACAAAACCAATCTTTATTTACCAAAAAACTCTGCTGAAACCCAATCATTCTTTAGATATTATGGCTCCCTGAGGTTGTAGACCCTGGGCTACTTACCTGCTTTATCCAGTTGTTACTGTAAACCAGCATTAATAAAGCAGGAAAACAAATGGGTGGCCAGTATAAATAACAAGTTTAACGTCGATTATATTATTAGCCTACATGTACAATGGAAAAGGCTCACTTTAGTGGAACACAGCCATCATTTATGTTTTTTTGTAGCACCTGTGTATTTCCTGTTCTCTGTCCAGAGCCTGCTTTGAAAAGACTTACATGAATATATGTTGCACTTTCATAAGCCAGGTAAGCAATCTCCTCCTCCATGCCAGCCAGCTCCTCTTTTAAGATCAAAATCTCATTCTTGTGCAGTTCTGTCACGTTGTTGATCTGCTCATTCAAAAGTCTACACCTACATAATAGGGGTAACAGTAAAACACAGATAGGACATGTCACAAACTCTCAATGCACCAGAACAACAGCAGGACCATCTACCTAGCCTACCTGTATTCTTCCTCTTGTAGGTCATCCACAAGCATGGTGTACTTTTGTTGGTATACAGCTTTTAAGTTTTCAAGGCACATCTGAAATGGAACCTTGTTTACCCTAAGCTCTTGTATCTCGTGGACTAAAGCATCAAAGCCTGAGGCCTGGGCATGGTCAGGGGTATTGTCCCTTATTTCAGTGGGTCCTCCTGTGGCTTCTGCAGGGCCAGATGTAAAACCACTAGAGCGGTCATCGACTCTGCCATTCTGCTGGATTGACTGCCTTGTCTTGGAGGTCCATTTTCTCCCCAGGGCCAACACACTCATCCCCCCTGGGTTTTTCAGGGCTGCAACGTTTTCAGGTTAGGAGAATTTGTACTGCTTGGACACCTTAGCTGCAGCAAAACAGAGTTTGGTTAGAGTTTGACAGACCACTTCCCACCCGTACAAGATGGTTAAAAAGCTTATCTTTTAATGAATATAACAGTCGACTCTTACCTGACTTCAAGTGAAGTTATCAACTTCTGTTAACGTGGATCGTTTTCATTGGTGCCGTAAGCTAACTTAAGCCACACGACCCTTTTTTTGCTTAGCTAGCATTAAAGATAAAATTAAACGCCAAGTGTACCCGTTCTGTAAATTATCCACATTCAGTTTTTTTGTGTGTAAATGTGGTCGCTGAAACGGAAAAAGATGGCTTAACTTTTACTGTTAGCAGCTGAAATTGCACCGACGGTTATAATTTCATGTTGCTCAGCAACGGAAAGGCGAATAAAGAGCGAGTTAACAATGAACACGCCTGAATCTATTGTCTGAATGTAATCAAGTTCGGCCTCGCCTGACAACGATATTTTCGTCACAGCTGCATTTCTACATCACGAGAAAGCAGTAGGCTAAAAAACGTCAAATCCCCGGGAGTTGGGGAGTGGATGATGTCAGCACTGGCAGAAGTCAAGTGAGGGGGGCTTTCCTTCACCTGGGCCTACCCTAATGTGGATGCAGCAAGGGCATAGTGTTTATACTGTAGGTCATTATATTTTCCACATCTGAGGTTAAACAACAGATTTATCTATGGCAACGGCTATCCACAACAGAAATTAAGTATTAAGTGCACTGATATAGGGCCTCGATACTGAACTAATTTTAACATGTCATCGGCAGAAAACAAACAGAGATAATGATAACAGTCTCAATTCCCAATTAATCAATTGGCCCAGTAAAATGTTTCGGTGATGCAACACCAAACCAGTGTTCAAATGACAAGTCTCATAAACTTTGTTCCTGTTACTCTCATGGTTCAGGTAAACAGCTTTATGTTAATTTTTTTTGTCCAGAGTTTGGTTGTAGTTACTTGTTTCATCATACTGGTGAGGGTGTTCATATAAACCAGGGATGGACAACTTTGGTCACAGCAAGGGCCACATTCATTTAATTCTAACTGCATGGGGGCCAAATTGTAGGACACAAATGATTACAGTCAATTATGGCTCAAATTTCACTCAACATATACCAGTGATCAAATATTAATATGGACATATTTCTGGTTTTCATGATTTCATGGCAGATTTTGTCATGTTTTCTTCATGTTTCCAATGAATTGATATGATGTAAAAATTGACCTGAGGGCCACGTTGAGGATTGATGGGGGCCGCATGTGGCCTCCGGACCGCCAGTTGCCCACCCCTGATATAAACCAATAAGAACAATACTTAACTCCCTGAAATACAGTAGGCCTACATTCCACACATACAGCCTACTTGTGAACCAAGTGACCCCAACAGGAGTGACATGTAAATTGAGCAACAACAACGTAATGATGACATCGAGACAAATGCAAGTTAAACTTTCATTTTCACCTTTAAAACAGCAAATTTATTTGTCTTTAAAATATAAAAAAATCAACTAAAAAGTATTACTATTTCATTGTCACTAATAGAAACAGTACGGAAGCACTGAGTCTTTGAGCTCTTTTACCGCTCTTCAAGTATGTTAAATCAGTTCATAGATTATTCTTCAGCAGTGGAACAAAAAACACCAGGACAGCAGAACCCAGCTGGCCCAGAGGGCAGGGTCCAGATCCAAATATAAGTACTCGATAGTAGTTATCATGGTTGGCAGAACCAGTGTTACAGACTTTAAACATCCAAAAGAAACAAGTCAAGAACCCACTATTATTTGATCCAGTGACAAGTCTGACTCCAGAGCAATGTAGCTGTTGTGCAAACACCCCATTCTTCAGATGTAGCGAAGGAAAAAAGTTGGTCACAAAAGCTGAAATTCTAAGGATTGAATAAAAGAGAAAGAGAGAGCAGAATGAAAAATTATAATGGCAAGACCAGAAGAGAGGAAACTTACAAAAAGAGAATGTGGACAACTAAATCAGCAGAACACTGTCGGCACGTTACAGTTAAAATAAAATCAAAAATAAAAACATCAATCAGCTTTGTTAAAAATAGCAGTGACTTCAAAACAATACCACTTGATTCAGCTTAAAAGTAATACAACTAGACAATTTCTTCTGTGGTGTAACAATGCAAAGTTTTCCACATGTAAACAATTCCACTCAGAAGAGAGAAATCTAGTGTGCAGTTCTCTCTGCCCCTCCTTCAACTATAATCCATTTACCCTTACAGTATGTGCTTGTGCCACAAATGCACTAAAGATAGCAGGTTGATACCAAGCATCCAGCCTTTTCTCCCCCTAATTCACCATATCATTCCTCTTAAAACACATTTCAGGATGTGATAAAGTGACAAACCTCTGATGCAACCCTCTTGAGTTTTTTAAAAAGCTGAGGAATAATAAAAGGTAGGGCTTTTAAAATTCAACTTCCTGTATGGGTGAATGTCCTCATTTTACACAACAGCCCCATCCCTCTGTTCTTAGAACATTTAAATAAGCCTTCAAAGTCGGTCATCTTGGGTGCAGAAGAAAGCGATGCAGATACTCAGAAATAGCCTCCCAATGCCTCCAGAAGAAGGCGAGGAAGATCACGAGTAGTAGTGTAGAGAGTGTGCGGCTGCGGGTTTTCATTAAGGGGACGACACAGTTAGCCACTGTGGACACAAACACCAAAAGCACCGCCATGACCGCTAGCAGCACATTGATTAGTTTTCCAAGAAGGGTCCTTGCTGTGGCATTCTCCAAACCCTCAAGCTGCACCACCTGCTGTTGCTGCTGCTGTAGCTCCATCTTGGAGATACGAGTCTGACAAGCCTCCAGCGCCTCCTACAGGTCAGAGACAAAAATTTCAGTAAAGAAGTTCAGAAGATGAAGCAGAAACAATTACCGGAAGTACATTTTGGTGAGCTTACTTGAATGTCTCTTGCTCTTTCATAAGACTGATAAGCAATCTTCTCCTCCATACTGGCTAGTTCCTGTTTTAAGTTCAGAATTTCATTCTGGTGCAGTTCTGTCAAGTCATTGAGTTGTTCTTCTAAACGTTCACACCTGAAAAATAGTGAAAACAACACAGATCAGAGACAGGACATCTTTTCTCTTCTACCCATACACACCTTCTAAATACAAGTGTACAGGACATTTTACAATACCTGTATCGCTCCTCTTGAAGTGCCTCCATGATCATCGTATAGTCACGTTGATAGTGAGTTTTTAAGTTTTCAAAGGACTCCTCCAGTCGACCCTGGTTTTCCCGAAGCTCCTGTATCTCATGAAGTACAGCATCAAAGCCTGATGCCTGGCCATGATCAAGGGTGTTGCCCTTGGAACTAGGGGGGCCTCCAGGGGCTCCAGTCGTACTGTTAGCTCCTGCTGAGCCAGAAGTAGCGCTAGAACAGTCCTCATCACTTCCATACTTTGGGCTGGAATGCAACTGTCCTGTCCCAAGGGTCCTCGTTCCCCCAGGACCCACTCCTTCATCTCCCTGAGATTCATCCAGGGAATCTTTTAGGGCTGCAATGTTGTCTGCACTGCCGAACTTGTTGCGGATGAGAGAGGCGATTTCTCTCGGCTTTGACACGACAGCTCCAGCTGCAGAGTGAGTGGCGTGAGAGAAACTGGATAGGCCACCTGTTACCTGTAATAAGCAAGATCTGGTCAGTACTCAGGCTGCAACATGAGAAATATAACTGTATGACTTCTAGTTTAACCACTGTAAACAAGTGAATTAGGCTGATAATAATTTAAAATTGCATTCCCCTTTCTGAAATCATTATTTTCTGAAGGTGAAGACAGTGGATGGATCTGGATGAAGACATTTCCCCCAGTTAGAGTTCTCTTAGCACTGGGGGAAACGTGAGAAAAGTGATCAAACTGCATTGGTGTTAATATGGCATTTGAAAATGTAGAGAGAAATGTTAGCCTAAAGTTCCTGCTGTAAGTGTCATAAAGCTCTTACAAAGAACATCGCAGGCACCAAGAAAGCACAAACCTTAGCTCCAACATCTTTCAGCCCCTGGTGCATGTCTCGAAAAACATCTTTGGGCTGGCGAGGGATGCCGTTGTGCTCCACCTCTCGAAGCTTCCGGTGGTAATGCTCCAGCTTCCTCTGCAGTTGCTGGATAGTCTGAGCTGACTTTTGATTCTTCTTCTCAAACACCTGCTTGATGCGTGCACTCTGCTGTTTGTCTGCGTTATTAGCGAGTTTCAGGTACTCGGCCACGTTGTCGTCACGTGCAGTTTGTTCAATTTTGATTTGTTCCGTGAGCTTTAGAATTTTCTGCTGTAGTTGGGCAATGGCCTGCTTAGTTCGCTGTGGGTCTGGGGTACTGTCGACTACATCATACCCATCTGCACCGTATGGGAGGGCATTGGGTGACACAGCAGGGCCCGTTCCATCATAGCGGTCCGGCTGTTCAAATAAAGGAAAAGAAGAAAAGATCAAATTAACAGGAAGACATGTCTGTTATTTAATGTTTGATCTAATGAGCACCCTTACAGTGTCTAATGTGAACACCTGTGTTTATACTTTATACTGAAGATATGATTGTCACTTCTCTTTTACAACAGCAGATGGCACTAGTAAAGCTAAAGTTTCACTTCATGGCTCCAGTTCAAGGAGCCCTAGGGGGAAGGAAACAGTTAGTTAAATAGTCCAGCTTAACTGTAGATTTAACAGGAGGTATGGCATTGATTTTTATTTTACCCCTCAGGAGGTAGATTGAGTCAAAGCCAAGTGCAAATGAGTTGAGTCCCTAAACAGTCACCAGAGCCTCAAGAGTCAAACTTGGGCAACAAGAGGAGAAGTAAATCGTACTTCCCGGTTATTAAGACAAACTGAAAAGGCCTCATTATGATGTGCTTGTTTTTCCAGCTTTTATTGTCTGAAGAATAGAGTCAAAAGTATTAACAACATCTTGGTATGCAAGGCCTGTCGGATATGGTCAGGTCAATCCAGTTTCCAGATCCATTTAAGTGATTTTTTTTTACAACAGCATAGAACCATTATTTTATTTTTGGCCAACATAAGGCCTGAAACAACTGTCAGGACAACAATGATAAGTCCCTGAGCCTTGCAAAATGATAAAGGAGCTAAGAGAGAGCTGCTGATGAAAATGTCATTTAGCCAACATTAACAATAAGATGTTTATTTTTTCTTATCTAGGAAGTGATGGGCTTTTATGGTTTGCTTGGTTCCTTTTTGACATTGTTTATGTATTCATTGTCAAAAAACAACAATCATTTAGTTTCAGAGTGTTTAGCCCTGCAAGCATTCTCTGTCCTAAAGTACTCTCAGAGACAGCGAGGGCTAAATATAGAAAGGCTTAAAGCACATAGTGACCAACCAGTCAAAGGCAATCTGTGACCTTCCTCCACTGACAGCTCATCTCGACATTCAAGGGTTCAACCAGGCCCATCTGAACCATTAACAACCTTTGAACATGGCTACATCATTACACTCACTTTGACTTTTTTCTTTTTGCAAACAAATACAATGCATATGCTTCATTGTGAGTGCACAGCATCTCATTGTATTCTGTATTCATAGCCAACATGTTATGACCTATAGCAACATTTCTAAGAACTAAGAACATTTTAGGTTAAAGGATGTTGTCTGTTTGTACATGCTGGATATATTTGTATATGAATAGAAGAGATTGTCAGAGTATACGGGATATAAGACTATTTGTAGGAGATCAAGAATGAACAATTCTGTGTTAAGAAAAAAAAGAAAATTTACATGGACTTTGTCATTAACATTGTTTTTATTCCCTCACGATTGTTGGGTTGAGTTGAAATGTATCAAAACAGGAGTCAAGCAGTCAACCAAGCCGTTTGCAACACCTTGAGCTCAGTTTCTTCCCGACCTGATACAGTTTGCAAATTTGCATTTTGCAAAGAGATGTTGGATTAGCTACAAGCAGTTCCTAAACCCCTTTGTGTACAAACATTACAGGATCATCATTAAAGGATTACTTCTGCTGCTGAAGTTAAAAAAATATGAACATAATAAAGTCTGTACCAGTGCTAAGGTTATAGAAGAGTCTTTTTGTGTCTGTAACTAAAGTAAGGCCTTTTCTTTGATTCCCTTCCCTTAGGTTTGACTCAGGCGTAACTCCGAGAAGGAGTGTGACCACAAAACAAAGCAATTCTCCTCCTTTGTGCACCCCCACACACACTGGCGCACACAACAACTGCCAATGTGACCTATATCCAAAACCCCTCATATCGCCCAGTGTATGGCTTGCTTCAACACTGGAAATTCTCCTGCTCTGATAAGCCTGGCTCAGGCTACAGGAGCTTTAAAATCCTACCTGATTGAAATCGGGTAACATCACACACATAAGGAGAATCTTAACAGACTCCATAATCTCAAGCATGCACACACTACAAGATATGAAAATAATGGCAAATCACATACTTCGGGATTTTACTACGGTTATCGTGCCTGGTGGAGGAACGCACCACCTCACAGGACCTCCTTCAAACAATGGAGCCGGCAGTTAAATTTGCGATTATAATGCTTTGTGTCGAGAGGAAAAAAATAAAAACGAGTTTGGGTGAAGAAATGGCTGTGGAGACGCAGACAACATGGATGGTATATTCTTCAACAAGAGCTGGAGGTAACTGTCAAATTCATTCTGGTGTCTAGCACACCTGTGCAGGTTGCGACTTGCCACTGGCTGCCACTACTGTCCACTTATTACTGTCTTCACTTGTCTCTTGCGGTCATTATAGTCACGCACGACTTCTGCCAGACCCTTTCACGACATAATGGTCAAGATTTTAAATCCTAAATATCAAACATGTTTGATATAAATCAGGTGATCCCCGATGATCTCTGAGCAGATCGTGGACGTTAACATTTGATCTTTATACCACTCACCCTACAAGAAAATCTGGGAAGATAATCAGTACCTAGCAGCCTCGAGTCGGGAACACCCCCGCGACTGACTGGGAGGGGGAATCGGACCTCAAATCGGCCTGATCATCCAGTAGTCTGAGCCAGGCTTTAAGAATCTACTGTTGCATGAAGATGCTAAAGTTGTTCTTGACAGGACTCAGACACTCACCTTGTCTGGCTCTTCCGTTGAGTGATAACCCGAGGTCAGCAGTATGTCAACTAGGGCGGGGCTGGTGGGTGTATCTGTGGTCGAGGAGGAGCGTGGGCGTCCAGCCTGAAGCAGGGCCTCGTGGGTGCTGCGCCTGTGGATCTGCGGGCTTCCTTTCTGGGGAGGATCCGCAGAGCCTCCCACCTTGCTGCGGCGGCTTTGCAGGCTGGTGCCTCGCTTCATCATCGGTGGAGCACCTCGGATCTGCTGCAGAACTCTGCTCAGAGCTGCAGGAGGGGCGGAAGCAGCAGAGTTGTCAGAATCCACAGGCAGGGCCAAGGAGGCGGGAGCATCCGCCACCTCTGACCCCGCATCAGTGGGTTCGGAGCATGGGGCACCCAAGCAGGATGAGACAGAGTCATGTGGGGAAACGGAGGAGCGTCGGCGCTGTGGCTGGAAGAAGTGCTTCAGGCCATGGCCCAACGCTCCCATGTTCTCCAGGGCATTATGGGTGATTTTGGACAAGCCGTGCTCTGACTCCGATGCCCTCCTGCCAGCCTCTGGCTCCGCTCGACCTCCTGCGTCTGGCTCTTCTGGACTCTGCTCACTACTACCCTGATCCATTTGAGACCTCCAGTTTCACAGTGAGGCTCTACGGGGGTGCAGGGGACTAGCTACGCCCCGACGACACCCCCCCCCCCTCCCCCCCTCTGAGAGACTGGTTGAGAGCCGGGGAGCAGAGGGAATGGCACTCAGTTGGGCCTTGTGAGTGGGCATGCATCTGTGGCTTGGCTCAATGTCATGCTTGTCTACCACAAAAGGAAAATAAAATGAATTATGACATGCTGCAGTGGGTGATGAAAATAATAAGCAGTGGCAGAATATTAAACAAGCAACACAAATAGGTTGACAGACATGACAGCTGTTGTTGCATTTTAATAAAGGAAGGTTTATTGTTTATTTTGTTTGAAAATTAATTCATGATTGAAAAAAGCTTTCTGTTTTCTCTATGCTGAAAGAAAACAGTAGGTATCCATTTCAGCTAAACAGCAATTGTATTGGCATGTCTGAAATTGTCAACCCAGTAATGCAGAAACACAAAGTCTAAAAATAAAAATACACAAGGTTTACGAACACTTTCTGAAATGTTGATGTTTATTATTTAAGTCATTGCTCCTGCTGATTTCTGACATCTCTGCCTTTTTTTTTTTTTTCCTTCTGAGCATTCAAATCCAACTTTACAAAGGACCTCTTAATTATGAATAAATATGTTCCAGAAAGTATTCATAACAGAAATAAATGATCAACAAAACTTTAAGTGCTTGAATGATGCTAAAAAAAGAGACTACAGAGTGTCAAAAAAAAGGAAATTCAATTCTAAATGGACAGTAATTCTTATCCAATTTTCTGAGGATTAAGATGTTCAGTGATCCACGGTGGTTCCGCTTTGTGTCTCATTTTATAACAAGACTAAAATCCTGCACTGTGGCGAGTCCACGTCCTCAGCTCTCAGGTGGCGGCTTACATAAAAGCCTCTTGATTTTACTAACATGTAAGGAGACTGAGAAAGAAAGCAAGAGAGGAGGTGAAAAAGAGTTTGACTTACCATCAGCCCAGCTTCTCCTCTACTGACTCACAACTCAAGGTAGGCTAAATGAAGCAGAAATATGAACACAAGAAAACATAAACACTACGCTCCATACAGCAGAAAAACATTTGAAAAATAAATAAAAAAAGACTTGAACACAAAACTTCAACTCAGCAGTTACTGGTAATAATGGATATGTGAAGGAATACAACACGAGACTTAAGAGCTTCTAACATGCTGAGTCAACAGTCCACCACCTAATGGACCTTTGTTTAAAACCTTAAAAGCGAGAAGCACGTCGATGCATGACGAGCCTTGTTGTGTGTTACAACAGAAACTATTCTTCGAACATTTCAGCATTCATACCATGACAAGATCAACACCATAACAGCTCTACACACTTTTACTTTAGTGTATTACAAAGAAGCAAACATCCAAACCTGAAATATGTTCAGAGTAGCAACACTGCACAACTCATCTGTGGCTCGTACAAGAGGGGCAAGAGTCTGTCCACATTTTCTCCTGGGCCAATGAAAAGCCAACTATAAAGCAGGTTACCCTTTCATACAAACATCGAGGGGCCGTAACTACATTTTCTTTTACATTACCTTTGGTTATAAGCAACGCAGACTTAACGTTCAAGCCTCAAATGAGCGCACTATCCCTTTTCATCTTTGTGTTCACATCATTCTGCTTGTTTATTTTACAATCCACATGTATCAGAAATGCTGTCTTTTTACCTTTTTCGTTTGTATTATTGAGTCACCTATTACATGTTTGCCTGCACTTACTTTCCTTCGTTTCCCCTCTATCAAAGTCAAAGTCATCTTTATTGTCAATTTTTCCATACATGCTGGACATACAGAAATATCTTCTCTCCAAACCATGGTGCAAGCTAAGTATAAAAAGATTTTAAAAATATATACAAAAATACAAAATATAAAGGATAAAATGCAGATATACAAAGTACAAGATAATGGGGGGGGGCAGGTGTAAGTCACTCTACATATTGTAAAGCCCCTGAAGCTTTTTGTGATTTTTGAATTTGTGCTTATATTGCAAATCGAGTTGATTTGAAATACTTTTTGTTTTTATTAACACTGATGAAATTGACCACCTAAATCAAATGACTCCCTCGTTTTTTTATATTCTGTCCTTATTTCTAATGTCAATGAGAGACACACTCATTTGAGTCTACTTTGTCTTCGCATGCTTGACTCACAAGGAATTAAACCCAAAACACGACTCACAGAAGTTGCAGCACTCAAAATCAATTAAAGGTTGAATTTGTTTTTTACGGACTAAACTCTTCATTACATACCGTTAAATGAAACCAGAGACACACATATTATTACTAAGCATGGAAATCAACATTAAGCATCCAGACAGAATGTTTGACAATATACAATGTGTTTATGCACAGGACAAATCGCAAGCCTTAAGTAATGGGACTGACTATGCAGTGCATGGATTATTTTGCAGAGAAACAGAAAAATTATTCCACGAGTCAGCAGAGCTATGAAGTATCACTTAACAAGCCCGCAGCAAAATCTAGCAGTACAAAAAAACCCTCTGAATTGCTCCATTAGTGCTACACAGTGACTCATTACTGCTGCTCCTGCTGTTAGATCTGCACTGTTGGATAAGAAAGAAAGCATGATGTTAAAGGGTAGGTGGTAGTGAGAATAATAGTGCAAAAAGAAAAGAGAATCTAAGCCATGGTTTAAAAAGAGGCTGCTACACGGTTTCATTATATCAGGGCTGGCTTACTGCAGTCAATCTTTTTAATTATTACCCGATACCAATAAAAACGTCGATAGATAATGATATGTAGCCGCCCTCCTTCTATAAGTGAATGACTGTAAAATCAATCTGACTGCTGGTAACTTTAGACTGCAATCTCTCAAAACTACATTCATTTTTGACACCCATTAAAAAGTTCTGTATCACAGTCTGTGTTGTACCAGGCACTCCTGAGATCAGGTCTGCAAAGCTGCTGTTTAATTCCTGAGAGATGTAACAATAAAGGTGCACATCACACTGACTTAGTTCATGATCTTGAGGTGTTCAGTTATCATGTTACCATGTATCTTACTGAATTAACTCTAAGCTTCAACTATGGATGCCTTCAATCTAGTTTGTAAAACAGTTTATGTTCAACCCCAGATCAACAATTCTTTACAGACATGGAACTATAAGCTTGATGTACACTGAGACTACAATGGCATGCGACTCCTCAAGGCTAGGGGCAAAGTGTTCTCTTGGAAATGGGTCAGCCAACATTCGCCTATCACTCTGTGAACATGACGGGATCCAAGGTCACATCATCTACAGTGTTGAGTGTGTCTAGCAGCATTTGAGCCTTTTCATGTGTTAAATAAAACATTTTTGCAGCCTCATGGCAAACATGCGTCTAGGAGCAGGGTGTTTCATTTGATGACTGCTTTTAACGCAGTATTACGTCTGCAAATAACCCCTCAGCTTAGCACTGATTTGTGATTTTGCAAATTGTATTTACAAGTTAATAAAGTAGACTTTGTGCTTATTTTGAGAATTGAAAATGCAATACCATTCCATTATTAGTCACAATCTTTTAAATGTGCTTATCATTGGTAGCATTTCTTTTTTTTAAATGCTGTATGAATTAATGGCCATAATAGTATGGCTCATTTAAACAAAAATGACATTTCATAGGTTATTATAGAGGGACACAGACACAGTGCTTGTATACACTTACTTTCAGGTGTGGTCATCAGCAGATGATCTGTTGTGGATCTATTTACATGAAAAGGTGTAATCCAAGGGAAATTGGAAGTCTGCTTCCTCTGGGTTACTCTCACAAATGGGACTGTGGACGGATAGCTGTTGAACTTTAGTCAGCTGTTTCCGTGGACATTTAGAAAAATCACATGCTGCAACGAAAACAAACAGAGGAAAGTAAGTCTGAGAAACAGGTTGTTGTGAAGACTGTTTTGATTTGATTTTTATCACATCCTAATGGTTACCAAGGGTTTTGTTTCACTTCATGAGACTTTAAGAATTTTCACAAGTTACAACTTGGATGAGGACTATCATACATTACATGATGTCTCAGTGTTTCCTCGAGGTTAGGGGTAGTGGCATCGCCACTGGGGAAAAATCCATTTTTTGTATTTGTTTAGTTTTGTTTGTTTTTAAAAGTGCATTTACTTTATAAAGGTTACAATTAAACCACAATAAGTTTACATAGCCGACTTCAATGTTAGAAGTAGCTCTGAAGTAGTGAGCACAGTAAAGGTAAAAAAATGATGATCCTTTGTGAGTATGCACACAACCTTCATGCCAGCCCTGCATATGTTTTGGCCCCAGTTGGGCAGCCCATCAAAAGGTCTGTGTTCGCCCCTGCTTGTGAAACTAATGAGTGCACACATTTTGTAAATTTAATGAATAAAGTAAATGAATGGTTGCGGAAACGCTGAGTCTGTAAAAACTGTCATAAAAACTGATTGTATTTAGCGTCCCTTACTGACAAGTCCCAATCTGGAAAATGATATCTCAATCTCTCTTAATAGTGACTCAATAAAACATAATGTTGATGATCTGATTTATTAACCAAACAGTTCTTAGACCAGAGGAAATCCAGGTGTTTCCCTTCATGCCCTCAAGTTTTTGCAAAGGGACCATGTCAGTGAAGTGCAACTGCAGCGCTTGGCTCCAAAAACTGCAGGGGGCTTGATCTTGTGATGTTATTGTTGGCTCAGTTTGCATGATTTCAAAGCAAGCTAGATAAAGCTGGACAGAAATCTAACCAGCATGCATTGTCAGGCTACAAGCAAGGCTGTTGAAAAGAAAAAAAACTTGTATAAGGCCTATTCAAGTTGTGGCTTTGTGAATAAAATGGGAAATTTAAAACACTTCTAATTTTGTTCAGCACAGGTCTCCAAGGGCTTTTACATTAATTACTTGTGTAATGTTAATTAATAGTACCAAAAAGATCCCTTGGGAAAATTGGCAGGTCATGCACCGTTTGCTTTCCATGTGGAGCCACTATTAACATAAAAGAATTCATTGTGAACATAAAAACTTTACATAATATGACTTATATGTGCTCTTTGCTTGAAAACACGGATACAGTCACATCCCGATGAGACCATCACCATCCCTTCAGTGATGTCACCTATTGGTGTTAATAAAGTTTCTTTTGAAGTCAGTTATTATATGGAGCAAATGCTCTCAGTTGTACACACTAACGTCAGGGAGCTCACTATAAGCACACAGGTTAGGTTGATTATTTCATCTATTCATTAGGTAACAGGTGCAGTCGGTGTCATTATGTGACGAGTAACTACAGTGAGACGTCTGCTTAAAAATAAAAGGCAGATAGTGTGATAAAGTCACTAATATACACAAATAAGTGGACTGTTGTTCACGAGTGGTGTTTCTCTCAGTTCCTGTAAAGGGTCTGAGCCCCAAAGGTTTAACTATCGTTAGCTACAGCTAAGAAGAGGCTGGAGTTAGCAGCTTGCTAGCCAACCTTCGTAGGCCCGGCATTTAAAAAACACGAGTTTGGGATATATTGGCAAAGAACGATAAAGAAGTTCATCGTTTTGTTAGAAGGGGGTGCAAATCGTTGACTTAAAGAAATTCACGAAACATCGGTGCTTCCGTTTTAATAGCCTGTCTCCTCCTCTTGTAGCTAGCAGTACAAGCTACCGTGCTGTAGTCCACGGTTCACACCGGGCACTGCTGACTGAGCGAGGGGGAAGTCGTGGTGTTATGATAGTTGGTCTGTGACAAACTAGAGCCCGGGGGTCTAAAATGTCGCATTCACCTGTCTCGAGAGGTGACCATGCTTAACACCTGCATAATAACAACCAGGACTACAAGCTTCAAGTATTCAGCCTAATAAACCTGCCTTGCTCCTGTCTTCCCTGAGCAGTTGTGTGGCGTTTTTTGCAGCTTCTTTAAAATGGATAGGTAACAGGTTTGAATAAAGACAGTTTATTGTTATTTTTTAAATTACATAATTACTGCTAGAATAAAGAATCGGAGAGTCGACTTTAAACTGCTGCAATAGCTACTACTGAAGAGACTTTATGTGATATTACACTTAATGTTCTCCTTCATATTGCTGTTTCGAAAACATAAATCAGAAGATGGCCATGACATGACATGACAAATTACACTAGTTTTCAAGAAACTGAAATACTCCGTATGATGAGGACAACATTTGTGATTGTCTGCTGTTACACACTCATCATATCGATGTAAATACACTTTTAAAACCAAATGGAGATCAAATCCTCAAGCTGTATGGTGACCACATTCCTAAAAAATGAATTACCTAAACAATATTTAGATTAATGGCCTATTGACATACCTCAATGTAAAATATGTTGATTATGATATGCAGCATAAAATAATAACATCAGTTTATGTCATAAGTCATACTCCAAATTGAGCATTTACCATTAAAAATGAAACTACATTTTACAGCCATGCACCCTGTCCTTCTGTCGACACTAAAACTATGCTCAGGTGTGAAAAGCTCCAACACACTGGGTGAGTTTAAATTGCAGGTATCTGGTAGCCATCTGTCACATACTCCCACTGGGCTTTCTTAATCACACCTTGGAGTCTTGTATTTCATGGTGGGGTATTTAGTCAGACAGTTCTCACAGTTTAGGTTTGCATAAGCGTACAGTCCCCTATTTGCAATGTTAACATCAACCAGTGCCGAACTTATCTGAGGACAAAGTCAAAGCTGTTAGCTAGTTCAGTTTGTTTAGCATATCCTGGTGTAACCGCTCTGAAAATGTCACTGAATCCGGCCTGGGTGTTGTCCCCAAAGTGTAACCTTTACACATTTTGTCTCAACAGCACTAGAATGAATTCGATTTCTTACTAACTCCCATGTAAGCATACTTATCATCGCCATCCCAGACTATTCTTGGTTGTAAAACAGGCGCTTACTAGCCGCCTGACCACTCCGCCTGTCAGTTAGCAGGCTGGCTAGACTCTAGCTAAAAAAACAACGCTTGAGCCATGGTTAGCTACAGGCAAACAGGGCACCTCGCCAGGCGGCAGCCACAGCAGCATAAACAACGTTAAGCGACCTTAAACATTGTACAGATCGGATAACAGCATATGGAAACACATTTCATTCATAAAACACTTCGTAAAATGTGTGTTTTTGCTGGCTTCAACTTACATGGGCGCTGAGAGGATTGTGTTGATGACCATTCATTTCTCCCGATGGTGGAACACTCCCACGATGACGTCAAATAGCGTGCTCGACGTCAGAACAGCTGAGTACCAGAGGCAGCTAAGCATCCCGTCTGTGCAGGTGATCCGGTGTAATGGGTTTAGTATTTCTTTATATATCAAGCTTATGGTATATACATTGTATTAGATATGAAGTTATAATGATATATTTATCTAATATGCAATGTTGTATATTTTGTTCTATTTTTTTAACCTGAGATTTAAATAGTAATGCCAACGACAGCTTCAGTGTAATTGGCTGGACTTTGGACCACATTCCTCTAATGCCCTTGTTTTATATAGATATATGATGTACTTCTAAGTATGCTGCAGTAACAATTGTTGTTCCTGTGATGGACAAAGTTTTTATGTAATTACTCAAACTAAAGCTCCAATCCTAATATTCTGTAAACACACAAAAGGTTCTTTGAATATATGTATGAAACAGTATAGCTTTGACATTTAATTACAACTGTATTCAAAACTTAATATATAACTTCCTTATCTGCCACTCAAGTTTTTATTAATGCATTGTCTGCAGTTTGCTGTACCTTCAGGCTTGAAAATACCAGTCAAATAGATGTTTGATTTTTTTGAGACATATGGATTACACAGTTAATAAAGTTATTATGGCATTTTAAAGCTACAGAAGGACTTTCTATTGTCTTTAGGAATCAAGGAAACATGCACAGAAATGGCGAAAGACACATTTTTTATTTTTTTTAAAGGCCAGCCACTTCAGCTTTTATACTCAATTCTGATCTTGATGTTAGACCAGATAACACCAGTTTTGCTTTGAAGTAATCTTGTAAAGATGAAACCAGTTTGTGGATGGGGGATTGAATAACAGGGGAAAGTGAAGTTCCCATGACGCCCATTAGAAAATGCTGCACACGTCCTGATCACAAAACTCCAGGATATCTGTTATGAGGAACACAGATGTAAACATTAGAACTATTAAAATGTGTTATGGTTGGTTTAATTTATATTTTGACAAACAGGTGTTGGCCAGTGATCAAAATCTTACCAGAGCGTGTGCAGTTAAAGACACTTTCTACGTGACTATAGAACTCGTCTCCGAGGATGGAGTGGGAGGTCATGTGACTCGTGTGGACCAAACACTGAGTTGCATCTTTAAACAGCAGATCACTTTCTCCATACTGCTGAGACTCAAAGAGCTTAAACTCAGTGTTTGGGTTTGCTGTCAAAGTTTCCTGTAAGGTTGTAGAAAAGTATCTGTTTAGAATTTTAAGTTTCAGAAGAGTAAACATACAAATAAACTCAGATTAGATAATTACAGACTTAAATCAAATTGAGCTAATTTCAGACTACTCAGGAAAATATATCATGAGGCACCTTTTTTTTTTCACATCTATAACCCCCCACCCTATTTTTTTTTTTAAATAAAGCGTTAACTACAGTGGAAAGAAGAAACCCTGATTCTAAACCCTGACCTGTGATTTCATCAGGAAGTCATACACTCTCGCTGTTAACACAGGTCGCGTCATGACGGTGTTTGGAGGGACAACTCCGAGGTTGCAGCTCTCCCACTCTAACAGTGGAGCCCGACGCCCATCACCACAGAGCAGCTCAAAGTCTGATAACGTCGAGCCCTCTGCCCAACCAGAGGAGCTCAAACCTGAAAAGGTCAAGCATGACAATGAGATACATTAAACATACATTAGTGTGAGTGTTCAGGTCATAACTTTGTCTTGAAAATCTCACTGAGGATGTTGTCATGAAGGTTGTGCTGCTCCAGGAAGGCCACATCACCGTAGCTTTTACCACTTGGATCTCCAACCAGACACCTTTATAAGTATAAGATTTTAAAGTCATTTCAGCCAAATGATATCACACATTTTCAACAACAAAAAATAGTCCCTACGACATACATTGACAGTGTATTTGCAGATTAGATAGAAAGGTGACTGTCTCTGGAAAGTGACATTGCTGTCAATTTCTGTCATTCAGCAGCAGATGAAGTGTAGGCCTAATTCCCCAAATTTAACATCTCTGTCATGCATCACATTTTTTTTTGTAAACTGCTACTGGATGCTTTGAATTTCCCTCGGTATCAATAAAGAACTGTATCTATCTATTTATCCATCTCTAAGCTATGTTTTTGTTTTTTGAGGCTAAATGTCACCATGAGCGCTGTCAGCCATTGTTTATAATAATAGATCAGTTCAGCATCAAAGAACAAACTACTCCACTGTAAGTGTTTTTCCATATCAATGTGTAACATGACTTATGTTAGGAATAATGCATAGTCACAGTTAGGGTTTTTTTTTCGCGGAATGGAAGGGTCAGGGTGAGCAGGACTATTCTCATTTACCCTGAAGGAGTTCCTCCAGGACAACAATCCGCCTACTATATCTTTTCCTGATTATTACACGGCTACTTACAAATGAAATCAATAATCTGAAACAAAATATTGATTTGGAAATTATTTTAATGACTTAAAAATGATTTATTTCATCTGCTTAACAGGTAGTCTTTTGGAATCTTTGGCTAGAGCTGCGTCCATAGCAACAATTAACTCTGTATCCTTCATAAAATGAGCTAAATAAGCCGTTATTTCTCACATTAAACTTTCACTGATGCTGCAGTGAGATAAGGTGAACAGGTCCACATGAAGCAGCACAGGACCTGGTTGAGTTTTTCTTCTTTGTCAGGGATTCTTGTGACATTTTCATTTCTGTTCCAGTCTCTAAAACATAACCGTTTACCTTTCCATGATCTGCCCTGTTCTAACTTCATGTGCATCTTCAGTTTTGTAGATTTTTCTGTCATAACCTGCAGTTCCTGTGTCATTTAACCTCTTTCCTCTGTTGTCATCCTCTCTTTTCTACTTTGATTAAACTCACCTCAAATTATCCAGAATTCGTACAGCAGATTGATATTATTAAGGTTAATCCTACAGAGTCTGTGATAAGAGCCGTTTCCCTAGTAACCGTCTACTTTAACGATTTGTTCTTCATAAGAATGGGGACGCATGGAGGGATAGCAGATCATTGCGTAAATGGCCAATCAGAATCAAGTATTTAACACAGCCTCATAATAAAAGAATAATACAAGTATATGTTGTGTTCACAGCTGCTCCCAGGGGTAAAACCACTTTTATCTATACATTCAAGTCATTTTACATCAGCTGTATCAGGATGGCAGCTAATCTCAAATACAAGTATTTTGGAACCAGGGCAAATAAAACCAAAATGATCTAAATGGTTTATACCTACAAACATCAGTCAGAAAAATATACTTGTTAAAGTTTTCAATAAAACTCTGTATTTGTGCCACTGCAGCAATAACATGTTAAGGTAAGCCATACCTTAATGCCCCCATGTTGCCGTAGTAACGCTCGTTGTGATTGTCAGCACATCGTTTGGTGGCGGCCTCCCCCGTACCTCCCATACACACTTTACACAGATTGCCCTGAGAGCCGGGAAGACAGCCTTTCCAGAACACGTTGTTGTAAACTGAGGGGACATGGAAGAAAAAGTGACACCATGTGTGAAAAATGTGTGTTTACATGAGTGCTGCCAGTTTAAATACAAAGTGTAAACTTTGTTGTGGCAGTACCTTGGTTTGGATCACAGGAGGAGCTGCTGTTGTGCTCCAGGCTCAGTGTGTGTCTGTATGGCAGCAGCCAACCTGCGGGGCTGTACATGTGGCTGTGACAGGAGCGGCGCCCTCCCAGGTTACCAATGAAGACGTTCTTGCTCGAGCGTTTTGCTACTGCTACAGCCACCACTGAGGGCAGCACTGTGGAGAGAGAGAGACACTTTTGATGTAAAGACATTAGTCACATAAGCTGCCAGGGTTATTGGTTGTTTACCTCACCATCTGTCTCTAAATGGGTCGATCCTTCAGCAAGCACACATTTTCTTTCCTTCTCTGAGAGTCCAAACAAAACACAGAGGAAACAAATCAAAGGATACAAAAAAGGAAAAGTAAACAAGAAAAACATAACGACGTCCTGATGGAACAAAATCTGAACATAGACTTTTGCCCAAGAAGAAGATAGTCTTACCATAATATTCTGTGACCACAGGGACCAAACCACATCTCCCAGCGATGAACGTGTGAGTGGCATCCAGAGAGACAGCGTCTACCTCGTCCCTCTGTAGCAAAAAGTGTGATGTTGGGAAAATAAATACACAGGTTAGATGTTTTTCATGTCTTATCAAACTTAGATTTCCCAGCACGCTGGGATTCTTCCAACTTAAATGACTTGCCTTTATTTTCTCGATGCAGTCGCGCATTGAGACAGCTCTGACACACACCAGGGGGTCAGACTTTATATTGAGAGCCCACTGCTCACATTTCTTCTGCTCTGCATGGCTGATACAACACCATCGCACAACGCTGTCCTCAAGGGAGCTTCCTACAAACATGCATATTTAAAAATGTCAATAAATCAAAGATTCTAATTGGAATGAAAACAGTAACAACTAGACACTATTATTTGCCAGTACCTTCATGTCCAAGACCTTTGAGGAGAGCCACATAATCCAGCCCCAACACCTGACTGACGTCCATGTCGTCTGGCAGTACAGCAAGTTTATCTGTCACATCTTTAAAGAGAAGGTCGTTCTCTCCAAAAGCAGATGAGTTGAAGAGTTGGAAGCGCTGCCTCTCCCTTCCTCGTAGGCCAAACAGCATCTACAAAGTGATGAGGAATAGTTTATTTGGGTAAAAAGACAACTACATGAAAACAAAGTGTGTAACTGTACCTGCGCTGTCGTCAGAAATTTGCGAGCGATCTTGCGAAAGTTAAATCTTGTGACCATGCCGGCTCCTGGACCTCGACCCAGATTACAGGTTCTGTATTGGCTGAGAGGAGCCTGAGTGCCGTCTGTGCACAGTAGCCTGAACTGGTCCCTATCGCTGCCTGAAAGAAACAATCAGAAAATGAAAAGAGAGGTCAGAATACAGATGTTACACCCTTTAAAGCATTAGTATTTCAGTTTCAGGAAGTTGTGTAGATGGCACTTGGCTCCAAACCTTTTCGTCTGTGATTAAAATGAGCTTAAGATATTGTTGAATAACACCAACTGCTATTTTCCTAATGTGTTTTATTGTGGTTGCAATCTTATTCCATTACCTACATAACATCTGATTTATTATTATCCTTGAAAACACAAACATCTATTAATTACATCCACTTTTTTTCTAATCATTTTTATATTATGATGATGTCCTTTTTAGAAAAATGTCTTCCATTAACGTTGATTTTTTCTGGTTAGATGATTATGGAAAAAGAGTTTGCTCTAGAAGAAAAACCTTTTTTGTAGCAGATTTGATCTGCAAAGTCTGAGAGAAAAGACTGAATCCAGAGCTGTGAAAGGAACATGCAACTTTGTAATGCTATGAAATGTTAAACCACTGCAACAGAATTTCTGCTGTCTTATAAACACATGAGGGTAGGGGCACTATCTGTGCATGACACGTAAACAGTATACAATCAATCAATTTCAAAATATCTTTGTACTCTTTGTCCGTGCTCATCTGTCCTAACCAACAAACCACTGAGTTGCTACAAAGCCTTCCATAACATAAAAGAACAGTATTGTTTAAACCCAAAAAGCTGACTAGACTAAAATTGGTCTTTCTGCAATAACATGGCCAGTATCTGAAACCCCAATGTCACCAGGTTGTGAAAGTTGCACAGAAGTTCTTACAGAAGTCTAAGAGAAGATAGTTTACCTTCAATGCTTTCAAGAGCTAAGTGGTCCACAAATGCAACATCTCCTGCACCGCTCCTCAGGCATCTGAGGCAAATCAAAGAGGAAGTCAGTGTCTATGCTGTTTTGACCTATTATATTTTTCTATCACTGCAAATGTGCACCATAAGCTGAGAGCTAGTTTATATGCCTTACCTAAGGGCTCCTTGGCTGTTGTAGAAGGGCTCACTGTGGGACGTTTCACAGTGATAGTTCTTCTGGCGGAGGTAGGACTTCTGGCCTTGGCACAAGACGCACAGAGCAGGAGCAATGGCTGCAGCTCCAGGAATACAGCTGCCACCGAAAAAGGTACTGACGTCTGCTCAAGAGGAGAAAAACAAGTCAGGAGGGTAAAACATAAAGAAGATGAAGAAGAAACTTCAGAGTAGGGTCGCTTCTTTACCCTGACTGAGCGGCTGCTCCTTTGACCAGCTCAGGTAGTTTCGGGACAGCAGGAAGCCAAGAGGAAGACTCCATCCAGCAGTCCATCGAACACCGCTGTGACAGCTCCTTTGTCCCTGAAGGAAGCGAATGTCCAGACTGCTGTTTGTCACCACAGCAACCGACAGAATACAGCCTCCTACAGGAAGGTACACATGGACAAGGACAGGAAATCTAACTCAGACACTAGAGCTGCAGAGACATAGTGAAGAGTCTCAGAAATGTAACGTTAACATACCATCACTGTATATCTCCTTTGCTATGGCAACAAGCCCGAACTGCTTCACAGCGGAGTAAACTTCTCCTGCATCTAACGTCACTATATCAGCACGGTTAGCCTGAAACACAAAAAAAACTAAGTATTACAGAGTCAGATCTTACGAAAGTGCTGTTCAAGGGTTCATAGAAAGACTTATTAAATAAAATCACCTGGAACAGATATGTTAGTGTCGTTATGTCATATTTAAAGCCTTTCACTTTTCCAGATGATGATGGAGTTACGACATTCATTTGAAACAGATTACAGCATTAGTGAAACATTACCATGCAACACAGCTGCACATGTAAAACATCAAATTAAATCAGGGAAGGGTTTCCATGACCGCACATCATTATTTTGAGGCTAATTCATTCATTTGTGGCAGATGTCTTTGTAAAAAAAAAAACAGTACTTGCTCTGAACGGATAGATATGCTGGCTAATAATAAGTTACAGCTACAGCAATGTACAGTTTTATAGAGAAAGTATTGTACTTACAGACTTGTTTACATGGAGGAGCAATTACATTTTTTTAAATGCCATGCTTAGTGGATATGTTCAGCACATTTTCAATAACAAACAGCATGACCTCTGACCACAACTTTAGGGAAAATATTTCAATTGGCTTGTTCTCTCAAATAGAATCCCAAACAAATGTGTCTGACTTTAAGCATCCCAAGAAAAAGGAAATGTTCTGAGTCAGATTTCAATCTCAATTTTAGAAAATACCCAACTTCTTGCTAAGGGTTTTTCTCTGCATATTTCCTAGAAAGAGTATTTTCCAATGATGAACTAAGGGCTTAAATATTCATTAAAAACAGTCAAACCTAATTGAATGTAGCTGTATTTGTAACAGTTGCTTTTTTTTCCTTTGCACACTTTCTGTCTGCAATAATAACATTTGTTTTGAAGGAGTGCTCACCCTGATCTTACCGATGCAGTCTGTTGTGCTGGACGCTCTGATGCAGGAGAGTCTGGCAAAAGCAGCCACGGCGGCGGGCGGCAGCACTGCCACCAGAGCTTTGGCAAGCTCTGCACACTTCCTGTGCTCAGGATCAGACACTGTGCACCACCGCATCTTCTTAGCTAACGTGTAGGGGACATTTGAGCAGTTCACGCCAGTTAAATACAAGATAAATATTTACAACCAGTAGGCTACACGTTTTTTCGACATTGTGCATATTTGTGTTTTAATAAGGTTCAAGTATCTGATGCATTTCTCTTTGCATTTATTAATGTCTCAATTCAACTTGTTATTGTGGTAAACTTCAAAAGGTTTTTATATAATTTAGAATTGAATCAGTTTTTATCAGCAAAAAGTCTTACATCAACAAAAGAATGCTTTACAGAACTAGAGTAAAAATGTTCTTAAAAATAACTTCTTTTCATGAAGTTTCATTATCTAGTTCAGTAACAAACCTTACCCCTGACGCAGCAGACAAACATGGAAAAGAGAAAAAGGGCAATAAATCCTCGCATTCTGCTCCACTGTAACTCAAGTCTGTATAATGAAGCCTGCAGAGCACAACAAACAGCTGTCCTCTCTGTTAGTCTCAAATCCTTGATACTCCTGCTTAGACTTCCCAGAGCATTAGAGGCACTTGTACTGACGGATAAATAGAAAATGTGTTGCGCAAGCCAGCTCCTCAGAAAACAGTTAAGTCACTCTTTCCCACATATGGATCATATTTAGCACCATGTGTTACAAGTACGACCCCTATCTTAAGTTTTTGTAGATCTCAAGAGTAGATGTAGCGGTGAAAGCTGCTGTAAGGAGGGTTTTTTTTATGTTTCTGGATAGACTCAGTCAGTTTCAATATCACAGGATGACATGAAGAAATCACTTTTTATGGAATTAAACAAATCA
Organism: Tautogolabrus adspersus; assembly: GCA_020745685.1. NCBI lineage: Eukaryota > Metazoa > Chordata > Actinopteri > Labriformes > Labridae > Tautogolabrus > Tautogolabrus adspersus. Next base: position 20,686,894 of record CM036538.1, read on the forward strand.
TTTTTTTCTTCATATTTTGGATGCAGAAGAGTTCCAAAAGTGCAATCTGACAAATAAGCAAGCAAAAAGTATATGCAGCAAAGTATGTTACAGCTGGTGAAAAGTTTTCTTTACAATTCTTGAGTACGTCTTTATGCTTTTACAAGAAGGAAAATAAAAGCTCATGAGCAACAGTGGGTGTAATCCCTTTTGAAGTGCATAAGCACTATTCCCCGTCATACTGTAAACACAGTACGTCCTCTGCTTTCTGGTAGAGAAGAGAAACTCCTGAAGCCTGAAGGACAGTTTGTAAATTCTGGATCCTCTGTGCATGAAGCAGCATCGTTGGTTTCCGTTTTCCCAAGTCGGTGGAGAGACTGTGGATGCGCTCCTCCAACTGCCAAAATGAGAAAAAAAAACTGAGACTCGGGTAAAGAGAACTGTGTCAGTGATTGAAAACGGTATTCCCTCAAGTGACCTCTGAGTTTTTCACAGCTGATGATTTATGGTTCAAATAAGACATCCAAAGAATGCATGCAGAATGTAAAAAACCCATGTAGGTCATCTGAGTATTAGCTGTGGATCACTTTCCTAATGACCAGTGCCTCAAAAGCCCCATTTTTTTTCAAAATAAAAGAAACCAGGACCCTTAAATTAACCACTCATCCCATTGTAGAATTACATTATAGTTATATTATTTAATCAAACGACAACATCTTTTTCTCTCACTTGTTTGGATGTGTTAGTTTCAGTCAGTTGTTGTAAGACACTTCAAATAGAAATGTAATAATCATCATTAAGGCACCCATTTCACCTCGACTGTTAGGGCTACACACCTGAAACTAACAAAACACTTTTATTACACAAACATTATTTATATTACCGTTTAATTTCCGATACTTCTTTATTTTTTAATTCCACATGCTTAAAAATGATACAATCTCAGTAAAAGTACCAAAGCTAATGAAAAAAGATGTAGTCATATTTTAAACCAAAAGTTGTCATTACGGAAAGATAGAGCAACAGTGGTCGAACGACAGAAAGAAGGTTAAGAGAGTGACCACTGTGAACACACTGTGAAAACAAAGCAGGGAATCAGAAAAATAAGACGTTATTTTTGGATTCTTTCACAGCTGTTTCTTTCTTAACTAATAAAACCTCCACAGCTGCACACACGTGAGAAGGAGTTGTTTTTGTTTTGTTTGCTTGCAGTTGAAGCTGCACCTTGTAGGTCTATGTGCCTCTCTGCTACACCCTCCACCACACCTGCAAAACTTGTACAACTACAACACAGTTAACAGGTCGGCAATTGTTTTGTAAAGTATGTAGCCAACAGACGGAGAGCAGAGGATACGCACAGCAAGGTCAACTGATGCCTTCACGTTTTATGTCAAATGTTAGTTTGTGTTCAGTCACTTTTTCTTGGCCAGCTCGGTTTGCAGGTTGGTAATGACGACAAGAAATGACCCAATTCTGTGTGAACAGGAGCTCATTTTGTGTTGGTATCCATGGTATCGAAACGCGTATTAATAAAGTTTGATTTAAAATAGAACTCTCACATTTACGTTATGTATTGATGGCTAAGATTATAATGCAATCTGTTTCAAAATAATTAAACAAAAGATACAATAGATTACAATTTTCTAACATCTATGCTGGTGTTTAAAACTCAACTGTGAACCGTGTTAATAAAAAATATCATAATATTTGAAGATTAGGGATGTAACAACGTAATCACTACTGTATCTTTAAGGAAGCAATAATATTGTGTCTGTTTTCTCATAGCTCCTCGTTTACCATAAAACAACAACAATTTGTCCTCTTACTTCCTTCAGCTCTTCACAAACAGCAGTCTTTTCCATTTGTTCATCCTTTCCACTGGTCTGCAGCCAACTTCGTAACACCTCTCTCAGTTTTTGCCAAGCCCTGAGTGTATACACACACACACACACACACACCAGTTACTAGACAGACATGTTGTACATTTAGAAAAACTGTCTTTGCGGATATCTGACCTGAGCTGCTTCCTGTCCTGTTGGTATGTCTTCATGTCGAGCTGGATGCTGAGAAGTTCTCTGGTCAGAGCTGCGGTTGAATCTTTAGATGCATCTTCGAGACTTTCTCCACTGACTGCTTTTAGTTGTTTGTGTTGAAGAAGAGCACAGCAAAAAAAACAGGTTCAGACATTTGAGTTCTGCATAACCCAAGCTGAATAATCATTTTATCATATTCAGTTCGCATACCTGGAAAAGCTGATGAGAGTTTATAAAATGTAGGGACAACATCTGCTCTATTTGTCTTCCCAAACTGAAAAAAACCCACAACAAACAAGAAAATATAACTAAAGTCACTTTAATCAGCATTGAATCATCATCATGACTTACGTGGGTCGTTACCGTGTTGTCAGTCCCAGTGGTCATGAAAGCAGAGGGGGGGTAAAAGAACATCTTGGTTTGCCTGAGAACAGTTCATAGTGGAAACCTGTGTTGTAGAGGTTGGCACATTAGATATGCTGATGCTCTGATGTGTGGAGGTGACTGAGACTTTGGCATGATGTAGGCAGGACGACACTGTACGACTGTGCTCCTCTGGACTGAGCTGTGAGGGTTTTGAAACTGCTTTGGCGCTGGTGGCAACAGAATGAAAAGAAGCTTTTGTCAGTGTATAGAGGCTTTTTTTTGACACCATGTTACCATTTTAGATGATCTCTCATTTGAAATATTTTATTTGTTTTTCTTCATTTAAGGTAAAATGGGATAGTACTTTGTTTTCACTGGGGATGTGAACAGGTCTTCGCAGCGACGGGGCTGACGTCGGTGTGTACGGCTGAGAAGACTGAAAAAAAAAAAAAGACAAAGAAGCAAGATTGTGATTCCATGTGTTGCAAAGAGATTCACAGCCTGTCAGGGGCTTAGACTCACAGATTTCTCAGCTCTCCCTCCTCAGCTTCCTGCTCCACTGAATCAGTCGGGGAAATACTTTTTGGTCCAGGCAAACAGAAGGTAACACTCTTTTTAGGCAGCTGATCTTTCACCTCTTGCCCTCTTTGTGATTTACTCAGAGCTCGCTGCTTCCACCTCAGAGCACATCGCTTCACCACTCTCTGGAGATGCTTCGACCTCTGCAGGACACAAGCAGACTTTGTTTGACACTCAAATTAAATGTTGGAAAAAACACAAAACACATAAACACAGATACCCACGTGATCTTGGCATGGTTGCATGAGGCTTGTTGTGAGATCGTTCATATGAGAAGCATACGTGAGGATGCGTGTCACGCCCTCTCTCAGCAGCTGGTCTCTGTAGACCTTCGCAGCTGTGGCCACCTGCTCTTGTTCCCTGCGCTGCTCTGTGACCCATAGCCTCCATCCACACAACATCTGCAGAAGATTCACAAAACAACATGAAGATAAACATGTGGGCGTCAAATCTACAGGTTCAGTGCTCGATTTAGCAGCGAGAGAAGAATGTGTGGACAGGTTTTTACCTTGGCCTGGAGAGAGAGGGACCAGTGCCAGAGCGCTCGCTCGGTCTGCTGTGCTTCTCTGTGTCTGTGACGCAGCTGTGAGCAGGAAGGAAACCAAAATCTGGTCAACAGTTCAACTGCGCTAAATCAAACCACATCTATCAGCCTGACTGTCTGACCTTGTTACAGATTCATGCCTATGTTCCATACAGGACAGCAATATACTAATGAAACCAGATCAATCTTCTTCTCTTTAATGGTTCACTTTATGGATTCTAAGTAACAACTTCTTAAAAACAAAAGAGGGACAGATGCGCTGTCTTTCTGTATCGAACATGCATCGAGAAAAGGAAATTGACTCGGATGAAAGAGAGTAACTGTCCACAGAAATGTTTGAAATAAGTACAACAAACCTTCACTCTCCACTGTTCAAAATATGTCTGGTACATCTTCAACCTCAGCAATAAAACCCCCTGTCATTTCATAACCTGGGGAATAACACGTTTACATTTTGAAGACATTTGTGCAACAGCATTAAGACAACAATGGGGCTTCATATAATAGTTTCAAAATCATGATGGTAAGAACCTTATTTTGACGCCACTGGCAGTGATGCTTGTTCCATGCTTTCATAGCTTTAGAGAGAAGTTTGGACTCATGGTGCCGTCTGGCTTTTTCCATACAGATCCTCTCTCTCCGAGCCGCCCTAGTCTGCTTCCTCCACTGTCTGAGAGACCGCAGCAGTCGCACTAAGGAAACATTGAGTGGGGGGGGGAAAAGAGTACATATGCTTGATCTCTCAGAAAAAGGAAACATAGTAAAGATCAAAATGAAAGACATTTGGAAGAAGAATGTAATGGATTTTTAAATGTTAGCTTTTTAAATGTTAGCTTTCCTTTATTACAGTATTGTGCATCATTTTGGTCAATCAGCAGTCTCACAGTAAGACCAATAATCACTAAATTGCATCAGTGAAACTTCCTTACACTAAGCTGTAAGAAATCCACACTTACTTTCCACCTCTGTTAATAAACTAATAATGAAGTTAAGTTGAGTGTACTTCATTTGGTCTTTGATACCTTCATTTAAAGACCTCTGAGCCTGGCTGACTGCCTCCCTCTGCTGGAGACGCTTTGAAACTGCACGTGTTGTAGCTTTTCTCCAGGCAAGAAACACCTGACACATTTCAGGGCAAAGAAAACAATCAGTCAAGACGCTGACAAAAGGGATGAGTGCAGGTTTACACATGAGGGCACCAGACTGCTCTACAACCTTTAGCTGAAGGAGATGTTCAAAGTGATTCTGTGCTCTTTGCTCCACGAGCCTGACCTTGGCCATCAACACAGCGTTCTCCCTCCAAACACACAGGACCTTCCTAAACAGGGATATTATTCAGATAGAGGAGAATGATTCAGATTGATAAAAATGGGAGCAGACGGTAGCTTTGATTAACAACTGGTGGGCCCTCATTTAAGAATTCTAACTCAGACTTTGATCTTTTGTAAGAATATGCGTAAATATGCAAGTTCAATACCTGCAAAAGTTTTCATTTTGTTGATGGTAAAGTTCCTCTGCATGACCACAGAGCTGAGACATCTGTAGCGTGCGCTTCTGTGAAAACAGCAGGTCACAGAGTGAATCAGCTTTAACATCCATCTCAATCACTTCAGCCTTTAATCATCCTGGTTACAAAATGCAAAATGAAGATGTACCTTCCAAGCCACATATGTGTGTTCGAGGAGTTTCCCTTCATGGTGACCCTGCATCTGCTGCAGTCTGCTTTTTCTCACCCGCTGGCTATGAACAAACTAAAAAAACACACACAAGTCACTGACACACTGCAGAAACACACACAAACAGCACACCTGAAACTGATTATTGTGCATCTGATGTGTGTTGGAATCTGACCCTGTGCTTATAATCCAAGAAGGAGCTTTGAAATGAGACACAGCAATCATGTTTGTCGGTCTTAAACAGATTCATTGTGTTTTTTTAAACCTTAAAAAAATGAACTCTTGCCTTTGTGAATGGATGTTGTGGAAAATAGACAAATTAAAAACCACAGGGTCACCTTTTTCCATTTTTCCACGGCCCACCTCATGCAGCGCAGGTCACCTTGAAGACAAGCCTGCTGTTCCAGATTTCGCCTGAAATGCAAACAAATGTAATCAAAAATACAGACTAGCAGTTCCACACACTACTCAAACGCTTCAGCAGGACTTAGCTTGCTCTACCTGTCTCGTATCGCCGTGCTGTTGACCTTCCACTCTGTCATCGTCTTGTGAAGCAGTCTGTGTTTGTAGAGATGCTCTGAAGCTTCCTGTTTCTCCTCCTCAATGAGCTGCTGCTCTGTACGCTGCCTCCAGTATCTCCAGGCTGTCAGCAGGAGACTCCGCTCCTCGTGTAGGATTGCCTGAAAACGGTGAATCATGCATCAGTATTTCATACACAACTTCACCTTTTCAATCAATAGTACAAGGAAGTTTAGGTTTCCATTTACAGCCACCATACCATCCGCTCAGAAAGCATGTGCTCCTTGTGCTGCTCTGATCGTCCCCACCAGGAGTAGAACACCCATGTGTACTGACGCTGCCTGATAACACAGGGGGGTCATAGAAATAAGGAAGAGAAAACAGGCTGATAAACTCCTTTACGTGTGGAAATTTAGAACAGAATGAATAAAAATCAGCTGGTGTGGGCAGCGGGAGGAGGTGGTAACTCACTGATTAAAGACTTCTGCCTTGCGTCGTCTCTGTTTATCGAGTCTTCTCTGCCGAGTAAACTTAACCCACGAGTTGAAACATCGAGGCAACATGCGTTCAGCAAACCAAATGTCTGCACAGTGCTCCAACTCCTGCAGAAAAACATGAAAAGATTTTGTTTACATGTGGTAATTGTTGGAAATCTTTTAAGTTACTATTTGAATAACTTCTGAAATGTGTCCTGATCGATGCTCTGTAAGTAGAACTCATGTCTTGATGTAAACAAACCTGCATGTGTCTCTGATCAGTGAGTTTTGCTCTCCAGTGCTGAAAACAGCTGCTCACAAGAGAAGTGCTGGAAGACAAAACATTTCAAGTCAAATTTGAACCCAAGTCATGCAACCATAAACAACTTAGTGTGACATATTTTTAAAAGCAAAAAAAAGCAACCTGTGTTTAGTCAGTGCCATTTCTGTGAGGGGTTGATAGCTTTTGTCTTCAGCCTCCTCCAGGCGGTCCTGCCACTGCTTCCAGTATTTTATTGTCAACTATGCAGACAAAAATACATTTTAAACTTAAAGGAGCGTTAAAAACATAATGTTTCTATATATATATGCATCTAAAACTGTAGTTAAAAGATGTATGTGTTGCTCATTACTTACAGTTTGATGATATTGTTGGACAGCCATGTTGTTGTTCAGTCGATGTGTTTTGTTCCTGATCACATTAAGAACAAGTCCCTGAAAACCAGCCCGCTGCAACAAGAACACCCAGCAATGAATATATTTATGACTTAGCTGTCTGTGTATGCAGTTTCTCCATTTAATACGGGGTCTTACCAGAAGATAAAGCTTGTGATGTTGACATGCAATCCTGTCTTTTTCAGCCTTTTCTCTGCACTGCACCACATCTACAGGAAGTTCACGAAATCAAACAACCATGCTAATAATCAGTAGCTCTTACTTTCTCTCACTAAGATTTTGAAGTTGTTTTTAAAGGAGAATGTTTTCTTTGTATTTGTGTTAGGATACAAGCTCTCCAGCGCTTCAGTGCTCTGCGCTGGGTGATCTGTAGGGCCAACCGCCCTGCAGCTTGCAGCCAGTCCTCTTCGCTCTTTTTGAGATGCAGCGCGCTTTTCCATTTGCTCCAAGAAGTCATTAATAGACGAAGACGGCGAGCACGTCGAGTCACAGCTAGGAAAAAATGAAGAGTGTGTCAAGTTTAACAGCTTAGAATACCAGTCCAATAAACATTATAAGGGTGATTTAGTGTTACCTTGGGACTCTTTCTTAGTTTGGATAATAGAGATGTAACATTTCCAGCGATACAACGACTTTCTTTTCAGGCTGAGGATGAAGTGAAGTGCAGCTTTTGATTCCTTTTCTTTCAGACAAAGAGATGTTGTGTGCATCTCTTTCCACTGAAGCCAGGCCTTTAATAAACAATAAAAACACTTACAAAACATCTAACACCTTGTTAAAATTTTGAATTTATGGATGCATCAGACCATGTCTTTACCCTGCGCTGTATGGTTAGCTCCCTCTGTTTCAAGGCTTGGTCCTCTAAAGCATAAAAGTCTTGGTGGTGCTGCAGCCTAACCTGCCACAATCTCCAGACTGAACTACACAGACAAAAAAAAAAGAAACAATATACAACTGTGACAACTATTCATCTGCTACACTTAATAGATGTAGGTCTGGTTTGCAAATGCAATCATCTTACTGCTGAGTTGTGAGTCTGTTCAGCTCAAGGGCAGATTCAAGCATCTTTTTCTTTATGCGTTTCATGCCTGTGTAAACCTCCCATCTGTGCAAAACCAGGCACATCCGCTGCCTGTCAGCTAATAAGAAAAAAAGATTTTAATGATGAAATACTGCTTGCTATATCTTAATATACACAGACCTTACGATGAAATATCCTGTCACTGAATAAGTAACAATCATACCAAATAATTGAGCATTTTGGAGTTTGCTCTTCTTTGTCCTCTGCAGTGACACGAATATCCGCCAATGATGGAACACCAAGTTATACAGGTAATACCTGAAAAACACAAATGTTTAATTAATACACACACAAACTCTGTCTGTGACTGACCAAATGATGTGCATCCTGTATTGTGTACCTATAGTGACACTCTGCTCGCATGATAAGACTCCACTCCCTCCTTGATGTCCACCACTCATCTTTCCATCCTACGAAGGCTCGTCTCAAGACCACGCTGTTATAGTGGGACCTGCAACATGAAATATCCCCTTAGATAAACAGACTCTTGCAGGTAGGACATTTAAAAGTGGAATACAGACTATGCCCCTAGCTGTAAAGACAAAACATTTCCATTTCTTATTTCCAGTTAGCAAAAATACTGTAGTATGTTACTTTGCTTTATGAGGAAGAACACGGCCAAAGGTTCTGTGAATCCATATCTTCAGGAACTTCCTTGCCAAGTGCCTGCAGTAATTGAAAAAATTAAGTTATACATGGGAAAATACTAGTTAAAAAAAAGCTGAAATATAGCATAGCAAGTGTCTCAGCACCTTATCCTCAGTTCCTTGAGCCTTCCACCTTTGTTCCAGCTGTATCCGACTCTATAAGGAACCCTTCTGGTGGGAACTTTGCAGACTTGTTTTGATGGACCAACAGCACTCACAGCGCTTGGTCGAGGTTGAACTGAATGAGGCTTTCTGGTGTTAGTTTGCATTATGACAAGTCAGGCCAGTGGCGTACAGAACTGTCGAACAACATAACAATGGAAATGAAAGCAACGAAGAACGACACCCTCGTATAAAACCAAATCAACTTCCTTCTGCAATGTGAAGGGACTGTTTGGGTTACCAAGTGCCGCGCGTTTGTTTCTACTTGTCACGTGAACGCGGAAGTGACGTATGTATATCTTTTTCTTCTTCTTTTGATTTGATTTTCGATTAGCAAAGCAGCTTAAGGTGTATTACTGCCAACTGCCGACATGTGGTGTGGAGCCGATTGGCAGAAATAAAAATCAGAACAAAATCAGAAAACTAAACTCTTTCAATTAATCCTGTTTTCTTCCAAATTTTAATCAGATGTTTTTTACGTTTCCTTAAATGTGTCTCAAACCAGAATGTTTAATAGTGACATCTATCTATGCTCCCTTTGATATTTGTGTCAGTACCCTCCTTTCTCTAGAGCCAGACTGTCTTGCCCTCCTTTCCCCCTTATATCTCCTACATTCCAGTAGCACATGTAGCACCAACTCAAGTTGTTCACATTCGCCATTTTGGTGTTTTCCAATCTTGTACAATGCTTGATTCAGCCCAGTATTTCCAATTCTGAGATGGGTGATGCCTCCCTTTTGTATTTGGTTCCTGTCCTGCCTTCCTCCCAAACCCACTCGTTTGTAAGCTCTATAAATTTCTACCCCTGTCATTTGTGTCCCAGTATTCTTGCCATCGTTTTCCTATTTGTCTTTTAATGGTTGATATAGGCTACCTTCTGCTCGACTCAGCGGAATTATCATGTACTGTTTGTGATTTGAGTGATTGTTTGGCCGGTATGTCAACACCCTCATTACCTTCTACTCCAACATGAGCAGGAACCCAAACAAAGCCAACCATCAGACCCTTACTTCATAATGCAGACAAAAGATGGGAACTTTCAAAAAGAAAATCTTTTCTGCAAGATCTCCCTGATTTTAAACTACTGAGAGCTGCTCAACTGTCAGAGGAAATTATTGCATATATTGTTTTCTACTAGTTATTGTTTGGCTTTCCAAAAAGCAACAAGCTCAGCTGCAGATACTGAGAGGTGGCCTGAGGTTATTTTCTTCACGGCTTTATAAAACTGTGGGATGTAGACTGCAGCTCCTTTTTGTCTTGTCTCAGGATCTTTTTAGCCATCTGTAAATACCACTAACTTTTAACCATATGGCTGCACAATGTACCCCAATGCCATCCTCCCATTACATGTCTGTTTGGGTTTTTTCACAAGCTGTGGTTGTATATTCAGATCTACTGCTGGCAACTCATATAACCAGAGTGGGATAGCTGAAGTTGAACTGTACAGTATTAAACAGACCTACAATTTCTGCTGCTTTGATTTCTACTCATCAAAAGCTTTAATTGCATGTGAATTTCTGTGCCCCTGTGGGTTAACCCAGTAAGCCAGCATGAGCTTCTCTCTCCTTATTTGTAATGGCATTTCTCTCATTTCCACTTGCAGTTGGTGTTTTAAATTCTCCACTACATATTCGCAGTCCTTGTGCCTGCTCTCTAACCTCTTGAGATGGTTCACTGCTGCTAATGAATATGCAACTTTCTTTTCACAGGTCCCCTAATGTGCAAATTATGACCTTCTGTTATCTGAACAGTAGTATAGGGCTTATCACACGTCCCTTGTGGAGTCCCATTTCCTAAACATTTCAGTTTCTACTTTTAACCTTAAAGTTCTTTTCACAGCATATCACAAGCTTTTTATATGTTAAGGAACACTGCTGCAACTGTCACATTAACTTGTTCCAGGGGAGTGGTCACTGCCTATGGTTATTTCATGATATGCTTTCCAGTCACATATTGTAGCAATACTATGAGATGCCTATGTTAGGTCTAGTACAGAGTCCTTTGACATCTATCCTTCCATCATGTAAGCAGCTTATATTTGTAAATAATTATTTTGTCATGAATATAACAGCATAGCAATCTCTATATACTATAAGACAGATGACAGTGTGAACAGAACAACTCACATAGAACTAAGTTCAGGTTGTAAGAGTAAAATGTGCCTTTATGTCGTTCTCATACTGTATCAAATCATCTAAAACTGAAAGCAAGGCTAAAATGATTTTACATTATCATTATATTACACATTATAGTAGATCGTGACCTTAATGCTTACAGTCTATGATCGTGACTTATTTATTGTCGCTGTGTTTGGGTTAAGACCGTACCGATGGTCTTTTAGCAAACTATTTACAGTCGGGGCTGCTCGATATGTTAGTTTTGGACAGCCCAGGAGGACGGGGTCTAATAACAGTGGCTCGAGGAAATGCACTGAGACGGCTATGGAAAAATTAAAATCAGGCCAACCTAGACGACAATGAGTAGATGCCCCAAAGAGTGCCTGTTTCATGATCTACATTTAGTGTAAGATGCTCACTTACATTACAAGTTCGTTTTTTTTCCAACGTGTTGCATAGTTATATGTTACAGCTACATGAAAGGGTTGGACTAAAAAAAATGAAACATTTCCGACGCACATGAGTCTATCGCGAATTCTACAAAGGCGCCATGGGCACAATGTAATCTTTCCTAGGACCTTCTTAAAGCGGTGATCAGAGGAAAATTGCTGCTACGACTTGGAAAACAGAGAAGGAGCAGACAATAATTTAAGAATACACAGTCTCCGTTTAAATTAATTTGTTATTTGGACCTGTGTGATTGTGTTTAGTTACCCCAGTGCTATGTGCCTCTCCTAAAATTACTACAACAACTCAGACGGCTTAAGATTTGGTACTCGCTGGGTGGGCTTTATCCCCATTCCCCAGCTAGTTGGCTAGCTAGCTAAAAGTGCTAGGCTTTCTAGCTGGCTAGCTAGCTGGCTAACTAACGTGAACTGCCTCTGCTTTGCCGTTATTAACCATTATTCCTCGCATCATTCACATCGAGTAAGTTGTCTATGTTGTTGTTGTTGTTTCATAAACGTGCTCACAAGACCGTAGTTAATACAATACTTAAACCTCTAATTATGAGTGAAGTGTGTGGGCGCTAGCCTGCTAGCTCTCTACCTGTGTCTTCGCTAACCGGTAACGTATATTGTCTTCATACTCTATAAAGAGATGATTAATTCATCAATACATTGGTTTAATTGCATTGGCCTTTATTGTGGTTTGATACTTTAGCAACAATTGCTTTAGATGATGAAGGTATTTTGTCAATTAACACCAGCGCTGGATTAATTATTCTAATTGACATGTCGTGTCAGCAGACTGTGGCTGTTGTCAATTAACGTGCTAATTGGCTAGCAGCACTGACTTGAACTGTCCTCACACAAGTTAGCCCGACGTTATTTGTTTATTATATTCACCTATGTTATTTATGTTTTTTTGTAACGTTTAGTTATTCAACTTAACAACATGCCAACTTTTACACACAACTAGAATGACGCCATGTTGCTACAACCCAAATAAAACCTCTTTGATTGACACAGCCATCGACGTGCTTGATTAATTCAGAAGCGTGAACTTTGTTTCCCGCAGGAGAGGAGTCCCTGCTGAGCTGAAAGCTGTTTGTTTGAGCCATGGAGAACGATGCTTGTGTCGAGGAGAAGAATGGTGAAGCTGATGTGAACCAAGTTCAACAGCCAGCAGCAACAGCTCCTCACAGATACTCCAAGGTGATAAGACAAAGCTCTGAAGATTTTAAACCCAGTGCTTATGATCATCTGATCAGTGTATGGGCACAGGTTTGATTCAACACTGCACATTTTAGTGCCTGTTATTTTTGCCTGTATTTGGTCTGTTGTTTGTGTGAACCTTTTTGTGTGGGCCAGGACTCCTTTGTAAAATAGATTTTTTGTATCTCAATTGAAATACTCATGGTTAAATTAAAACTACCAAAAGTATGATTAGCATAGTTACTTTTAACACAAAGTAACCATCATGAATTCTTTCACAGGAGGAACTACTGGAAATAAAAGAACTGCCAGTCTCTAATGAAAGGCCAGAGTGTCTCTCTGATAAACATGACAGGTAAGAATTTGTTTTAAGTACACAATTGTACATTGTCCACAATATTATTCAGAGTGTTTAATACTAGTAGGTTAAAGTTTTTTTTGGCAAACCTATTAAGGACAGGGACTTTAATTGACTTATGTCATAATTACAACGTGGAGCCCTTTGAAGTTGGATTTCTCTACAAAGTTTAAGAGGTCTGATTTGGTTCTTAAATCAAGGAGACTTTTTTTTTTTTTTTTTTACAGAAGCCATCTTCTTGCCCTTTTGCTGCCTCTGTTTAAAATATTTGTTATGGGTTGAATTCATATTGGACAGATTTACAGGACATCTGCTTATAAATGAAGGATCTTTTTTGTAAGGTTTAAATACAATTTTGTCTCGCTTCTTTTATTTTCACCTCATTGTTCCTATATATGATGTAGACTTTTACTACTCTTGGCTCACAGGATGCAGGTTGAAATCTAATATTTCGGGTTTTAAATTATGGTCATGCTAACTGGTTTTTACAAAATGTAGTTAGTTTGTTAAGTATGTTTTCCCTCTGATCACAAGCATAGAGAAACACATTGTCATGTTGCCCTGCTGTATGTATCTTTCAATATTATGATCAGCCTTGAATGTTTTATTTCATATTAAGCATGTTAAATCATTCTTCACCATTTGAGATGTGTTTCCAGAATAACTTTGGACAGTCATTTCTTATTTGAGTCTCTAAAATAGTTGCTTATGTCTTTTCTTTTTTAATTTGTGTTCTGATGCAGTGATGGTGTTTGGGACCCTGAGAAGTGGCATGCCTCACTGTATCCCACTTCAGGACGTAGCTCTCCGGTGGAAGGTTTTAAGAAGGACTATGTGGATGACAGAGTTCCTTTGAAACGAAGAATCCCAGGTGAAGATTTAAATTAAAACACTAGTCGTGAAATGGGTCATACTGTCTGTAGAAGGATGATGGTCTCAGAGGAGATCTACTTAAAGTCATGGAGGAATGTGTTTGTTTTTTGTCAAAGGTTCCTGGAATTGTAAAGTTTACAAATCCTGAAGCAGTTCTCAATTATGCTTTTAAGTAGAACAAAATGCAAAGTTTGGTCTAGAGGAGTACGATAATGAAGCAGACATGATTTGGATCATTGTGGGGAAAAACGAACAATCTTTAATAATCTAGCCTTACATGATGTGATTGTTTTTGTCTTCATAGCTCACAAATCTAAAACCTAGCCTTTTGCTGCTCTATGTATGCTTCCTGTTGTTTTCAGATCCTCGTGAGCGGTTAAAGGAGGACGATCTGGATGTCATACTGAGCCCGCAGCGACGCAGCTTTGGAGGTGGATGTCAAGGCAATGCTGCCCTTGCACCCCATGTCCGTCGGCCAATCAGCCCCCTGGAAAATAAGGAGAATGAGAGTCTTCGTCTCGGAGGAGCACGCAGAATCGGCAGTGGTCGTATAATTGCTGCCAGAGCGTTTGAGAGAGAAGCCCGTGCAGAAAAAGAGAGGGAGCGCGAGAGGGACTTTAAAGATAAAAGATTCAGGGTTGGTGTTCATAATTTTCTGTCCATATATAATGTGTAGCATATAGTCGTCAGTTGGTACGTGTTCCAGTGCATTGAGAGAAAATGGTATTCAGTGAAAAGTTTCTGCTCAATCAAAGGGGTTTTTACCTTCAAAAAATGAAGTGATGAAGATGAACTTTCTTTTACAGGATAAAACACATAACAAATAGCCTTACAGTTGAATATGTACTGAAGAAAAATGGTATTTGGCTCTTTAGCCTGTAATTTAAATTACGTTTCTAGATAAAATGCAGATGGTGTTGCGGCGTAAGTAGTATTCACAAATGTGGCTCATTTCAAGAACAGTTGACTTGTCTTGAAGCAGTTTGAACAACGTGAAGCAAAACAGTGATATTTTTGCTTTTCTCTGAACCAGCAGAGAGATTTTGGTGACAAACGTGTCTTCAGTGAAAGGAGAAGGAATGACTCTTATGCTGAGGAGGAGCCTGAGTGGTTCTCTGGAGGTCCTACCAGCCAGTCTGAGACTATTGAGCTCATTGGATTTGATGACAAAATCCTGGAAGATGACAAGCGCAGGTCTAAGCGGTCAAGAAAGCGAGCGGAGTCTGTGAAAGAAGGCATGTCAAAGCCTTGTTCTTAAGAATCACAGCAAAATGATGTAGTCTAACCTTTAATTGTTTGATAACTTGGTAAGTGCATGACTGCTTTCACATAAAGGATACTCAAGACTCCGATTCTGTCGTTACACATTTTTGTGCAGTTGTGGAATGTAATGGAGGACAGCCTGAAGAGCAGGGTGTGGGTTTACAGTCCACTGCTGATCAGGAGGTTCCCCACCCTGATGTGCTACCTGAGCAGACGGCCGGAGACTTTGACTTCAATGAATTCTTCAATCTTGAGAAGACCATGCCAGGACTGGCCTCAGTAAGTGCTGGGGGGCACTGTGTGGGATTTGTCGGTGGTTTAAAGGTGTAAACATTGCAGTTGGGTCGGCATTTAAAGTTGATTTTTTCTTTGTGCATGTTCATTTCTAATCCATTCAAGCCAGTGAGGTATTATAGTGTAACCCCCCCCCCCCCCCCAAATCAAATAGAACTACAGGTTTGTTTGTTTTTATATGTTCCGTACAATCATGACAAACATTTAGAAAGCGAGATGATAGATGTGGCTCAGTTGATTTAAAAAATTCCATGTTCATCTTTTATTAAAATTCACCTGCTGCACTGGCTTGATCTCACTTGGGCTGTGGTGGGGTTCACTGTCTCTGAATGGTGCACTTTCTAAAAACAAATGCCAGTGGGATACTGCATGGGGTTAAAGGGAGGTTAATAAACAATCCAAGTTTATGCCCATCATTATACCTAGACTGGAACGGCTACTAATTGGACAACTTAGCATCAATTGTGCAATCAAAAAAGTTGTGTACTGACTGGTTTGAAGCATTAGATAAACACAAAGCCAGGCAGCAGTGCATTCAATGACACTGCCCTTCATGCTCCAGCACATTTTGTTCTTAATCAATGGATAACACCCAAAACGTAAGTGCCTCCTTTGTCCTTTTCTAACCTTTTGGTTGGCTGAGGTTTGTGTTTTCTGACTCTGTCTCACATGCAAATGTTTATGTCTTGCAGATGATTGAAGACGTCCTGGGGGAGGGCCCTGTTTCTGCTAGCCGCTTCAGTCAGTGGTTTTCCAGTAACCTGAGCCCTTCAGGCAGCCGGTCCAGCAGTCTGAGGTCAACTCCCCATGAGGAGCTGGAAAAACTGGCAGGTAAATGATTTCATTTCCCCAGAAGGAGCTTCATGTAAATATGTAGCGTGAGACAAATCAGAATCAGTTGTTTTTTTTGCCAAGTAAATTTACACTTACGAGGAATTTGACTTGGTGTTTTGGTGCGAAACGATTAACAGAGGACTAAAGGTAATAAAGTAAAAAGCTATAAAAACCAGCAGAGCTCCTGCTGACAACTTAAATAGAATAAGATACAAATTTAACAAGCAATTAAAAATATATATATAGTGGAATATAAAACTATAAAAACACAAATCAAAGAAATCTTGACTTTGTGTTGGTATATGAGCTTCCAGATCAGCTGTCTGTACATTAAAAGTCTATTTAAAAAGTATGTGAAGTATCAGGATAACTTTCCATGTTCAACATCCAATAAAGCTGACTCATGAAACAGGTCTGGCTGCACCACAGTCTGAGTGCATAGCATAACCATCTTTAAACTTTGTCATCTGCAAACTGCTGCTTAACCAAGTTACTCTCCAATACCAGCTGGCCTTTACATTCTTGCTTTGTAATCCACATTCTTCAAGAAACTGTTTATCTTCCAAATCTTGGACTTCTTTGCTCTTCTGAAGGGCTTGAGCCACGCTGCACGTCCCCTAGCCACGGCCCTGCCTCATTCTTCACACCTATTCAATCATCAGAGTGCAAGGAGAACGTGGACATCCTGGAGCTGCTGCACAAGGCCAAAATAGACCTGAAGCCTCTTCTGTCCACCCTGTCTGTCAACAAGGCAAGGCTTCGAGAAAGCAGTAAGTGCCTGTTCAAAACTGCGGAGTAGATAACGTGTTCATGCCTAATTAAAGTCCACATGAAGTGAGAAGAGAATTGGAGTTGAGAGAAACCCTGTAAGAGTGATGAGTTCAGCTTTAATTAATCTATATAGACAGATATTTGCATACAGAGGTCTAACAATGGGTGCTGAGGATTGTGTTCAGCCCCTTGGTCCCCTGAGTTTTATCTATCTGTCCACAGCTAACTGTGGCGCTGTGCTCTCACTGGAGGAAGTGGAGGGAGGGATGAACAGGATGAAGCTGGGCTCCGAACCAGGACCACAGGTGCGAAGGATGCCGCCTCCACAGAGAGGAAACGGCACGCCCTTTATGGCTGAACATTTAGAGGAGGCTTTAACTGGCGGCCCCAGCGCCCGTCCACACTCACGTGACTCAGACATGTCGGCCTTTAATAAACTGGTCAGCAGCATGAAGGCAAGTGGAACTCTGCCAACTCACCCTAAAACCAACTCAAACAATGTAAGTATTTTCACAACTTGATGTTTTCATTATCCGTTCTCATTGATCCCGGCTCAAACTGGATTAGTAACATTTTAGTTTGGACATGGGATGCATATACAAGTTTGTCCTCAAGTAGACAAATTACTACATGCATACATGGCTTTAGATTGGATAAGCCACTTTTTAAATACCTCATGAACAATCTAATAAGTGATGGGCATACATTTGTTTTGGATGATTTTTGTTTGTTGTAAGAAAGCGGCAAGTGTAATGTTCTATGCAAGTCAGTTCTGAGATTTTTCGGCTAAGACGACATGAAGTCAGACATGTCATGAACACTCTAAAAAAACATGACATTGCATTTATCCAAATGAATACCTGACTTGCATAGGGGACACTTTGAAACATGCATGTAAAAATCCATCTCAGTGAAATAGCAGTTGCTTTTACTTCGATGGGTTTTTACCTGGATATTGGGGTGTTTGGCCACAAATTCTGTCTCCATGTACCTTACAGCAAATTTCAGACCAGGCGGTGGTGACTGTTTCTGAAGCTCCAGCTCGAGCGCCTGCGCAGCAACAGAAAAACATATTTCAGGTTTGTATGTTGATTATCCTCTTGGGCTAATGTTGACAAAGAATTTTTCAGGTAACGCCTCGTTTCCACTTATGTGACTGATGTCCGTGGATCTGTTAATATATGGGTGATGCCTCCTTAATGTCCAACGAGAGGCTTGTTTTGTAGGTTTTTATCAAACTGATAAAGAGGATGACTGTTTCATATCAGAACTGATAAATCTGACTATTTAATATCAAACTGATACAGTCTGTATCTAATGTATTACCGTATTTAAGCAGATTAACATTACTCAGATTCACAATGTGTTAAAACTAGAAAAACAAGTTATTTTTAATCGTACAAACTCACTTGACAATCAACATCGGCAACTGAATCTCGCTAGGACCGCTCAGTCATACACACTTTCTGAGATCCCCTGCGGAAGTTAATTTTTTTTTCTACTTGAGGCACATTTTGGACAGAAATGTTAAGCAGGTGAGGAGTTTTGCAGACACATCGGATTTCACGTTGATTCCCATAGGAATTAATGTACTTCAAGTTGTCATGCATCCGTACACAAACCGGAAACGGAAACGAGGCGTTGGAAATCTTCAAAGGTCCTCTTAAGTAAGGCTTAAGTTTTTCTTTGTCTTCTGGATTCTTTTCAGATGTCAGGATTTGTTTTAATATGTGGTGTCCTTTTTTACAAACTAACTAGGCAAAGCCCTAATGTCAACTGTTACAGTTTGATGTGCAGTTGATGTCTCCACAGGTCTGCCTCTTCAGTGATGCAAAACATTGAGAAGCTCTCTGTTAACTTTCAGAACGGTCTCATTACTGGGATTCCTTCAGAACGGTCTCATTACTGGGATTCCTTCAGAACGGTCTCATTACTGGGATTCCTTCAGAACGGTCTCATTACTGGGATTCTTTCAGAACGGTCTCATTACTGGGATTCCTTCAGACTCCAGAGAGACGTTTCAAGCAAAACGTCCGCACTGCTGGTGGAGGAAAAATGACAAATTAAAATAATGTTTTATTGCTTTATTCTAAATGGAACTAGATGACAGCAAACAATCTCTCATCCATACCAAGTGATGGAAGAAAAAATAATCTACTTAAAGTGATGTGATGATATTCTGACATTAAAATGTAAACTACAAGCGCAAGAACATTTAAAGTTACATGTGATTTAGATTTAACGTTTGTGTTTCAGGAGCTCTTGGGAGGTCCAGCTCGTAGTGCCTCCCCTACACTACTTGGCAATCTGTTGGGAAGCTCTGAAGGCCCGACCACCTCTGTACCCCTTCATGGTTTATTACACAAGGGACCCTCACCCCCCCTCTTCCCACAGAGGGCACCCTCACCTGACTACTACAACAGTCGGCTGCAAGCTTCAACAGGCAAGTTCTTTTGGGCATTTGTTTGTTTGTTTGTTTTTTTCATGAAATGCCTGCACTCAGTGTAGTCTCTTAAAAATTAGAAAAGAAATCCATCCATCCAAGAACATATAAGAGTACCCGTGCCCAGAGAAAACATGAGAAAGTGTTATTTCTCAACTTTTTGGAACAGCGCCGTGCTCGTCCATGTCACTCCTTCCTCACTGACCAATCAGAATCAAGATGGGGTGGGATATACAACATTACATTGTTCTAATGTTTTCTTAGTGATATTTCCTTTAACTAAAGCAAATATAAAGCACACAGAGCTATCTTAAATACACCTACCAGACATTACAGAGAGAAGCAGAAGTTTAACTTTCGTAACCTAGCAACAATGAGCGCTGGTGATTAGTGCTCTGAAACTGAGGTTTTGAGCGCTTCCAGCACAAAAAGCGCTGTCAGTGGACACAGGCCCTAAGAGTGAAACAAATCTCAGAGGTGCCTTTTTGAATTCTGTATATGTGCTGGTGAAATGAGCTGCATCATTAAAAAAATGTTTCTCCCTTCTGAACTTTTAGGTTTTCCTGTTGGTCCTCAACCTATGTTACCAGAACAGTATGCTGAAGTACACAGGTCTCTAAGCCCAAGATCTGCTGCGCAGCATCAGGTATGTAGCATCTTTGGACTTGTAAACTTTGATTAATTGCTTTGCTGATAAATTAATGGAGAGACTTGGATTAAATTTCTTTAAAAATAATTTATCGTTAGCAGAATAAAAACAATTTTTAGTAGTGGTTTGTAAACACAACAGTCTACCCCTCCTCCCCTGTTCGATGGCACCAGTAGCTTCATCTAGTTTGTGTCTAAGATCTGTCACATGGTCTGGGGTCTCATTAATAACCGTTGAGCACAAAACGGGGCCTGAAACTGGCATACGCCATTTCCCACGCAAAGTCTATAATCTTTTAAAAACGAACCTGACGGTAAAATGTGCGCACCAGTAAGCAAACTCTGACCCATGCGTACGTACATTTTGGAGGCATGGTAAATTGGCGACACAGACGGAGAAGTGGTGAATTGAAGCCTGCAGAATGTACATTGATGTCTCTTCCACATTTTATTTCACTAAATATCAAACTTTACTGACAGATCCACGTCATAATATAATCATTAAAACCGGCCGTTTTATGCGCGTGCATGTAGTGAGCCGTTCAATAAGTAACTTTCAATATGACAATATTTAAACGTAAAAAAAATTATAAACAAAAGTCCGCCACACATATTTCATCAGCGCCGTATCACCCTCATTATCCCGAACGGACCTCAGGACCGGACTGTACACTTATGTAATCACTGATGTAGAAATCAGAATTAAACTAACACAAAAACCGTAGCGCCACCAGTTTTCATTAATATCTTTCAATATCGTGCATTTATCATCAAGTGTGATTTTTAGTTTGAATAAAGATGACTGAGCTGCAAGATGCACAGAGCGCACAGAGACACAGCGGTGGCTTCACACATTTTGCCTTCACATTTTGTTACTCAGCACATCTTCATCACCTGCACGTATTTATCATGTAAATTATTAAAGTTTGAAAATTACGTCGGGGCATCTCTGACACGATTATTAGGCCTTAATGTCCTCATAATTAGTCACAGAGCAGACGGAGTTTCCCACGGAAAAATGTGGCCAACAATTAAAAGTTGTTGTTGTTCATTGATCAAAACTTTGATTAATAATAATATAGAGTGAGGGAGACTGCTGACTGACGTGAGCGCTCTGACAATTTATGAATCAGTGTGGGTCCTGTAAACATAAACATTGCTGATATACTCGTGCGTAATGACGAAAAGTTAATGTTTTGGCACTGTAGGAGGACAGCATGAATGCGGCAGCAACGTGGTGCCATTCTCTGTTTTTTTTCTTAAGTTTGTGACCCTCCTGCTGCAGCAAACTACCGCTATGTGCTTTCTAACCTTCACTTCATTCACAAGCTCCTCCTTTACTGGGTCAAAGTATATTTTCTTTGTCTAAACTTCCGGTTTTCGTCGCGACCCAGCGCTGGAAACCTTTGATCTGCCTCCTCGTTTGTATGCATTTTCATTCACGAGCTGCTTTGCATCGACCGTTTATGGTTGAATGTGGGCGTGTAGAGGGCGGAACATGGGGCTAATCTATGTGCACACGTTTCCAGGTGGATCGTGTTTTATAAAGGGAACATTGCGTGCAGGTGTGCGTACGAACGGTTTTATAAATCTGAAATATTTTGTGCGCACGCCATTTCAGGGGTTTTGGCGCACGTACATTTCTAGTATGGCTTCTACGCACTCTTTTATAAATGAGACCCCTGGTCACTAAGTTTTTGTCTAAAGTTGCTTGGATTTTGTTTGTCCAGATGAGGGCGCTCTCTATGCCAGTTAATCAGGTAGACCTGGAAGCCTTGGCATTCCAACAAGACCTCGCTCTACATGCACACCACGCATTCCAGTCTGGCTTCAAGCAACCACAGGACAAGTCTTTTCGAAATAGGTGAGATTTTTGTAAATATTTTTGTATATGTCCTCAATAAAGATTATGGTGAAATTAATGTTCATTGAATGATTAATATAGTGAATGCCTCTTTAGCTAACTTCATATTCAACTATATATATTTTTAGTTTACCAATTATAGAACATATGGTTCACATAAACCTACTGACAGTACATAAACGTGATAACAAAATGGATTGGTTACCTTTTCCTAGTTATCTACAGCTGACATGCTTGTGATCCACAGATTACAGCGTGTAAATCACTCCCCTGGTCCTGGCCCTCAGCCTGCTGGAAGAAACTCACCAGGCAACGCTGTCACCAGCATGGTGAGCATAAACTTTATCGACCAAGATGTCCCAGAGTACGTTTAAAATTAGAAACCAATTGTTTTGATGGCATTAATGTGATTTGTTTGTGCTCCAGTTGTCTCCATCATTCACACCCACATCTGTGATTCGCAAAATGTACGCTACAAAAGAGAAAAGCAGAGATGAATCGTCAGGTCGTTCAGAGACCAAGGAGGACGCAACATCACACTCTCAAGGTGGTACAGAGCATGAATTTCTACTCACAAGTTCTTGAGATTAGCATTAGTTGAGGTACATAAACATTGTTAATTTGGTATTTGTGCTATGTAAATATTACAGACGGCAGCTCCCCAAATCTGTACCTGGAAGCAATGGATGGGAATGCTGCCCAGACTGGCGGAGTAAAAGCTAGCTCCCAGAACTTCCAAAACAAGGACCAGGAGCGTCTCAGATCCGGCTCCACTGGACACCATACGCCCACGATGGTTCCTCCAGGACCGACCTCATCTTTCCCACGTCCCATCTACCCCGTACCGCTGCTATCACATGTACCTATGGTGCGCCCTCCTCCCCAGCTTCACCCAAATGTGGTACAACGAATGCTGGCCCAGGGTATCCAGCCCCAGCAACTTGGACCTGCTCTTGTGCAAGCAGGTTAGTGTTGCCCTTAAATTCCCCATATTCTCATTTATATTTAAACTTTTTAATATCCAACTGTTTTGTAATATTAACCTGAAGCTAAATCTCATAAGTTGATTATCTCTTTATTGTTCACTCCAGGTATATTTCCCCCACATGTTGATCTCGCACAACTTCAAGGCTTGCCTCCTGCCTTGCTTGGACAACCGCTGTACCCTCTAAGTGCAACAGGGCATCCACTACTACCTCCCAGAGCCAACACTCAGATGCCGTTGGCAGTAATGCAGCAGCAACTTCAGCAGCAAAGACCCGGTGAGCACTAGTGATGACAAAATTACTGAACGTTTTCAACTACGTGGCAAATAAGACTTTCTAATCAAACATTGAATTCAAATTATAAACAATAGATTGTTGCAACTAGATGTTTTTAGAACTATATTATGAGGGTAATTTGTGCAGTTTTTTTATAGCTAAAGCCAACAAGGAAAATAATATACACCCTCGAACCTGAAACTAGGGATATCATTCTGAATAAGATATTTGTGCCACAAAAAAAATCTCTCTCTCTCTCTCTCTCTCTATATATCTCTTATATATTATTTTTTATATTATTAAATATTATTAAAATGTGACATTTTTTTCTTGATGAAACTGTATTTTTGTGTCATCTTGCAGTACATCCGAGCATCCCAGGGCCTCAGTTACAGAGCCAAGGCCCTCACCGGACAAACGGCCCCCAGCAACACGGGGGTAGCCCCCCTCTAGGCCTCTCAAAGTGGTTTGGATCCGACATGCTAGAACAGCCGCTCCCCTCCATGCCAGCTAAAGTCATAAGTGTAGATGAGTTGGAGTTCAGGCCATGAGAAAAAGACAAAGGGCTGGATAGCAGGATTATTTTTTCTTTGCCCATCTCCACTTCCTCTTTACCATAAAAATGTGAACTTTAATTTGAAAGACAGTGCACAGACCTGGACAGTGTAACCATGCCATGCTTTGTCTTCAACCTTGAAGTCACTGCTTTTGAAGATGCGTATCAGCAGAAATGGGAAGACAAGTGATGGCAGTTTGTTTTGCTGGCTGAGTGATTTTTTTGTTTCTTTTTTTTTATTTGTATTAGGATGTGCGCAGTAAATAATGTATAGGCCCAATTGTACAGACCACGGGAAAGAATCTTATTCTCCCTGTATATAGCTTTTTTTCTGTTTTGTTTTGGTATGGGAAGTTTAACTGAAAGTCACCAAAAGCTGGTAGCATTCCTTTGTCACATCAAACTTTAATTTTCCCCCCTGAAGTGCACTGAGAAAGGGCTACTGTAGCTGGGAAATGTTGGATTGATGAGTAACTGTGTTTAGTCTTCCTCCCCTTGTGGCCCTTTTCCGTAGAAGTGACTGAATGGAGCATTTCAAGACAACTCCAGGGGATGCAGCGAGTGCTGGTTGTGCCTTTTCTTTGTTTTGTTTTTCTATCCTTTTAAAACTGTATCCTTTCCCATCCAACCTGTCACTGGGGGGGGCGGCAGCAATGCTCACTTTGTCAGTTTTCAAGGGTGGTCGGGATTCAGTTTGTTTATGTGCTATTAAGTTATAAAAAGCACAAATAGAATTAATAAATAAAATCTTCAGTAAAACACAGTTTGCTTAATTGTTTTAAATGTTTTGTATTTCCTAATTATGTTCTCTGCTATATATTCAAATTTCTTAGAGCAGCACTGTCAAAGATTCAACCGGCAAGGCATTTTCCTTTTATTTCCCCCAAGAAAACTATGCAACATGTTTTAGAGCTAGTGTCTAATACACCACCCTATCACTCCAACTTCAATATCAAACATTTTTATTGATCTGATCATGTCTAGATTTAAACTATAAAGGTACATACAATACGGAGTCCTCTCATGGAAAATCTGATCTCTGTTCCAACTTTCAAAGTGAGAGCACGGTCAACTTTCAATGTTAGCCATTTGCTAGAAGAAACACTGAAGCATATCGCGCATGTGTGTTTAATCTCATAAAAAATGTTTTGTTAAAAAATAGGACCCAAAATTGCATTTACGGCTGTGCCATCTTTATGTGCAATGTAGAGCCAGCCGTATTCGCCTGCTGCAAATATTATAGCGTTGTCTATGCTCCAATAATCAAAGAAATGTCAGTACTCTAGTATTAAATGTGTATGGGTCTTTAGGGAATGTTGTTCACAATTTAATAATTATCCAAGTTCTTAACTATTTGTCAGAATTAACTATGTGCCAAATATTTACAAGATAGTTCATTATGTCAAGGATATACAATTTCATTTAGGAAAAATACATTCTAAAATTTCCCAGTGCCCAAAATTTGATTTTTTCAACCAACAGACAAACCCCCTAAGACTTTTCATTTATTATCAAAATAAGGGGGTATAGCATCAAAATCTTTTAGAAGGAGCTGGAACCAGCAAATGTAAGGCATTTTAGCTCTAATTTCATTTTGATTGACTAATAATTGTTAACTCAGTCCTTCACCTCTGAGGATTACCATTATCAATCTTATTACAAAATCCCATTTTTCACTCCTGGCCCTGTATTACATCCTGCAGTACCCTGCTCATTTATCTGAAGAATGTAATTTTATTTCTTCCTAAATTAAAAAATGGTATTTTTAATATAACTGGGTTGTATCGGTTTACAATGTTCTCGTTTGTTTTCGTTTTACTTCAAGAATAGCTTTTATTCTATCTTAATTTTGTCATGTGAAGGTTACCTTGCGTGACTTGTACAGTATGTTTTTAATGAGTCTTGCGTGGGTTCACAGACTGCGCTCGTGCACTGTAAAGGGGCTTTTTTGCTGTTTGTGGTAGGTTGGGGGAGGGGTTCTACCATCACAGAACAAGCAGGAAGAGACTTGCATGTTCACATTGTGGCATATGGACAAGAAAGACCCCGAGTGAATGCTGGGGCACTTCTCCTCAAAGCCACTGACATTACAATGGGGGAACATGGGGGAATGGTTGGAGCAAATTCTCATCAGAAACAAACCTCAGAGATCATTTTCACAAAACAAGAGCGACCCCCACCCCTCAAGAAACCAGGGTCAAAGTTCACAGGAAGCTGGGGGGCTGCCATTTTTCGCTACTGCTAGCATTTAACGTTAGATGCTAAATCGACGGGGAGGGGCGGTTGGTTTTGGATCCTATAACGTTAGCTAGCTGGTATCAAGTATCCGAACAGGAGCGTACAAATCCGCTATTTCTCCGACCATTGCCGTTAACATCCATTGTTATTTGATGAATTCGGCATGGAGAAGGTAGCGGAGCCGTCTTGGACTTCTTCGTACACCTACCAGGTGAGCAAGCACAGTGCGGAGATGCTACACAACCTCAATGTTCAGAGGAAAGATGGAGGCAGGTTCTGCGATGTAGTCTTACGCGTCGGCGAGGAGAGCTTCCCCGCTCACAAAGCTGTGTTGGCCGCGTGCAGCGAGTATTTCGAGTCGGTATTCAGCCGCCAGGCGGAGGGTGACAGCGAAACGAAGGAGCTGGAGATGCACACCATCAGCCCGAAAGTTTTTAAAGACGTTTTGGACTTCGCCTATACGTCAAGGATTGTCGTGCGTCTGGAATGTTTCCCGGAGTTAATGACTGCTGCCAAGTTTCTGCTGATGCGGTCGGTCATTGAGATTTGTCAGGAGGTAATCAAGCAGTCCAACGTACAAATCCTCGTCCCGACCTCGCGCGGAGCTGACGCCAGCCTCTTCCAGGCCACTGCAGCCACGGAGCTGGGTTTCCCGGTGGCACCGCAGGATCTTGTAAACGGAACGGGAATTCTGGTGAACGTTCAAAGCTTTGCTAACAATCCACACATGCATGTGGACAGTATTGAAGACACTGCCGCTGTGTTATTAGAGGACGGTGGCGAGACGTCGGTGCCAATTTTGGAGCCTGTGGAAGGACTGTCCGTTTCCCCGACTACGGAAATATCGGGGAACACGTTTCAACACGACGCTGGCTCCCCGGGGTCTAAAAAGGGCAAGGGGAAACCAAAGAAAGATGGTGGGGTTGTGGAAACTGTACTCTTTAACAACAGCCCGCAGAAAAATACTATTCTGTTCCCATGCGGGACTTGTGGTAAAGCTTTTACTGAGGCTTCCCGCTTGAAGAATCACGAAGCGCAACACGGAGCTAACATCGGTGTAAACAATGCCGGTGACCGCCTGTCAACAGTGGGCGGCATGTCTTTAATGTCTCAGCCTGGGCTGACGGAGAACGGAGAGCTGACGCTGGATAACGGTAGAAAACGAGAGAGGACAAGGCGGCACGTTGGCTGTGACATTTGCGGTAAAGTTTTCCGCGATGTTTATCACCTGAACCGACACAAGCTCTCTCATTCCGGGGAGAAACCATATGCATGCCATGTGTGCGGGCTCCGGTTCAAACGCAAGGACAGGATGTCATACCATGTACGGTCCCATGATGGGTCGGTTGGGAAACCTTACGTTTGCCAAAGCTGTGGTAAAGGTTTTTCAAGGTGAGTTGATCATTCTTTGACAGTATATGGTGTGTTCTTTGTGTTGCAGAAAAAAACAGATTTTATTTTTATTAGCACAAATAAGTATTCTGTGTCGTTTCTTACTTAGGACACAGGCACAATATATATTATACCCGAAGCAGGGCAGTGAAGTACATAAGTGGTTTTCACAATCACCAATAACTCAACACGGTTGAAATCATTTTGTGTCAGTTTCCTCCAGACAGTTGTTACTCCGGATGAGATGCTCAGACATATAGCACAGCCAGCTCATCACCTGCCTGCCGCCTGAGGTCAGGATCTAGTGCTAAAACAATGAAAATAGAAAAGCTTTAAAGAACGAGAACGTGTGAGTAAGCATACATCAGCAGACCCAGGGCACTCAAGTGCATGGGTTGTTCCTCAGTTTAAACAATTATTAAGGATGGCAACTTTTTTCAAACCCTGACACATTCTTAATTGAAGAATTTTTCAAACCCTTCCGTTTCTGTATTAAGAAAACGTCAGGACCTTTACAGAGTGACTTGTCATCTGTGTTGTTTAGCCTTAACCACACAAACCAGTTTCCAGGCTCTCTTGTCAACTCTCCATCACCCCCTACTGCTCTGGAGGTTAAAATACATGCAGATGTCAAATGGATGGTGTAAAATCTGAATTATGATGATGCAGTGAATGTTTGTTACAAAGCCATCATATCATTTGTGGTGTAAGAATTTGCAGAGATCCAGCCTGCCACAAAAACAACTCACTCCACTTAAACTATGGAGATTTGGTAGTGAAATTTGAAAGTTGGAGAAGTGAAAGCATTCTATGCGATATTTTCTGAACTAAATACACAAACTTTATTCAAAGGTAAAAATAGGTCCCTGAAACACTGTTTGGAGCGAAAAAGCTACCAGGAGAGTTACGGTTTCACTTCTGTGGGCCCACCACCATAACTTCTCGCAAAGCATTTTATCTTCAAACAGTGTTACAGGGACCACATTTTCCTCTGAGGACAGTTTGTGAACATTAGGAACATGTACCATAGAATCTGTACACTTCTCCAACTTTCACATCTCTCTTAAACTACATAGTGCACCTTTAAAGCTGCCAGATAAAGTCCAAAGACTTTTTTTATGGTGACAGAAAATATTGCACCTCCAGTTCCTGGCTAAGTGGTTGTGCTTCATCATTTTATATGAGGCTATTTGTTTTGAAGTCTTTAATACTTTGATTTATGATTTATTTTTTATTAATTACCATGGATACCATACTAGAAAATAATTAATGGTTCTTTACCCCATTGTATATTTTTATTGAATACTTATTTTCTATTCAAGTAGTCACATTCCAATTTGAATAGACAAGTCAGCTTCTCTATGTAAAAATAGTGACAACACAATGCGACAGTAAAACATGTCGATTTCATGGAAATATTTAATATGGTAGTAATAGAGGCAGCACCTTTTTAGTTTTATTATCCACTAAATAATACAAAAAAAATACAACAGCTGTTTCCTACTGTTAAATGATCTGTGGCTAATGGTTTTGTCAAACACTAATAACCTTTTTCTTTTTTCAGACCGGACCACCTGAATGGACACATCAAACAGGTTCACACAACAGAAAGACCCCACAAGTGCCAGGTAACACAAAGAATCCATTGGATTAGAGTGAAAGGATTGTGAAAACCGAAACATCATGAATGTTTTTAACAGTGATAAGTGTATTGGATGTTGAAATGTTCTGTATGTTTCAGATATGTAATGCCTCCTTTGCTACAAGAGATCGCCTCCGGTCACACCTTGCATGTCACGAGGACAAAATCCCCTGCAAAATTTGTGGCAAGTTTCTGCGAGCTGCCTACATGACAGACCACCTAAAGAAACACAGTGAAGGAACACATAACTACTGTGGCATTTGCAACAAAGGTAATTTGTCAATGTACCTCTTCACAGCTACAAGCACCTCTGAGAAAAATCTGTCCCAAATACAGACAGATATTCAGTTGTCAATGATGTTCTACACGTTCAAAGGAAAAGAGCTCTGTAAACACATGTCGGTTTTTAACTGGCTCTTCCTGATTCCACTTTGAACTGAAGGCCTCTGTGTGACACAGTGGCTGTGTCACTGAAGTGATCTAATTGAAATGACTTTTGTTTTATTACATAGTACTAATGTCAGTCTGAACATGACATTTGTTTACTACTGTTTTCTTCCATTCTTGGAAGACAAAAATAAGTTGTACAAAAAAAAACAAAGTAATATACAGTACTTCTGCCTGGACACATATGGAAGCATAAACACCACTGACATTAAAGACTTGACATGTAAACAAGCAGCTCAAGCTTCAAATATTCACACACAGAACCCTATTCTGGCTCACCTCTTCCACAGACGCTGTTATCCCTTTTTGCACCTCTGTTACTACCTCCGATGCTGGCTCAGCAGCAGCTTCGCCCCAAAATTCTCCTTCCTTGCACTTCACATTAAAGGCAACGTGTAATAGAGGGCTTCCAGTTCAACTTAAACAGGCCATGTAAAATTCGTTTTCCTTCTTTGTGAGGGTTAAAACTACATTTTAATTCATACCATCCCATCTAGAATATGCTCTGTGACACATTAAGTTTAACAAAATGTAGGGGTGTGACGTTACACAAACATTTCGGTTTGGTACGGTTCTCAGTTCTGAAGATACGGTCCGGTACATTTTCGGTACAGTAAGGGACACACATGCAACACTTTCTTTTCTTTATTAGGAACACATAGAAATTCCCTTTTACACATTGTCTTAAGTGCAGCATCGACAGTTCAGACTTGTACACCTGCTCAGGTTTCTTTTCAATAACATTTTAAATTAAACATTGTAAAAAAACAAATAAAAAAAACATAAAATAAAATGTAATTATGCTGCAACCAAGTATTTTAGAATAAAATAAAATAATCAATATATAAGTATACAGTGCTGAACACATTTATTAGACCACATGTCATAAACATGAGAAAACCTAAATATTTAGAAATTTTTCAAAAACTTGTTGAAAACTAAACATTTTATTGTTATTTATTTGGCAAGTAACAAACTGAAACAACTAAATAGTCCTTTTTCATACATAATAACCAAAAAAGTTAATATTTTGTATGGCCTCCTTTGGCCTTGATTACAGCTGGCATTGTTTTGATGTACTTAGCTGTTCCCACAGACTTGCTTTAGATGAAACTTTTGTGCGATCAAACCCAACTTTGTTCAATAGGATTCAAATCCGGACTTTAATTTGGCCAGTCCATCAGTTCCAATACTCCAGATTACTTTTTCTTGGTCAAATATTGTCTGCACAGCTTTTAAGAACACTTGGGCTCATTGTCTTGTTGGTATATGAACCCAATTTTTTGTACCTTTTTGTACCCGCATTTGAGCCGGCTCACTGGGCTTCTCTGAGAAGTCAGAAATTAATCATTTGTTAAATAATGTTAAGGCAAAACGGCATTTTACGGGCAGTGTAACTCAGCCCACAAAGAATGGCAAACTGTCTGCTTTCCTCTTTGGGACATGGTTGTATTTGGGTTTCCTTTAAATCGATCTTAACTTTATCTGCACATGGAGGTCTATTATTTTTATTGTGGTTTTCACTAGTACTCTGTGTACAAAAAATAGGACTGAAATATTTTCATACTCAACACAAACAAGATAAGTAACATAATTGTACAGATATGTGACTAAAATAATGAGCAGAGTGGATTAATAGGTGCTTAAAAAAAGGCACCAAACCAGGAAGATTGACAGTGGAGAAAATCTCAGTTAAACATATACATCAGTTAAGGTATTTTTCAACAAAAAGCTTTTATCATTTCCACTGTAAAGTAAGATAGGAATAAAAGCCAAAATGTGTCAATGCAGATGCCTCAGTTGACAATCGAAAAAGCAAAATAAAGGTAAAAGTGCAGTGATAAGATCTCCAGCAACATCTTTCCAATGTGCATCACAGTTTGTTGGCTCCTTACAGGAATTCAGATTTTTGCAAATTGACCCTTTGTCAAGCCCCACCCTCACCAGGAAGTAACCCTCTGCAAAGCCCCGTCCTCCCTAGTTACTGTTACTAGGTCACAATTTCACTGCAACCCACTGAAAAGTCTTGGCCTAGGCGAAAGTTTGTCTAATCTGAAGTAGCCCCCGCAACGGTTGCTATGAGAGGGGGCTCTCTGATTGGTGAATCAGCTGACCAATCAGAGAGTCAACAAAGGGTCAATTGTGAAGCTCATTGTAGAGAGTCAGAGTGATGAATAATATCAAACCAAACATAGTATCTTTCTCATCATTAACATCTATGAGCCTGTTATCATGTAAAAGGAATCCCCCCCTTATAGTCAAGGCCTTGAGTGTTTCAAACAACTGCCCTGTTCTCTCTTCTGGTCCCAGGTTTCTCTACTGCATCCTACCTTAAGGTGCATATAAAGACACACCATGGCTCTCCTTTGCCCCCCTCTACCACAATGCACACCTTCCCTGAGCCAAGGGGAGAGCTGCAGATGCACAACGGCAACCCTTACCACATGGGACGCCAGTGCTCAGTAGAAGGCAAGCAGTCGCCCGCCCCATCCCAAACGTTCATGTTTCTGGCTTTTATTTGCTCTGCTGCTTTTAGGAGAAACATGCTGCTGCATCTTTGTGTATGTTTAACACACGCACATTCGTCAACCTCCGATGCCAAGCTTTTTCACTCAAACATTTACTTTGTGCACTTTCATGTGCTGGGTGTCTGTCTGATGGTGACTGTCAGCATGTCTTGTATTCAGAGGGGGCAGGGTATACAGAAGGAAAACAGCTCCCTTACTGCTTCACCACTGTACCACTGTAGCACTGCGTCGCTCACGGGACGAAACAATTGAATCATGCTGATTTTGTCGCTGGCACTCGCATGTGAAGCATGCTATTAGGACAGGCTGTAAGTTTCGATTCGATATGGTCTGTATTTGTTTTGACCAGAGCAGTAGGCGGTTTTAAGGCACCACCGTTACATCGATGGAAGCGGGCACGCAAAACGGTCTAGATATAACTGATTCTACCCAACCTAAAAATGGATCAAAGTAGGATAAATATGTTTTAAATCTGGACTGCAGTACCAATTTAGAAAGCTAGGTGTCAGAGTTACATATTGCTCCTTTAAGCAGAATAATAAGGAAGGTAGTCAGTGTTGGAAAGAACAGTGTGTCCTCAGAAATTGTTATGATTCATTTCGGGTTTGATTGAGATTGCTCAAATGTCTGGAGGAAACACTTTTAATGTTATAATTTGAGCAGCTTGGACGTGACTTTAGAATGAATACATGCAAGTCTGTTTAAAACGACACTTCATTGCCTGTTTTTAGTTTTACTAGTAAAGGGCCTGCCAATATGTGCACTTATTATGAAACACTGTTTGGTTAAGAGTGAGACAGATCTATATGAGGCTGGAAATTATAGATATTTCTAAAAGGTTGGAGAAACGGTGTAAAATGTAAATAAAAACAGAATGTGATGATTTGCAAACCATTGAAACACAATGTTTTATCGAAATTAGCACAAAGACAACATTTCATGTGACGAAATGGAGAAATGTCATTGTTTCTAAAAAAAAATTGATATACCCATTTTTAGAAATAGATTCCAGCAACACATTTGAAAAAAGTGAGGACAGGGTCAGGTTTATCACTTTGCTGCATCACATTTCTTTTAACAATACTTCGTAAAAGTTTGGGGAACTGAGGCGACCAATTTCTGTCAATTAAAAATGGAATTTTACCTTTCTTGCTTAATGTTAGATTTCAACAATTAAGGGTTACTTTGTCTTGTTTTATGTTTCATAATGCTCCAGGCATTTTCAATAGGTGACGATTCAGGACTGCAGGAAGGCCAGTTTATTACCTGGACTCTTTTAATATGGAGCCATGCTGTTGTGATATGCCTAGAAAGTGGTTTGGCGTTGTCTTAATGAACTAAATTAGCCCTCCCCTGAAAAAGAAGTTATCTATTTAACACCATTTGTTGCTCAGAAACCTGTATATATCATTCAGCATTTATGGTGCGTTCACAAATGTGCAGGTTACCCATGCCAGGTGCACTAATGCACCCCCATAAAATCACGGATGTTGGCTTTTAAACGTTTCCACTGACAACAAGCCGGATGGTCCCTCTCCTCTTTAGTTTAGAGAATGGGGCGCCCTGGAATTTCAAACTTGATATGTTGTATTTGTGCTATTTTCAATCAAATATGGCTTTTCAATGTTTTTCAAACATCGCATTCTGTTTTTATTTAGATTTTCGGCATAGGGGTTAAATGAACATAATGTTGAAGTTACTTTCACTGTCAACGGTAGCTGAACCCATGGAAGTAGTTTAAACATCAGAGTTGATGGTTCAGATTTATGGCCATGTCAGAAGCTGGAGTGCTGGGTCACTTCTGTTTTTGTTCTTTTCTTAAAACTTTCAGTATGTGTGTGTTTGTCCTGCATGGCAATGGCAAACCCTGTCTGTCCCTGTTTGGCTGGTCCATCAGCAGTTTTTCAACAGTACACAGTGTTGCATGACTGTCCCAATGTGTGCTCCATTTGCTCGGGGTTCATTGAAACTATTGTAGTTGTGCTATCTGTGTGGGAGAAGCAGAAACATAAATAGAGACAGTGCACAGTTAACTGTTAGCAACAGTGAAAAAAGGACATTGTTTATTGCCTGTGGGGTGTGTGGTGCATTTGAAAAATATTCTTTGGCTTATTAGAGAGCCAACTTCCAGACCTCATAAGGCACAACCATTTGCACTTTGTAAATCATTTAAACTGATCATGTCTAATGGTTCAACTTACACTTATTAGTATATATTAAACGTTGTCCTTTTTTGAGCTAAAGTTCTTATGATAAATTTGACATGCCTCTTAAGGAGTTTCATCACTGTCAATACAAAAAAAGGAATTCATTAGAACCAAATTGATCTTTTCAATTGATTTCCTTTTTATGTCTGCACTTAGGTCAGCATTTCAGTTTTTATTTTTTTATTTTAAGTTCTGAGGGCGCACTCACACGAGCAAAGTTGTCCAGTACTGTGCTTACAGTAAGCACAATTGCCCCCCCTCCCCATTCCCCCACTGGCCTGCACTCACACTGCTCCAGGACTACCTCTTGTACATAACGTCATAATTCTCGTAATGCAACACATGTATGTCTTTACGTAATTAAGAAGCATGCTTAGTTTATAAGACATGCGGACTCGAAAATAAACAAAAATGCAAAATA
Organism: Tautogolabrus adspersus; assembly: GCA_020745685.1. Classification (NCBI taxonomy): domain Eukaryota; kingdom Metazoa; phylum Chordata; class Actinopteri; order Labriformes; family Labridae; genus Tautogolabrus; species Tautogolabrus adspersus. The sequence goes on from CM036538.1 coordinate 20,721,444, forward strand.
AAAGGGGCGTGAGGTCGAGTCAGCGTCCGCACATCGGAGAACAACACAGAGAACATGACAGCTACTTTACTGACTTTGTGGCTTATTTTGAGCCGGTTTAGTCAGATACAGCCATAACGCTCCTGGATTTCTCGATGATGAAGGCTGTCCATACATTGTGTACCCACGTGCTTGTGCTCGTGCATGAACTGTACTGTGCAATGCACACCTCTTCCAAGCGTGCCACGGCCAAGGAAGTGTACCGTGCTTGAGCATGGATCCGAGCACTCGCACTAGTCAAACAAACTGGACTTTAGGGTTGAAGCGTGCTTGGGCACGGTACAGATTGCCTAGTGTGAGTGTGCCCTGAGTGACAAAGTTGAACAAAAACATGAGCCCAAAGACCAAAAAATGGGATTTACTATTGGAAAAGGCTGTTGCAAGAATTGTGTACTGTCACTATATTAACTGCAGTTTTCCATTTGTGAGACAAGTTGTGTGTGAACATCACACTTTATGTACAAAAAAAAATGCTGTAGGCTTTTCTCCTAGGAATATCCTTGAAGGGTAGGATTAATTGCATTAATAATGGCTACCTGGTCTTTGAAGTGAGTTAGTGATATGACATGTGCGTTAGCAGGGTCTTTATAATAAACCTAAAATAAATGTGGTCATTATCTCAGTCAAGAAGGTCATATTTTGATGTTGTTTGGACTGGTGGTTTATCTTAAGTTCTGCCTAAAACTTTTTTTTGTTGAATTGTTGAGCTTGGAAAAAGCCCCTTACATTGTGGAATAGATGCACTATAATTTCTTGTTCTTAAGTCAAACCCCTGTACAATCAATTAATAGCAGATCCAACTCCCACATTAGCAATAAGTCCACAGGCAGAATTTTAACAAACTAGCGTTGAAATGAAGATAATTCTGTTCGCATGGTTTCCGCCACCTGTTATGTTTGCCCCCCACCCCCTCCTCTCTCCTGGCCGGGTGTTGTGTAGACCTGTGCGCCAGTCGCCAGCTGTTTCTCACCTTGCCTGAGGCAGAGGGTCGCTTTCATGGACACCCAGCTCTTCCCCAGCCCGGCCCCCCAGCTTTGGGCCTGCAGCCTGAGCTGCTCATGGGGAAGGCAGGTGGGGCTCCATATTTCTGGGAGTGTCGCTCTGGCGGGCTGCCTGGCTTCCCCGACCATGGGCATGTCACAGGTCAGTACAGTCCAGCAGGAGGTGTGTGTGGGGGGGCTGGGTGCTACACAGGCAGTCTGTTGAATGAGAAGAGCAGGACTGTTGGTGGATACTGGGCAAATGGACTGATGTAGATGATTCATGATTTAAATGTTGTATCCACATTGTGAAGGAATTTTTTTTGTATTTGATTATTAAATTAAGTATCCCAATTATTTGTACTGGTGCTTGGGGATGCCCTCAAGAGTTCTCAAGTAAAATCTCTGCAAGACCCGACCAGTTACTGGATTTAAGTTAAAATCTACAAAACGTGTTTTATGATCATTTGTATAAAATGATGTCTCCTTTTTCTCCCTCTCCCCTCTTTTCGATTTCTCTATCTGTCCTACTCTACACCTTCCTATCCACCCTTGTTTCCCACAGACGGACAGGAGAACATCGGGAAATGTCCTCATCTAGAATCAGAAGAATCAGATCCTTCATTTGGGGAGTTGCCCAGTAGTGAAGAGCTTAAAACCCCGCACAAACCAGACGGACCAGAGCTTGAGATGCCCTCTTTAGCCTGTAATGGAGCCTCTACAGATAGCTTGGGGTCTCCAGAGGGATCTAAAGCCAAGACACCAGAGCCTGAGAAGAAGTTTATCTGCCCCATCTGCGGCCAGGCCTTCCGCACCAAGTCCTACCTCAACAAGCACCAGCACAGAGTTCACAAAGCCCAGAAGGCCCAGGGGGTTTCTGGGTCGAGCTTAAACGAGCTGGCGCCCTCCCTGACCTCCCCCTTCTCCCCTCAACAAAACATGTCTCTGCTTGAGTCATTTGGCTTTCAGATAGTCCAGTCTGCGTTTGCCTCTTCATTGGTGGATGCCGAAGAGGGTCAGAGTGGACTCGACTTTGGGGGGAAGTGACGTAATTGCTTAAGTTAAAGCAAAGCCTTTAATTTTTAGGACAAAGCCGGGTCGCCCACAGACGCTGCTCTGTATGTGGGAATAACTTTGCCTCAAGACTACTTTTTCTGTTTCCTCACATTGCTTAAAGTTTGTGATTTTCTTTCACAGACTGCCATATAATTCCTACTTTTTCTACTTTTTCAGAGTACGAAAAGTGCGTATACGATGTTTAAATTTTTGGTTTGAAATGGACAACATGAAGGTGTTATTTCCTCTATCTGACATGAATCTGCTAAAGTGATGTTTGGTGTACTTTTATTTGGTTCTTTGCTTTGATGTATTTGAGCTCTCTTAGCTGCACACATGTTTTCTTGGTGTTTGTTATTTACAGAAAGCTTAAAATAATTGTCAGTTATTATGAATTCTATATTTATGTTCCCTGTGTCTTTTAACAATGATTTTCCTGACAACATGGATTTGAATAGGCCCTTATTTTGTCGCAGGTTTTCTTTGAAGCCGTTCATTATTCCATGAAACATTCCTAACGGGCTCACAGCAAATTTCGACACATTCATATGAGCTTTTTCCCTGGCTTCATGAAGACACGCCTGTCACATATCTAAATACACGACTGTTTAAAGGAAAAAAATGCAAACATAGATTAGAGTTTCACTTTTAGCGCGTCTGATACTGTTAAAGTTGAATATTTTAGATAAAACAAAATAAAGCTACCTCAAAGAAGTAAAAATTACCATCATATTTTGCATCATTTGCATATAGTTGAGTAAATTCTTTATTAGAGTTGAAGAAGAGATCACAGCTAGTTAGAAATGAACTAGCACATCAGCGTTCTTGTTCTTTTTATTAATAGTTCTGTCAAAATGTTTGAAGTCCTACCTGCAGATATATTTTTTATCCCATCATTCGAACAGTCCTTGTGGAGCTGCTGGGACACGTGTACAGAGAGCAGAGTTTGCACACGGATGTCACATCAGGCCAGATGTGACATCAGGACAGATGTGCTCGAAATGAAGGAAATCTACTGGCAGCTCATTTGGATGTAAAAAGGTCCTTAAGCATTTTTAAAAGATTGGTAATTCAAACAATGAATAATTTTTTTGAGATATTGTATTAAGGTCCCTACTGCAACACACACATTTTTAGTTTAAAAAAAATCTATTTTTCAAGGATAAAACACTTCTACAGCCTTCAAATGTGTCTTGAAACTTGCAGTGAGCTTGTTGGGAAGGAGCTTCGTATCCCCCTGTACAATGACGACGTTTCCAGCTCTTATTTGTTTGGTGTTAAATCAGTTGTGTACATTGAGCAGGGACCAAGGTCAGGTATATTTAGAGAAATGTAGAATATATTTTATTAACTTATTCATGCCCTCTGATTCGTGTACCGTTTTTTAATTGTCTATTGATAATCTTGTGATTTGCTTATTTTGAGATTTTTTTCACTCTAAATTATGTTAAATTGAGATGTTTGCTCGTGTGTGTGTGTGTATGTGTGTGTTCTGCTTCAGCTTGAGGGTGAGATGATGGAGTCACACCCTCTTCCTATAACCTCTGGACCAATCAAACATAATGCAAGTTATACGACTATTTCAATCATCCTCTTTATCACATCTGGTTTTGCTCATGTGCTGTTGGTAGATAACATATTCTGTGTTTGCACTACTGGTCGCTAGGATTGGACACAAAGTTTATCTATCGAGGTGTCTCACTCTGAAATGTATTTCATTCGAGACATTCCTGTGAAGAGAACAAAAAGGTATGTGAGGCCCACACATCAGTTGGATAACAAGGTTCCTCGCAGGTATTTGATTAGTTTTTCTTGTGTTGTAAAAATGATGCAAGTCTCACAGAGAAGGATTTTAGTAGTGTGTATGAGTGTGTATGGCAACTGCTCCATGAAGCCATTGTGATCTGTTTTCATTCTTTCTGTTTGAATCATTATTTGTGAGTAAGTCTGTTCAACTCAGTACATTCCTATATTATTTATGGTTATGTTGTGATTGTAACAAGTGTATATACCATTCATATACACAATCTATTAATATAAGTATATATATATAAATATATATGACCCAACCAGTATGATCAGTGTTTGTCAATGGTGGTCGTGTACATAGAAACAGGTTTTTGTTCTTGTCCATCATGTGGAGGGATGTTAACTTATGGCTGTTTGAAGCTGAGGGACTGAATGTCGATCACTGGTTGGTGGCAGTTTAAGAGTTTCACTGTTCACCGTGCTGTTTCTCATCTTTGACCAAGTTTATTTTTGTCCCTCTTTTGATCCACTCTGCACTATTGAGTCCTTTAAAAACTAAAAGAAGGGTTGTTTTTTATTGCCATTTCTTTGAAAACAAGTGCAAAATGCTGTAAGGAAATGAGTGCTTTTCTTCAATGGGATGTTTTGTTTTCACTTACGTTGGTACTCGAGTGTAAAAAAATGTCTTTAAGGATCATTTTTAGCCTCAACTCTTTTTTTTTCTTTCTGCTTTTGGTCTGTTGCAAAGTGCCTTCCAAATACTGATTGTGCACAGCAGTGGATAAAAAAAAAAAGGTCCTGTTTTCTAAAAGGTAAGAATTGTACAGAGTGACTTGCGTTGACGCTTTTGTATAAAAACACACAGAAAATGTACAATATGTTAACTTGGTATATTATCATCATACTCAACCAGACTGCTCCTAAAACATGTGAGCTACATGTTTTGTTATAACGTCTTTGGACATATTTCAATATAAGCATACTTTTCTATGGATATTTGTTTTTGTACTCTGTTATTGAGTCTCATCTCTCTTGTTGGTACAGAGATGAGTATCTAATAAACTGCAATTGAAAAAGCTTGTTCTTTGTTTTTCTTCAGAATAGATTGTGAGCACAAAAATCTGGTTCTGCGTGATATTAAACATTTCATGTTTGCCTCAATCACATTAAATGCAAATGACAGATTTTTAAAACCTTTTTGGATGTATACAGTGATTGACTCAAGTTAGCACTAAAGCTTACCTTTCAGGTACTATGACCAGCTTCTTATACTACCCATTATAGAACTGTTTCATTTATGATCTTACAGCCAGACTTACTGGTACTACTTCATTTAAGGTTCAGGATAAAAACACAAATATGGTCATTGTGTAAAGACTCCACTCGACAAATAAGAATGAATTGTAATAAAATCATTGTCATTGATTGAACTTCTGACTGGTACAAATAACAGTTACAATTAGCTTCATTTTGACCTGCTACAATAACAAACACTGCTGTCTAATGTATTGGTTAGAATTAAATATGATTTGCTGATACATTTCTTCTTTCTCAGTAAAAATAAAAAGACTGTGACTTGTGGAGGAGAATTTTTTTAAAACCTTAGGTGAAGTATGGCAACGTTTACTTTATGAAAAGTTACTGACACTTCTTCTTACACAGAGGCATACACAACTTATGAGCAGATCACAGGTTCAAAACATGGACAAAGTAGAATCATAGAAATGTAATTAAATAAAGGGACAGGAAACCAAAAGGACTTAAGAGTCTCCAGCACTTCAACTGAACACAGAGTCAAGATTTCTTGAGTCTGCTGAAGGTGAAAAGAGTCAATTAAAAGCCTTTTTTGAATATTGATGAGGATTTGTTTCCAAGTTTGTTACATTTGATAATCCAAATATAAAAGTGATACAAATGCATTATTTAAATTGATACATGTTACAACCCAGAAGCCTGAAATAGAAAAAGGGAAACAATAAGAGCAAAGAGGTAATCAGAGAACATTTAAATGGTGTAATTCTCCATGGTAGATATAGAACAGGAAACAGTGTTGAGATCAAATTAAATGTTTTGATTTTTCATGTTTATATAATTTACTAGAAATACAAATTTTCAGGTCTCTTGTGTTGAGGATGTTTTTATAGATCTGTGAGATGGTTATACTAACACTAGTATTTATTTAATACATTTATGTTGAAATAAAACAATAGGGTTTCTCGAGATGCACTTTCATAGCTTGGACTGCCTAAATGAGGAATTAATACTCAAAGGTTAATGCAAAATGTGACAAGTAAAGTCTAAGGAAAAAAGTTAAAGCTTAGTTGCAAGACTAATGTCTGTGTTTTCAGCGTCAGCAGCCTTGTTCTTGTAGTTCAGTTTATTGAAGTCCTCCATTATCTCCACCATCGTCTTTCCTTTGGTCTCTGGGACGAAATATAACAGAAACGCTGCACTGAAAATGGAGTAGGCCACAAAAATAAGGAAGCAGAACTGCCCAAGTCCTTCCTGTCAAGAACAAAAAACCAGATTGTGTTAAATAAATTGATGTGCTTATAATGTATGTGATATAATACATATGTGTGTTACACAGCAAGTTTCTTACCACAATGAAGCCGAATGACATCCCCACGAGGAACATGCCCAGCCAGTTGATGGTCCCACTGATGACGTACGCAGAAGGACGCCAGGCTTGTAGGAAGAGGTCGGCGGGAAGGGCCATAGAAACTCCAGCTAAAAAAGGAAAAAATATATTTATCAGTATTAATTCATATGAATTAAAAAAACACATCTATTCAATGTTTCCTTTGTGAGGTCCATTGAGAAGAAAACTTACAAGGTCCAAGTCCATAAATGCAGATCACACAGAAGATCAGAGCGATGTTCACATATGGGATCCATGAATTCAGATGCTGCATGAAGAGAGAATTATAAGTAGCTTATCCTCTACAGCACAGTGTAGAGAAACATGCACTACAGGAGATATTTGAACCTTTATGGACAGCATGGCGGTCAGCACAGACATGGTGACACCCATCAGCAGATAGCCATAACCCATCAGCTTCTTTCTGCCCGCACGATCTATCAGGAAAGACTGAGAGCCCAAAGGGATGGAGAGATGAACAAAAACACCCAATTACATTTGAGTTCTTAAGCTGCAAATCATCGTATTGCACAACAATCCTCTACACCATCATCTGCTTTTCATATTTCTTCTATTCAATAATTGAATGGATTGAATTTTTCAAGTTATGTACGTAAGAATGTATGTACGTGAGGTGTAAAGTCTTCAAGAACTTTAAACAGGTCAAATTGTCTTATGGATTAAAGTAGAACATGCACAGTGAAGCAACAGTCCATGAACAGAGCCCTGCAGAATAATAAGTCACTGTGAGTAACAACCCCTATAGGAAATATTCCAACTCATGAAGGTCAGTTCAAGGACTTAGTTATGGATTTTTTGGACAGGATAAGACCAGTGCAAGGTAAGCGGTACATGTTGGTGGTGGTTGATGGGTTGAGCAGATGGGTTGAGGCTACGACAGCTAAGTTTGTGGGAAAAAAACATTGCAAGTGTATCTTGCAGAAACTAGGAATTAAGAAGAGGTTAAGATGTTTTGAGCTTTGTGTGAACGTCACAAAGGCGTATTGAAGAACAAGCTATTAAAAATATGCACGTGCACAGGGTTAAACTGGGATGACGCTTTGCTTTGAGGTCTAATGGACTGCAAGGGAGGCACACATAGAAGCATGAAATCTTGACAGGCAGATCTATGCCCTCTACTCTGCTACGGGACCATCATTAGACATGCTGACTAATGAGATGAAAGCTCTCTTTAAACAGATGACAAACATACACAAGAGAATCTATTGTCTCCGTACAGGAAAGTTGTAATTAATATTGGATGACATCCATGTTGTTGTTGTTGTTGTTGTTTTGATTTGGTTTGCTGCATGTTAATCGCATGATGACCTGTGTCGTTTGCATGCGTTTAGCTGTTTGTGTTGTCTTCCTTCAGGTGTCAGTATAATTTAGTGTTAATGTTCAAACTGCTTCACAGAGATACATACACACAATGTGACAGTGATGAGCTCTGTTGCTCCAATACCGATGGCAAAGTAATGCATTTGGTCCGCTGGCACTCCTGACTCACGAAATATGTCAAAGGCGTAGAAATACAGCTAGAGTAGAGAATGAAAAATAAAGGATCATTAAACTGAACATATAATGTCATTAAAAAAACATTTATATTTATATGATGCAATGGAAACTTGGGACGTGAACGTACAGCGTTGATGCCACAGAACTGAACACCAGCACAGGGGATGGCCAAAGTCAGCAGCTGCCACCTCACACAGCGCGAGGTGAGGACGTCCTTCACCGTCTTCTTCTTCTCTCCCTGTGCGCTCTCTTTCTCTTTCTGCATGTCCTCTAGCTCCAGCTTTAAGTCGTCCTCCTGCCACAGCCACTGTAAGGCTTTTATACACACACACACACACACACACACACACACACACACACACACACACACACACACACACACACACACACAGTGTACAATGAATAATGTTGTTACTAGATAAAATGTTCTCAAGTACTTTACTGAAGTACACATATAAACGTAATTTATAAGTATGAGTATTTTCATTCAATTCAATGTTATATTCTACTCATAAGGCCAAAACTGTGAATCCTGGGTAACTCAGGGGAGACCTGGAATCGGCTCAGGCCAAACATGTCTGCTCGGCACAAATAAAAAAGGAGAGTCTAAAATCTCAACTGTGCAGTCTGAGGGAAGCTAAAGAAGATCTCGAGCAGCAGACCTCCTTAACCACCAACTTTTAGTCTAGTTGGAGCAGATGAAGGATGAGAAAGAGATTATTCAAAATAAAATTGAGACATTGAAGCTAGAGGCCGCAGTTAGTAAGCAGTTACGAGCAATGGCTGAAAATGACAAGGAGAGGATGGCCTATTGCCTGAAGGTGAAAGCAGAGTTTAAGGCTCGCTCAAAAGCAGAGAAGTTTGAGAGTGATATTTAATTTGAGAGGGCTCAAGTTCAGAAGCTGCAGAAGAAGCTGAGTGAGATGGAGGAAGCTCTTCTGAAACAGAAAGAGAACGCTAGGAAGACCATGGAGAGTTCCCAGTTTGACCATCAAGCTCAGCTGGAGAAAGCAGAGATAAGACCAGGAAGACTGGATCTGCTCTGAAAGAGGCAAAGGATCTGCTGGAGACTGAGTGCCTCCGCCTGCAGCAGGAGAACACTTCCCTCCAGGAGGAGATGGAAACATTCAGAGTTTCCTGTCTGTCTGAGCTGGACCAACAGAGACATAAAAACATTGAGCTCATGGCTGCTCTGAAGGAGGCTGAGCAGCAGCTGTACAGTCAAAGAATGAAGTGTCACAGAACTTCTTTATCAGAAAAGTTGCGTTACAGCAGTGAAGAGCACAAGAGCAGCACTCCCAAGAGGCGACAGCGGCAGCAGGCAAGAGTTTTCATAAAAATGATAGCAGATGATGTGCATTTAATTCTTGCCATGGCAGCAATTTTTGACAAGGCAGCAGAACTCGACAAAATACAGGCCCAGCAGTAGGACAACTTTGTCTCACTTGCATTTGTGACATGACTTTACAGATGAGGCGTAAAAGTCACATCTTGAACTGGCAAAGTAAAACAGGCTGTACAGTCTGATGTGTCCACTCACCTTTTTTACAGCCTTCAGTGTCTCCTTTGTCAATGTAAAGGTAGCGAGGGGCCTCAGGGAAGAAAAGCAGCGTTACAAACTGCAGGATGGCAGGAATACCACTTATAGCTAGGAGGTACGGCCACATATCTTCTGTACCCATCATCTCCCTGAAAGTAGAAAACAAGGACAAGTGGTTAAGTAGAAATGAAGCTACATGAATAAGATATGTAAGATAGGAATTCTTTTGTGCTCCTCAAACATGTTAATGAGAAAGTGAAGGACAACCAGATCTGTGATTGGTCAAGGAGAGGACAGCCACTATAACTTGTTTGAAGCTTCTCAGTAAACATTAGTGAGTGAGACTTAAAGGTGCCTGCAATCAGCTCTTACTTGATGCCAATTATTTGACCCGTTATTTTTCCAAATCCGATGAAGATTGAGCTGGTTAGAGTCAGGAAACCTCTGAGTTTCTTTGGAGAACATTCCCCGAGGTACATGAGGTGTACACTTAGGCCAAGACCTGTGGAAATAGACAGGATGAAGACAACCAAAAACATGACAAATAATAAAGGGAACATTATACAGACACACACACACTATGCATTACCAGTACATACCCACATTATATCCGTACAGAAATCTTCCCAGGAAGATCATCTCAAAAGATTTGGCCATGCGACTGAAGAGCATGAGAAGAGCAGCGACAATCGCCACAATGTTGTTGAACAACAGAGCTTTTTTCCTGCAAAATCAAAAACCAAAGATCTGATGAAATAGGATTTAAGGAAATGAACATTATCAATGAGAACAATCCAATAAGCGTCATTTACCTTTTTAGTAGTACTAGCTTGTAAAAACCCAAATCTACTTTTATAAAATGACTAGTTCAACATTTTGCATTTTAGATAAACTGCTTTTTAGTCACAAGAAGATTTGAAGATCGTGAGCCCAGCCTTTACCTTCCTGATGCCTCTGTACCCTGGGTGACCTGCTATGGTTTCATTGATCATAAGCTATACAGATTTTTCATTTACAACATATTTATTGACTTGACTTTGCTGTGGTTGCAGTTTTGTTCTTCACCTCCGTGTAAGTGCTCATGTTTTAATTGTCCCTTTTGTATACCACTCTTCTTGCACAAAAAGACACCCACTCTTTGAAAATGGTTTAAACTATTACAATGGAAACATTAAAAAATCATTTGAGTATAAAAAGTCATTTTCTGATGTTGGTTAAATTAAGGGCTACTATCAGCAGCCTATTAGCTTAGCTTAGCTTAGCTTAGCACAATGACCTGCAAGAAGTTATTTGCTAGGCTGTCTTATCGCCAGATGCAGGTAGGCACATATTTTTAAGCTATGGTAAGAGCCATATTCGAAATGCTGACTCCAATTAACTTCCGGCTAATCTGGAAACAGACCAGAAGCAGAGATGAGGTGGGCTGAATTAATCTTGGTTGCTTAAACACTCCAATCTAGCTCACCTAGCTTGTCATATGACTAAAACAAAACAGAGCTGATAGTTTGGTCAGCATGTGATTCAGCTTAAGTAGCCTCCTCTCAAAAAGCTACGATATACCCCTGCCTGCAGATCCAATCAGCCACTACCTTTTCAACACTTACAACTAATGCATAAATCTTTGCCTCAATATAATCGAAACGGATGAGTTAAGGGAAAAAATCACCCCTCTACAGTTCTTATGATTAAAGAAATTAGCTTAAGAAACCAAACCCCTTTTTTGTAGAAGGCTGTAAACATGTTATATCTGCTGTAGAAATCAGCATATTGATACAGCAGTAAGAGACCAAACACTACAATGTGGCATGCCACTTCAGGAGACTGAACTTGAGGTGCCAAGTGCCATGTCACAAAACTGAGTGCATATGTCGCTGTTAAACTGATACTAAAACCCAAAATGTTCATTGACTGATCCCTGCTATTACATAATCACGGCCTGTTTGACAATGAAACAGTCTCTCATTATTTTTGGGATTATTCCGGTTTGTAATTTATTCAGATCATTATCAAAGCATTGTAATAATTTCTTAGGATCCTCCACACATGATTGGCATCACAGAGTTTTGAAAAACAGAGACATCATGACGCACTCAAACATAGTTTTCAAACCTATTTAGCCCCAACACGTGCTTTGTAAGATAGAAGAACTGTGATGTGTTATACGTGGTTGTCTGTCTCTCACCGGCCATAAGTGACAGGAAGGCTTCCACTGTGAACAGCCCCGGCCCAGGCTCCAAGGCTCAACACAGCCACGATGAAGGACCACATGAGCTGGTTTGTAGAATCGTCCACAGGAGCTCCGTACCTTGACAACCACGTGTGGTTCACGAAACTCTGAACATGCTGCAGAGTGTTCAGAGGATGATGTGTTGAGAGTGATGAGAGCAAGTGTAAGACATTAATGAGAATGTGATAAAGTCAAGTAATACATTTTAAGATCTAGAGCGACCCCACACTTGTAGAAAATAATGCATACTATTGTATTTTGACGTGCAGCTGATAGTTTTCAGCCAGTAACTAACTAATTCTACCTTCTCTGACCTTTCCCATATTGTGTACACATTTAAGGGAGTAACAAAGAAGCAACAGAAATCTTACAACTGCTGGGGAAGCGATGACGGACACTTGAATCCCATATTGAAACGATCCTCCAATTCCCAACACCAGCGACAGCATATAAAGTCTCCAATACTGCAGCTGAGATGTAAAGTAAAAAACGTTTATTTAACAACCTCCCTGTCTATTGAACTAGTGAGAGTCAGGAAAACCTTTGAGTGTACATTCCCCAAGGCACATAAGGTGTAGACTTCAACTAGAATAATTCCTCATTATATTTAAGATTTTACAGCTAACTGTTAATGCTTAAAAAGAAAAACAAATCTTCACAGCAAAATATTTAACCAACACAAGAACTGCACTTGTTACTTCAAAGAAGTTTAAGCGTAATAAGTAAATCAATTGATTATGAGTATGATGCCTAATTAGATTAAACAAACCAAAGACATGTACATATAAACTGTTCAAATCAGCTCTACATGGATCAACTTTAAAATGACTTATTTATAGTATGTAGTTTAATACACATGGGACCAATTTCTTTGTTTGATTTCCTTTCCCACTTTAAAGTAATTAATTGCTCACAACTTTTGAGTACTTGCAGTGAGGTATGTTTTAGTAACCATCGCAGAAACATTCAGTTTTTGAGATTTTTTTAAGCCCTAACTTGGATACAGATCTCCTGCCACAAAGTATAATAGAAATAAGTACATTTAGCACTTTGGATCAGAATTTTCAAATACAACTAAAAAGGGACTTTTTTTTTGGACACACTGTTTAATTGAAAACAACACACACACACACACACACGCACACACACACACACACACACACACACACACACACACACACACACACACACAAATAATTAAAAAAAAAACATCTGGCTGACCAACAGTTTGTAAGATGCAGCTATAAATGCATTCAGTAACCTATCTTTTTTAGAATGTAACTTTTGTTCTTTTTTTTATATTTACATTTCATATCTCATGTGTGCAGTAGTCTGAAATAGTTTCACTCACATTTTTACTCATTTGAATATAAGTCATGAACAAGTGAAGTCACAGGTTTGTGCTTGTGTTTTCTGTATTCAATTTCTAGATGTTTAAAAATATGTCTTCTTTTGATTTTACCTATTAAAAAAGTGCCCTAACAGTTGTAATGGAAAATATTTTAAGTGAATCCGGATAAAGACCGAGAACTAATCGTCTTTGTGAGATTTTATTCTTGCAAGAAGGAGTGAATCTACAGAGTGTACCCTAGTGATTCAGTCTGCAGAGACACACAAATGACAGACAGAATGCTGAGCCCCTTTATACATGTCAGGGAGGAAACAAAATGATTTGACGAGCTCTGTTAGAGAAGATAAGCCATTTAAATGCAATCAACCTAGACAAAGGAAAAGTCAGATGACCATTCAGAGTCACCATTGTAGATTCAAAGTTAATCAAAACACATCCTACAGTAGAATCACATGATCTTTACAGCTAATTTACTCTAAACAGTATTTCTTTTGAAATGTCAGACAGTTCACAACAGAATTATTTTAACACATCTGCTAAATACATTTTTTCCCATTACACAGTTCAATTGATACATTGTGTTTTGTGTTACTCTGCAGTAAGAGTTTTCAGTAAGAGTTTTTAATAAAGGCAGCTCTGTAATGAAATGGTGTAATCTTACCTTCCCTGTAGCACCGTCCATTTCTGCACTCTCAGCTGATGTACACTGTTGAGGATGCAGAGGACGAGCATATATGAGGCATTCTACCTAAAGTTACACATCAATGGACCTGAGTTGTTCATTCATGTTGTTAGAGCATGACCGTCATGTTTTGACGTGGGTGATGATGCACTTGATTCAACATGGTCTTCATGTGATAGTGACAAACATGTCCTGTCGTCGGTGTACTCTTTCTTCTGGTTAGGCATTACTGAGAGGGAGGGGATGTCTGGTGTAAAATTTTTCAAACCGCACTACAGCAGTACCATCAGGAATGCACCGATTATTTAGTCAGATTGTGCTCGACAGCAAACAATGTGTGATGATATTGTTTAAATGTTTACTTAAATAATTCTAATTGTCTGTATCATGTTTATCTGAGTGTTATGGCTAGTTTCCCCCCCTGCATTAAAAAGACAACAACATGCAATCAAATATTTGTGGGCTGAAATCAGAAATCTTCTGCAGTAATGGTCACTTTTTTTTTTTTACTGCAAAGGAAGAATACTGAGTGTATCAGAGCGTTAAGTAACTGATTACATAACTGCTTTTCTGTGCAATTTTCTTGAAGCCTTCTGTAAAACGTTAGGTCCTGGGAGTAGTCAAGTTTGCGGACTCAAACATAGATCCAGCTGCTCTTTCTGTTGACACAGTGTTCTCACAAATACCCTTCTCTGTTGGACATGGAGGTGGAACACGTATCCTCATCTCCCTGATGATGAAACACCTGTGATTGTCATGGGGGGGCATGAACATCCACACTGCTAAAGCCCAGGCAACAGACTTTCTAGCTCTCTTTCCTCATTTGACCTCAAGCAGACCCCCACTCCTCCAACCCACAAAGCAGCCAATACTCTTGAATTGATTCTGACACGGAGGTGCTCAACGGCAAACCGCCACAAATAGTTTCATAACATCAAAACATGAAATCACACTCTACTCCACAGTAGCCTCATCTCTGAACAAACTCTGCCCTCTAGTGTCCAAACGCGCTCGTAAAACCTCAGGGAAGCTGGGGAATCAAACCCCTGACCTTCTGGGTGAGGGACAACTGACTCTACTACTAAGCAACAGCGCCCCCCAGAAATACTTTTCACCGACACATACAGCCTGAGTCTTGTTTCTGACAAATGTCACTTTCCCACTCAGGCCAGAAACTTCAAATAAGATTGATGCCGTACTACAAAGCTACAAGTATCACACTTGGCGTGTGTGTGTGTGTGTGTGTGTGTGTGTGTGTGTGTGTGTGTGTGTGTGTGTGTGTGTGTGTGTGTGCGCGCGTGTGTGTGCTTGCACTGTAAATAATGTTCCTGTAAAATAACAGTAAAGAGCTGGCAGCAGACGCCAGCTCTTTACTGTTAATTTACAGTATGAATACTGTAAAATGACTTTACAGTAGTTGGCTGTAAACAAGAAATACAGTATACTTCTGTATTTCTACAATTAACAGTAAAGAGCTGGCAGCAGAGACACCAGCCATATACTGTAATTTTACAGTATGAATACTGTAAAGAACTTTACACTAGTGGGCTGTAAATCAGAATTACAGTTTATTTCTGTATTTCTACTGGCAGCAAAGATGCCAGCAATATACTGTAATTCTAAATGATTTAACAGTCTAATACAATAAAATTAAATACAGCATAATTCTTTTTAGGATGTTACTTCAACTTATCACAGTTTACAATAGACAGCTACAATAGATGATAAAATACCTAATTTTTATCATTTTAAAGATTATTTATAATATCAGTGCAACTAAGAATACAACTTCATTATTCTGTGGGCTACAAACAACTGCCTAAAATATGCATTATTGTGATATACAAAATAAGCAATACAATCTTATAAAGGATTGAAATCAAGTTAATTTTATTTGTAAGGGCAATGTCAACGTGAATGCTGCTACTGTAAAATTGAAACAACAACAAACAAACACACTCTAAGGTGACCCAGAGATTCCAGCTCAAAAGATTTTAAGTAGGAAACAGACATATCTTAGAGTCTACTTTAAACTATGTAAACTACGCAATAAATGTTATTTCTTAAATTGCTTTTGAGTAACTGACCCTTACCCTTACCAAACATTAAAACATCTGAGACTATAGAGACGGACTAGTTTTGTTTTTGGGTTGATGTCAATATCAGACCATATGTATGGAATGCTATTTTATTCAATATTAAATAAATACATAAATAAATATACCTATGAAATATATAAATATATAAATAAATAAATATGTCTATGAAATAAATAAATATATACATAAATAAATATGCCTATGAAATATATAAATAAATAAATATGCCTATGAAATAAATGTATATATAAATATGCCTATGAAATAAATGTATATATAAATATGCCTATGAAATAAATGTATATATAAATATGCCTATGAAATAAATGTATATATAAATATGCCTATGAAATAAATTACTTAATTAATTTGCCTATGGGGCCGTCACTTTGGGTCCAGGCTCTGCCTCCTCTGCCGTTTGTATCGGAGGCGGCTTTCTGAAGCCCAGACCTTCCTCAACGTAGTGATCTCCTGACTGGTGACACACGGTTGACTGTCTTCCTCCAGCTCTTCCTGAGGGCAGTCAGCCCTCAACGTTTGGGGGTCTTTGTCCTTTTGGAGCCCCTCCACCTCCTTCTGCAGAGCATAATTGATCTTCTTCTGTCTTTTCAGTTTGAGAACGAGCTTGATGCTGCTGCTGGTCTTTTCTTGGAGCTGTCTGTGCACGATATCCAGCTGCTCTGCATAACGCATGTTGCTGCTGAATACCTCTTCTTTGAGGACCTTCACCTCCTGCTCCAGGGACTCTTTCTCCTCTGTCAGTCTCTCTACCAGCATCAGGTCCTTTTTGGCTGACTCCAGATGTTGATACCTGACTTGCTCCATTTCTCTCTGGAGGTTGTCTTTCATCATTTTATGGTGCTGCCTTTTCTTTTTGGAGTCTCTCAACTCCTTCTGCAGCCCAAGATTGACCTCCTCCTGTGCATCCAGTTTGGAGGCAAGGTGTTGCCGGCTTTGTGTGACTTCCTCCAGCTTGTTCTTTAAGGCGATTGTCTGCTTGGCGGTCTTGATGTCCCTGCTGAAGGTGTCTTTCTGCATGACCTTAATCTTTTCCAGCAGCGCGTCATTTTCAGCTTTCATGGCGTAGGATGGATTCAGGTGCTTCAGTTGTTCTTTGAGCATCCTGATCTCCTGATCGCATTGGAGTCTCTCTTCTCGCTCCACCCTCCACTTTTCTTCCATCTCCTGGATCTTTGTCTCGCTGATGGCGTATCTCTCACGCCCTGCCTTGCTCAGCTCTTTCTCCTGTTTCAGAAGAACCTTCACTCCCTCCAGCTCATTTCTGAGATCTGCAACTACCTGCCATTGGGGTGGGCGTCTCTGGGGCAGTGCACGATTGGGTGCATCTTGGTTCTGCCAGCGGTGTTGTCCGTAGGCTTCCTCCCTTCTTCGGTGGAAAGTCTGACCTTCTGGCTGAGTAGGACGCTGCCAATTGTGGTTTTGGTGGCGGTTCCTGCGGTTGGCTCCTTGCATGGGGTATTTAAACTCCTCAGCTCGAACCTCCTCATCTCCAATCTCCTTCTCCATGATATCTCCCCAGCTCTGTGATTGTTCCATTGCTAGAAGTGAATCAATGTATTGGATGTTGAATTGTTTGAGTTTGTTCTCTTACGACGATATCTCAGATCAGATCTGTGAACTGCTGTACTCTCTGAATGAATTCGTGGACTGTAAAGAGTCTGTGGCTTATTACCCGTTAAGTGATGTCATATATGAAGATTCTAACTGCCTTTGATGTGTCAAAGTTCTGGAATTCCTTTGATTGGTTTATTTTCTTCCAACATTCGGTTTCCATGACATCGAAGCATCATTCAAATCTTTGCCTGTTAATTAAAAAGAAACAAAATGGCTGCCCCAGCATTTAACATTCGACACAACCCAACAACTTGTCATGCGATTTCAGTGCTGTCCTTGTGCTGTTGCTTTGGTCTGAAATAAGGCTCTGGTGATTTGTCTGAATCTGTGATATAACCAGAGGGGGTCATTTGCATATAAGAAATGGAAACAAAAACAGAGGGAAATAAATAAATGTGGCATTACGAAATAAAAGTCCCTGGAAATAAATAAAAGTATTAATTATTATTTTCATAGGCATATTAATTAATTTATTTATTTATTTATTTCATAGGCATATTAATTTAATAAAATGGCATTCCATACATATGGGCGAATATGAACAATAATATGCAATAATAATATTGTAATAATAATACTGCAAATTTAGTTATCAAAAACACAGATGTAATAAAGGCAGATATTTTACATTCTAACATTAAACTTTATGTCCTAGAAGTGCACTATGTAGTCTGGGAAAGGGGATTTTAATCAGAAAAACATCTTCATGGGGCACAGGGGGAATGTGTGGGCAGGTCCAGAGGGCATGAAAGTAGTGGTGGGACAGTGTGGACAGGTGTTATTTTGGCTGAAGCCCATACGGTAGAGTTTGTGAGTGGTGTAGTGTGTTCTATGGAGGACCTTATACTGTATGAGTTGTGTTTTTGAATTACAGGTCATAGAGAATGTGTTATTGCATATGTTATGCCAGTTGAGGTCTGTTGGGAGATTGTTGATGTCTGTGATCCATTTGTCTGTAGGAATAGATATTGTTCTGTCTTTAGATGTTAATAGTGTATATATCTGGGATAGGGTTTTTTGAGGTTTAAGCAGCTGTAGTTCTAGATAGAGAGGGGGGCTGTGGTTGTTATTGTATGTGTGAGTTATTCATGTATTTCCTGATGACTTCTTTTAATTGGATATACTGAAAGTAGCAGTGGTCTAGTATGTTGTAATTTTGTTGTATTTGGTCGAAGGTCAGGAGCTATGCCCCATCATTGCACTACTAGGTGACATTTCTTCTCTATCACTCTCAAAACACCTCAAACCCTTCCTGTTAATATCACTAACCATTGCCAAAAAAGTCATACTACTAAACTGGAAAGACAGAACCAAAATATCCATACTCCACTGGCTCAACCTACTCACAGACCACTCAAATCTAGAAAAACTGACAGCATCTTTAAAAAATAATATGGCTGCCTTTGAAAATATCTGGTCCTCCTTTTTGCAATACCTTCAACTCTGATTCCTCTTTACTTCCACAAACAGTTCCTCCTGTACTCCTCATATCACTTCATTAAGTTGTTCTCTCATTATCATTTTGTCCAATTTAACCATGTATACTGTTTTTTTCTTTTACTGCTGTTTTTTGAATTTACCTCATTTTTTTATTTCTATTTTATTCAATTATTTATAAACATTGTTTCTTTTCTTGTTTGTTACTAAAACTACAGCAAACCATAATGTGCAGTACTTCTCAGTATGACCCTGCCATTCTTTTCTGGAATATATCCTATTTGTCTGTCTGGCTTTTGCCCTGTCTGTCCTGTGTGTCTGGTTCGTCTTGTCCCGTTTCTCAGATCACAAAATTCCTGTTTGGCTTGCCTGCCAAATGTCTTTATTTTTTACATATAGGCATGTATTATGTATTCACTCTTTGTAAAACTGCAAAAGCAAAATAAAAATAAATAAAAAAGAAACTGACTGGGGTGGTCAGGACCTACGGGTATCTGGGGCTGCAGTTGGATGACAAACTGGACTGGTCACCAAACATGGACACTACCTGCAGGAAGGGACAGAGCCGACTGTACTTCCTGAGAAGGCTGGGGTCCTTCAACATCTGCAAAAAGCTGTTGCAGATGTTTTACCAGTCTGTGGTGGCCAGTGTCCTCTTCTAAGCTGTGGTGTGCTGGGGAGGAAGCAGCAAGAAGAGGGATGCAGCACGGCTGGACAGACTGGTGAGGAAGGCTGGCTCTGTGGTGGGTACAGAGCTGGACTCTCTGGTGACGATGGCAGAGAGAAGGACTTTGGACAAAATGCTCTCCATCATGGACAACACCCACCACCCCCTGCACAGCACCTTCACCAGGCAGAGGAGCATGTTCAGTGGCAGACTGCTGTCACAATCGTGCTCCACGGACAGGCGTCAGAGCGTTGCAAACACAGGCAGATGAGACGGGCTGCATCGATCGTCAGTACATGAAAACAGACACTTTTTTGAACATTAGCGATTGTGAACGTACTTTATTAGGCACATAAATTAGATATATTATCCCCAAAAAGGGCATAATATGGGATCTTTAACTTGGCGTTATAAAGTTAAAGTAACAAATGAAACGATAAACGGTTTGGTAATGATTTAGAGAAAAATGTCATCAGGAGAGATATGTGATTTAGAAATAATTAAAACCGCAAGCGGTGATGAAGGGCCCGAAGCACTTTGTGCATGTCGGGGTGTGTCGCGACCGCGGGGGTGCAACGGCGAGACGTGACCAAGCAGCAGGCCTTACAGTTTGATTTGTGTAAAAGTGAAAGTTTGACAGTACACCGAGGCCACGCCCTTTTATGTAAAATCATGCGGAGTACAACGAAAGATCTTAAACATGTCTAGAACACACTGACACTGAGTTCGCAATGATTGCATGAACAGGGTCTCAGGGAAGTATGTTAAAATAGGAAGATTGAAAATGCAAAATTTGGTCATTATTTATACATTCAAAAAATAATGGTGGACTTCCTTTTGGGTTTTGACAATGGGCACTGTGGCATTTTATGTAAGTCCTGACATGGTTAATATGCAGAAAAAATGTCATGCATGTCAGGGAAAAAACCTCTGGGTGGGGCCTTTTGAAAGAATTTCATGGGAGTGCACGAGACATCAAAGTTTGACAGTACACCATGGCCACGCCCTTTTATGTAGAATCTTGGTTTCACATAACTTTGGATCTTTAACATGTCTAGAACACACTGACACTAATTTCGTAATGATCAAATAAATGGTGGCTCGGGGAAATATGTTCAAATAGGTAGCCTGTGAAATGCAAAATTGAGGCATTTTTTTACACAAAAAAAATGATGGCGGACTACCTGTTAGTTTTTGAATATGGGTGCAAGAGGATTTTCTGTAGGTCCTGACATGGTTAATGTGCTTGAAAATTGTTATGCATATACGTGAAAAAATGTATATGGAGAGGCCTTTTGGAAAGGTTAAAAGTGGCGCGACGAGACATCAAAGTTTGACCGCACGCCACGGCCACGCCCTTTGAGAAATGGAAGAGTAGAGCACAATTTAATATGTTGAACATGTGTAGAACACAGTAACACTGAGTTTTCATCAATCGGATGAGCGCTTTCGAACAAGTTACTTCAAATAGGTATCCTGTAAACGATCGAAAATCGCATTTTGTTTTACTTTCAAAAAATCCTAGTGGACTTCCTGTTAGATTTCGAGTATGGGTGCAAGAGGGTTTTTTGTTGGTCTTGGCAAGATGGATATGCATAAAAAAATTCAGAATTGTAGGTTCAACGTGCCGCCGGGGCTGAGTGTTTGAAATATTATAGGGAGCGCCACTGAGCCATTAAGCCACGCCCACTCATTTTAATAATACAAAAAGTTTGACTTCACCACCAGGATTATATGTATGACGTTTCGGGAGTGTAGGACAATGTTAAGACTGTGAAAAAACTACTTCCTGTTTGATGGCGAACGATACGTCCGTAGAACAACAGCGTTGGACGTAGGCATTTGAGCTTGAAAGTCTTGTATGGCCAAGGTGTTAGCATGGTCCACAACAATTTTGAGGGGGAATTGAGCTACTGTGCAGCAATGGCTAGTGGTAATTGAAAATTAGTGACTTCCTGTTGTCAACAGGTGGCGCTGTGACTTATCAAAACATTTCAATCATGGATATGTTCAGGGCAGGCTATATATCATGCATGATTTTTTTGGTGATGATTGAAGACTCCCCATTAGAGTTATAAGCATTTATTTTTTGGCAATGTGCCAAAACGCACGTTAAACTTTGAACGCACGCCACGGCCACGCCCTTTGAGTTTTGGAAGAGTAGAGCACAATTTAATATGTTGAACATGTCTAGAACACAGTAACACTGAGTTTTCGTCAATCGGATGTACGCTTTCGAACAAGTTAATTCAAATAGGTGACCTGTGAAACGCCAATTTGAGCCATTTTTTTAAAATTCAAAAAAATATGGCCGACTTCCTGTAATGTTTTGACTATGGGTGTAAGAGGATTTTATGTAGGTCCTGACATGGTTAATGTGCATACAAATTTTCATGCATGTACGACAAAAAAACATCTATGGGGAGGCCTTTTTGAAAATTACAAGAGGGCGCCACTGAGCCATTTTGCGAACTTATTTTACGAAAATGCGAAAATATCAAATTTTTCGCCAGACCTGATGACCTTGCACATTAAAAAATCACAAGGGTCTGTGTTCATAAAATTGAAAAACCAATAAAAAAAATCAAAAAAAAAGAAAAAATCACAAGGGATCCAAGAGGGTCCTACGCACTTGTCAGTGCTTCGGGCCCTAATTACCCGGAGCGACCGTATTGACAACGACCCTTCCTTGAGTTCTCTCTCGAGGCAGAAGCTGTTAACAGGACCTTACGTTCGTGGCGTTCAGTCAAACTCCCCTCGTGGTCCAGCGTCAAGGTACCGTCGGTTCCTCCAGAACTTGCCGGCCAAAATCACAGTCTCAACTTTGGGTGAGTGTGGCGTTACGCAGCGTAGGGTCTCAATCAGCTGAAACCGGGTCATCCGTCACTCACAGCAGAGTAAGAGTCTCAATCAGCGGCTCCGAGTGGATCAAAAGAATCAAAGTCTTGCAAAATTAACTAACTCAAAATAAACTTGATGGCCAGATCGAGAAGGCTTATAAAACGTGAAAAATAAAAGAACACAAAAACATGATATCCCAAGCGAAGCAACCAGACCAGCAGATCACTCTCTTGAGAATCAGAAGGACGACTTGACAAGACGAGAAACAAAAGACAACTAACTCAACACAACTCCTGAGAAGTTGATCCTGCATCTCTCTGCAGGGCATAGAGGGGGGGTGTGCTCCTCCCAAGGGAAGAGACAAGCTAAATCAACTTAAGAGTTGAATTACTTGTTTTTACTTACTGACTTAAAGAAAAATACGCGAAAATAAAACTCTTTATGACAACAATAACAAGAGACACAATACAAGCAGGACATAATGGTTAGGAGGTAAAAAAAAAACTTCAGAAAGACACAGGGCCTGTAAAGTGGCCTTCCTAATGTTTTCCAATTAGCCTACTGTTAAAATTGGTTACCTGTGAACTGTCAAAATGCAACCAGAATCACAAAAAACATGCTTTGTTAAAATAAATCCATTTTATAAAACAAACCAATTATTGTTTCTCTTAAAAATGGAAGCTAGCTTGCTTGAACTACGCTACAAGCTAGCAGAGCCATAGCTCCCACCTTTGACAGCTAGCTAGCTAGCTAGCTACTTAGACAATATTACCACAGCAACAAATGCTCTTACTCGCTACTCCTAGCCGTTTCTCCTCTTCTCCTGACAATTAGCCTACATATTTTCCATACATTTTATTCATAATAAATAAATAAAACATGAACATATGTAGCGTACATTTCAGTTGCCAATGGCATGTTTAAATTACTAATGTAACAAATGACCAATGAATAGTTTTTTTATTTTAGCAAGGTGATTTACATCAAATTGTTAAATGTTGGTTGTTAAACTTCTCTATTTAATTGTTGTATACATTTCATGGTTATTTGAATATATTAAAATGTTAAAATTACTTATCTTTTCATGTTTCTTTGTTGTTCATACCAGAATATAAGGTGTCCCATTTTTCCAGTGGTGCTCGTTACAAAATGCTCTCATGACATGTTGTAATTGAGATGAAGTCGTCAATTCTTTGTTTGATTTTTCCTTATTCTCTCTGGTGTATATTGTAGGAAAGAAGTTCATGTTTATGTATAAAGTTGGGCGCCATTACATTCTAATGATTCAACAAATTATTTCAGAAGGCACATTTTCAGAAAGTGTCCCATTTTACGATAGCCTACTGACCGTATCAGCTGGACTACTCTGTCACTGAGACAGAGACTGGCTCTGGTGTAGACAATTCAACATTTTGACATTTCTTTGGATTCTTCTAGTTGTTTTCACAGACCATAACCACATCACCTTCCTGAATTGCCTGCATTGCTTGAAGGGCTGACTGATGAGTTTTGCTTTTGCAGGCGTAGCCTACTGTTGTGACATCCCCAACAGAAGGTTGACGAAGGTGACCCAACTGACTCATTCAGGGTTGGCATGAAGTATGTTTGTGCAAAATAGCAACTGTTTACCGTTTCTGTCTCGACTAATATCAACTTTGACTTCTAGTACCAAAGTATCATACAGGTGTTATAAATGATGCTGTGTGTAGCTACATATTTTTTTACTGTTAAAAGTAACAAAACAGTGACACAATTTAAATCTTCTAGGCTTAATTCTTTCAAGACTCAAAAAGGAAATGTATGTCATAAATCATCAAATCAAACTTGAGTTCATACAGTCTTCCCTCTTGCCATCCTCCTGTAGGCCTACTTAGTTACGTCAGAAATGAAAGTGTATACTTAAATGAAAACAACTTTGAAACCAGAGGATACAGATGTCTTCATATGGCTGCTTGTCCTTTGACATAGAAAAGATGTTTCAAGAACTATTGTAGTGAGAATAAGTGTGTGAATGCGTGTGTTGATGAAAAGCAACGTCTGTGTTCGCCAATTGAACAATTAGTAAATGTAATTTTAAAAACGTCTCAATTCTTTTGACACTTGACAAATTTGATGTGACTTTATGATATTACTTTATGTGAAAGGCACCTTTGTCCATTAATAAGCTCAATGAAAAATTCATCACATGAAGCAAAACAATTATTGCACACTTTCCACTCTTGTAAAAACAAATTAAAGTCCTTACACAAAGCATGACTGCTCAACATGAAGATACATGACTTAAACTACATTCTCTTTTATATGATTCACCATCTACCACACAGCAAAGGCTTCTGTACCCAGAAGATCTATATCTAGATATAATGTGCAGAGTAACCTGACCTTTGGCCTCCTGAATTAGAGGATAAATCAGACAGAATAACTCTGCCTGTAACATGGGTAAACCTGTACAACCGTACGGTGCAAATAACACAAGAAAAAAATTCACCTACAAACACTTTTATAAATAAATGTGGTATGTGAGGCTTTGGGGCAGTGATGACTACAATTCCTCAGTTTGACCATCCAGTAATTTCTCAATCGGTTACAAGCTGTTGTTGATGTTTTCTTTTTGCCACAGCCAGCCTAATAATATATCAGAAGCTAAAATATCAGTTTATAAATCCAGGATAAAATGTTGGTATAATGTAACTGACTTCAACCACATTCCTGTCAGTCTCTTCATGACTTCTTCCTGCAGGTCAGGTCAATGAAAGGCAGCACGGCAGATTTGACTGGTGTGTTCGGGAAACAAAAAAAGTCCCACTACAAGGCCGTGGAATGACACACTTCCCCCAGCTGATACTGAGCTTGAGTTTGCGATTCATACTTTTTGTCCTGGCCTTTGAAGTTCATCTTGTGGAATTCACTGGTTATGGCGGACAGAGACTTGCCCTTGGTCTCAGGTAGAAACAGGCCGACAAACAGCGCTGACAACAGGCAGACTGCTGCAAAAGGCACGAAACAGTACTGACTCAACTCACTCTGTGGAAGAAAGACAAAGAATACTGTCACACTTGATATCAATCCCTTAATCTTATCCAATTTAGGCTGTATGTTAACTGTAATGTACATGTATTGAAGTATTTATATTATTGTTAATTAAGCAAAAACCTAAAACTCTATGATTTGGAAATAACCTAAGTACAAGAGATAAATGTTGTTTTATCTGTTTAAACCTGCAGGACTTAAAACTATTTTTGTAGTGCCATCATTGTTTAAACAGGGTTAGAGGTGCATGGATAGATATGAACACGGACACTGACAGCTGTATGGTTTAAGCTACAGACTGACCACTAGAAAAGGAAAGATCATTCCAATGATAAAAAGGTTGAGCCACATCATGGAGCCAGCGATCATGTAGGCGGCTGGCCGAGCCGTTTGATTGAAGATCTCTGTTGGCAGGACGCCAGTCACACCAGCTGAAGGTGAATAGAAAACACATTGAGCAGAATTAGCTTCATTATCACATCTATAAAAATTAAAGATTGTCGAATATACGCTACACATGGGGTTGGATTCTCTCGCCCATCAGTTCTCTTTCAGCAGGTCTATGTCGCTGACACTCTTTAAAACCTTTTTGTCCATAAAAAAACTCTTTCTGTTGTGCTAGGTCTACCTCTTTGCGCCTGTCTTTTGCGTTTATGGTAAACACTTTGTACTTTTTTGCTCGAAAGTGCAATACAACTTAAATGATTAATTAATGATAGCAGAGCTATAGTAATTTGAGCTATTAAACTGTCCCTCACAGTAGTGGTTCCCAAAGGTGGGTTCGGGACCCCCCGCAGGTTCGCAAGACACCCAGAGGGGGTCACAAGAGGCCCTTAAAAAAAAATTGAAAATTATTGATTGATTTGAAATTTTATATTTTACCCATTAATGCCAACATGTATACAAAAATAGTTTAATTTAAAATAAAACCATTGTTATGACGTGGGATTTATGCTTAAGTAGAAGAAATGTGTAAAAAATCCTCAAAAAGTAAGTTTGCACATCCCAGCAACAATGTAAGTGTCTGCTGCTCTTTACACACAAAGATGCACACGCCTGTGTGTCTATTCACTAAGTTGGGTATATCCACTCAGTGCTAAAGTCTAAACATGGACTAAACGAGATGTGTCAGGAGAGGCTGTGTTTACTATAAGCATCAGTCGGATGAAATGGCCCTAATCGTCAAGGTAATTTTATGGAGATACATTTATCATTTTAAGTTTTCCTACATTTTAATAGTAAAGCTTTCAGCTGAAAAAGATATGATATGATGTTTACCAAAATGTGAGGAACAAAAGTTTTTAAGTGGTTCATGTTGATGGCATGATTGAGAGAAGATTTGTTTCATTCTGATAATGTACTGTTTACTAAGACTACCCCCCCCCCCCCCCACCACCACCACAAGAAAAAAAAAAACTTTAGTTGAAGTTAAACTGACCAGGTCCCATGCCAAAGCTGAGGATGTAGGTGAAGATGCAGGCCATACTCAAGTACGGCATCCAGGATATGTAGTGCTGTTTCCATGTTGAGGAGGTGAGTGAAACATCCATAGTGAGCACAAAAAAACCCACATCAAACATTCGGGTACTGATTATAAACTTCTGACTATATGAACATTACAAAACACTACAATGTTTTAACATTCATTGTTAATGTAGTAAGTTCTATTTCCAAAAAAACATGATTCTGTTGTTTATATTGTATAAAAATGAGAAAACAATAGAGGTGCTAGACAACACAAAGCATACAAGAAATAGTGTTGGAGGACAGCAAAGACTTCTCCAAATAATCAGAACTGGTCGAAGTTAAACAAACACATTAAAAAACAGAAACCGACAGAATGTATAAAAAGAAAGGGAGACAACGTGAGTGTCCTTTGATGGTCTTTGAGAAGGTGACAAGTGAAATAAGAGGTGGGGGTTCATGTGTATGAGTATGCATCTATAAATGTGTAGATGTGTAAGAGTGCACATAGTAGTGTGACAGGTGATTTTAGGGATGGATGAGGTGGAAGACACATGTTGACTCATGATGCCCCCTAGTGGACTAACTGACACACTAAAATAATTCAGTAAACTGGAAACATCACTGGATGTACTGTTCTTCAACAACACCTCCAATTTGTTTCTATGCTTTTCTACTTTGCATATTCCCTGTGGTTGTATTTGAATGAAGTTTTATAGAAATATTTCTGTTTACCTTGGTGTGTTTGCAATTCTATATATACATGGGTGTTGCTGCCATTTTTAAAAAAAACTAGCACCTGACGAAGACCATTGGGTTGAAATCTTGTGGTGATTAGTAATCTTTTGTGACATTGAGAGAGTGTGTGGGCTTGTCTTCTTTTTTTCTTTTCTTCTACTAGACTATCCGACACCCCAGTGTGTAGGTTTTATGAGTGATTTAAAATACTGAACCTCAAAAGACAAAGCGATTGTGAAGACTACAGCCCAGACAGTCATGAGGATGAACCCTCCCATCAGCATGAACCTCCGACCTTTGCGCTCGATTAGCAGGTTCTGAAAACATTAAAATGTACACATAATTTTTAGTGACAAATATGATACGGAATCAAAGATATACAGGAACTGCTTCTTTTCTCTTAGAAATAGTCTGACCTGATCCGATCCTTTCTCATTCGTTGGTAACAACCAACCAATAAATGTGTAAGTGTAAGTACCGTGGGAAGAGTAACATATATTAGGCTGAAGTGATTTAATTTGTGAAATGAAATGTTAAACCTGTTCTATGTACAATGTAGAGCTGTAATTAGTCTGTGTTTAATCTTTTAGAGGAATGCAAACAACTCTCTTTTTTTGATACTAGCCAGTTACATAACGTGTTTCAGTACTGGACACTTACACACATTATACAGGCTGTGAATTCACACGTCCCAGTGCCAATGGTGATATATTGGATTTGACCATCAGATATTCCTGCCTCTTTGAAAACATAGTACGCATAGAAGTAAATCTGAAAGAGATAGAACATAAGAATACTTAAAAGAGGATCATTTCAAGTGCTTCAGCTGGTAAGCCGATTATGCCAGATTTTTTGTACAAAGAGCAACTATGTTAATACCCTGTGACCCTCCGAAAGCTGCCAGGCATGCTGTTGAAATCCTCGAAACACAATAGTGTTAAGTCAGCATTTTTGTGCAGGACATTTGTGGCAGGTCTTTAAGGTTTAGATGTGTTGTTAATGTTCATACACAATGAAACTGACTAATGAATAATCTTAGCCCTATATTCAAATTCAAAACAATATGCTGTCTTCTCATGCGAACTACAGAAGGCCCTGTTGTTTTATCCCCAGTGTACATTATTAATATGACCTGCAGGGATGTAAAGAAAACCCGGACACAACAGGACATGCTGACGGATCATCTCAAATTTCTAATCAACCATCTGACAGCGCACAGGGAAACACTGGCCAGAAGAACATCAGATACTGTTGCTACTCGGTATCACTGACTCGGATCCTCGTGGATTAGATAACAATCTT
This sequence comes from Tautogolabrus adspersus, assembly GCA_020745685.1. Lineage (NCBI taxonomy): Eukaryota > Metazoa > Chordata > Actinopteri > Labriformes > Labridae > Tautogolabrus > Tautogolabrus adspersus. The sequence continues at coordinate 20,750,440 of CM036538.1, forward strand.
TTCTAAAGAGAAACCAACCACATCTCAGAGGCACAAAACTCTTTGCAAAAATCTTGCTGATTATGACATTGATGCCCTTGTTTTGAAAGAGAGCGTCGGCTCTTCATACCGAGTCGTTTCCACAGAGCTGCATGGCACTGCTGATGATCATGACGGAGATTAGCTGCCAGCGCACAGAGCGATCTGTGAAAAGTTCCCATGGTCCGCACGGCTTCATGCCTTTGGTTTCAGCCTGTTCCTGCAGGATCTCTTCAAGCTCCCCGCTCTGGACCTCACAGCCTCGCAGACGTCTCAATGCTGCCCACAGAACACACACCATAAATACTAGAACATTTTCTGTTCTGTCTGTCTCTGATGTGCTGATGTGTTTATGTTATATACAAATAAGTGTACAATATAATGTTATGTGCTGCATTAACTGTATTTTGAGTGTCTGTGAAGCTCCAGGCTCACCGAAGGGCAGCTTGGGTGATGGATGCCAACTGTGGTCCAGCGTAAGGCAGGGTTTTTTAGATATTTTTTGTGGCTATATATGCCTTTATTTGAGAGGCAGAACAGTGAATCGAGTAGAAAGGCGCCCCAGCGTAAGATTGAAGGGGTTAATATGATTGTTGAATGCAATTTTCTGTGTAGGGATTTTAAGGGAGAGCCAGGGCAGAACAGCAAGTGGAGTTAAACCTTATTCCACTGTTTTTATCATTCTCTGTGTGGGCCAATTATTTTAAACTGAGTAAGTGCACTGTTTAGTGTTCCTGAGTACATAAAGCACAGCTTGACATATTACAATACGCACCATTAATACAAGCCTCCTTGTCCCCCCTGTCGATGAGCAGATATCTGGGGCTCTCTGGGAACCACGGCAGGGTCATAAGCTGCACAATGCCGGGAATGGCATTACTGGCAAGAAGATAATGCCAATATGGTTCACTGCCCAAAATCTCTCTATCCATAAAAAAAAATAAAAAATCATTGTGTTATTGGGAAAATCTTTCCAACATGGCACATACTTTTTTTTAGTTAATGTGTTATACCTGAGTCCCACCACCTGTCCCAACACAACACCAAACGCTGTAAAAACAGCTGATGACAAAGAGACAGCTCCTCTTAAGTGCTTTGGTGCACTTTCTCCAAAATACATTGGCTGCACATTCATGCTGATACCTGCAACAACAACAACAACAACAACAAAAAGTTCAGCTGTGAAGTATTTCATCATTTTCCACCACTTTATTATTATCACTGAAATGTCCTGAATGAACTCAGCTCTCATTTCAGTCTCTTACATACTTATTGAACACACAGTTTTTCAGAGGATTATATGACAGCATAAGAGGTAAAACGTGAATAATTTACTAACACTAATGACATACCGGCATTTATTCCAACCAGGACACGTGATATGAGGATCATCTCAAAAGACTTAGCAGCTCTGCTTGTCACAGCTAAGAGTGCACCGGTCATGAGAAATATGTTGTTTAGTAAAAGGCATTTTTTCCTGAAAAGAAAAGAGGATACAATAAATAAACTGTACTTGGAGCAATCAGAGTTTAAGTTGTGAGTAATCAAGTCTTAGACTGACATATGACCATGTTTCAGGAAACCCATGAGGGTAGATTTATAGTTTTAAAATCCGAAACATGCATTGATTCTACTTTCTCTTTTCCATAGAGAATTAGAATTGGTGTTTACCTTGGATGGAACCTTACACAAACCATCCAGCTGGGGAACCAGAGCGATATGCACGCTCATGTTTTATTTGCTCTGGCAGATGTGTCTGATCCCCCTGCCGTTACGAAAGGTTTTCAGTCAACCTGATTCAGCGTATGCCAATCACAACTGTTCATCTAATATGGGTCTAGATGAATACAGTGACTGACATAGGAAAGCCATTTGTGCATAATTGCATACAACAGGGAAGACCCTAATATGGAAGGCACTGAACTGATGATTTGTCTGTACTAAACCAACTCGAAGGTAGTTCATATTTAAAAAAAGTTAAGTGCTGGCAACTAAATCCTAAATCAGATCTTAGCAAATGTATATGTCCTTTAGCAACAAGGCACTATTTATATATCAGATGTCAGAACTATAGCTAAGCTACCTAGCCTAGCAGCATTGTACTAGGCCACATGTTCGTTTGCTCTGATTGGTTGTAGCATTCAGAGACATTTTGATTCTACGCCCTCTGTAAACGTCCCTTGGAAACTAAAAGTAAACTAAAAGGTAACAGACTAAATAGCAATGTGAAATGATTTTACAATGTCAGGGCTAGTAAAAACTCACTAGAGAATCACATGTGTTTCGTTTAGTTTAGTTTATTAGGATCCCCATTAGCTGCAGCATATTCCTGGGGTCCACAACAAATGTGTTCCTTCTTAACTGAAAATAGTCCAAAAGAAACACACTTTTTACTGCTTTTTGAGTAGAATAAATGTAAAAACTCAAGTGTCAAACTCTGTAGGGTATTCATTTTGCTTTTTTAAAGTTGAATTGTTGAATCTATGACCATTTAAAGAAATCATACTCAGTAGCAAAGAATGCCCTTCAATAAAAAAAAATCCAGGGTCAGTAAATTGTAGAGTATTGAAATGGACAATCCGATGTTTAAGTCTTTTAGTGTAATTTGTTTACAAAGGGAACAAATATGGCGGGTAAAGGGAACATAATGCAATATGCAAGCTATGTGATGCATCTGAGTTTCTTTGAGGGTTAAAATTAAACCCAGGGTGATGTGTATGCGCACATTAAATAGAAATGTAACTGAATATTTTCATAATCATTCTAAGATGTGCACACGAACAGGTGTATCATTAACTCACTGCATATTGCAATGAAAATCTCAGTGGATAATGATCTGCATTGATTACCTCCCGAAGCGTATAGTCATAGGTCCTGCGATAAGGGCCCCCGCTAAGCCCCCCAACGAGAAAATGGAGACAATAAATGTCCAGACCAGAGTCACCTGGTAGTCCTCCAGCTGGATGTCCCAGCGTTCCAGGAATGTCTCGTTGATAAAGGTTTGAATAAACTGGGAGAAAGACAAGCATGTTAAAACATCACTAAGTTAACCAAACACATGCACACACAAGTAAACAAAGCAGTCATTAAAGCTGACACTTATTACCTCTGAGTTCATTTCTCAGTCAGACAGTCTGTTTACATTGTCATCCATCCAATTAAATGATCTATTCACTTAACAGAGAGAGGACACACTCTGAATATGGCAGAGTTAAGTTGTAGAATCAAAGACAAAGTGGTTTCACCAATATTCTAAAGAATCAAAATGTCAATTCATGTTAAATGGGCTTGAGCTTGTATAACACTTTTCTAGTCTTCTGACTTCTCAAAGCACTTTTCACACTGCAGGTCACACCTACCCATTCACACGCTGATGGCGGAGGCTGCTATGTTAAGTGTCCATCAGTATTAACTAATCCATTCATACACATTCACACACCGCTGATGAAGCAGTGAGAGCAACACACACACACACACACACACACACACACACACACACACACACACACACACACACACACACACACAATGATCATTCTCATCAGTGTTCATTTACTAAAATGACATTGTTTTAAACTCCACGGTGTATTTGCTCTAGAATAAGTAGCCTATCTATTCTATAAGTATATTTTACTGATAAATAAATAACTTTTACATTCATAAAAGTATATGTGCCTCATCACAAAATAAACTTTCTCATGACACATATAGGCCCTCTCCCTACCCTCTGAAATATTATTTACAGAGACCCAACATTAAGCCACCAATGAGCAAGCACTTGGCAACAGTACTTGAGTGCAGCCTTTGACACCATCTCACACCCCATCCTCCTCAGTAGACTCTCCTCCATTGGCATCACTCACACCCCCCTTGCCTGGTTCCTTTCTTATCTCTCAGGCCGCACTCAGTTCATACAGCTGAAATCTTTTAAATCCGAGCCCTCCCCAGTCACTACAGGTGTGCCCCAGGGCTCTGTCCTGGGGCCCCTTCTCTTCATCACCTACCTCCTCCCCCTTGGCAACATTTTCCGAAAATTCAATATACTTTTCCACTGCTTCGCGGATGACACCCAGCTCTACCTCTCCAGTAAACCAAACTCCACACTTCCACCTTCCTCCCTCACCTCCTGTTTATCTGAAATAAAATCCTGGTTCACCTCAAACTTCCTTAAATTAAACAGCAATAAAACCGAGTTCCTTCTCATCGGCACTAAATCCATATTATCCAAAGTTGGTAGTTTCTCCCTCACTATTGACAGCTCCTCAGTTTCCCCCTCCCCTCAGGTTAAGAGTCTGGGTGTCATCCTTGACAGCACACTTTCATTCCAATCCCATATCAATAACATTTCCCGGTCTGCATACTTCCATCTACGCAACATCAACCGACTCCGCCCCTCCCTCACCCCCCATACTGCCTCCATTCTTGTCCACAGCCTTGTCACCTCCCGGATTGATTACTGTAACTCTCTCCTCTTCGGCCTCCCTCATAAGTCCCTCCACAAGCTCCAACTGGTTCAAAACTCTGCTGCCCGGATTGTCACCAAAACCCCCTCATTCCATCACATCACCCCCATCCTACAGCAACTCCACTGGCTCCCGGTTAAACAACGAATCGCCTTCAAACTCCTCCTGTACACCTTCAAGGCCATCCACAACCTCGCCCCTCCATATCTATCTGACCTCCTTCACGTCGCCACTCCAGCCCGCTCCCTCAGATCCTCCTCCTCCATCCACCTCACTGTGCCCTCTGCACGCCTCAGCACCATGGGGGGCAGAGCTTTCAGCCGCTCTGCTCCCCAGCTCTGGAACTCTCTGCCACCGGACATACGCAACATTGACTCTCTCCCCATCTTCAAATCCAGACTCAAAACCCACCTGTTCAAGATCGCCTTCTCTCTCTAATCATATCACTGCAAATTACTCTGTCCGTCACACTCCATTTTATTTATTTCATCGTATACTGATCATTGTGGTTTTTAAATGTTATTGTGGTTTTTAAATGTTGATTGTTGTACAGTGTCCTTGGGTGTCCTGAAAGGCGCTTTTAAATACAATTTATTATTATTATTATTATTACTTGCTTGATTGATCAACACTTATTGCAAACACTTGGAAATCAGGTTCTGCATGAACACACAAATGCAGACATACACACTCAGACAATGAAAACTTACAGTTGTGGGAGCATTCATTATTGCTAGGTTATAGCCATATTGAAGAGTTCCTCCAAAGGCTGCAGACGCAACCATTAACACCAATGTCAGAGAACTGCCCTATAGATAGATAGATAGATAGATAGATAGATAGATAGATAGATAGATAGATAGATAGATAGATAGATAGATAGATAGATAGATAGATAGATAGATCAACATCTTCCATTCTTTTTAAAATCAGCACAAATAAACAATACGGCCAAACAGCCACAAAGTTATTAAGCTTGTTTGCCAGACTTTTTTTTTTTTTGCATAACGCCCGGATCTGCAAATAACAAGGAGATTAAACAACTTGATTGGATACTTATCGCATACCGTAAATGTAGTAATTTACCTTCTGTTCACCAGCATGCGACGACATTGTGAATCTAAGTTAGTAAAACAAAAAAACAAGGTAAAAGAAGAAACGACTTTGCGAAGTCCGTGAGTTAACAACACAGGTCAGCTCACCTCCTCCCCGGTAACGATGCTCTACATGCTTCAACACACACTCCAGGACGCGCTTAAGACGTGCATGTGACGTAAAGCCTTTATGATTGGCTGAAGTTGTGCAAATCAAACGGTGGGAGAATAATTGCTGAGACTCTTTAAGTGCCAAAAAAAGAAGAAGACGTAGGCTATTCAGAAAGTGTGTGCTGTGGCAGGAACTGCCTGACATTGAATGTATACGTAGACCTGTGGCATGCATAGTGAGGTTTGTGAGTTTGTTTTGCTTTATGTCATGTTCAGGTAGCAAACAAGAGGGTGGATGCTGACACCTGGGTCCGAATTTAAAAGACATGAATGCCTACAAAAGGATAACTGTTGTTGAAATCCTGAATATTGATAAATCACCTGCAGACACTTGCTTTTCAGACGCCTTTTTAGTGAGTATAGCCTATCTCATCTAACTAATATTTTAGTAGGCCTATAGAAAATGCCTTTTCATCTCTAAAATGAAAGCATTGACAAGACATATATACGGACAGTATATAGTGTTTTCTATTTAAAATAAAGTTTCACATATTCTTAAATAAAAGCAGAAATGCTATTACTTGCCCTTTGGACCCCCAGCAAACACCTTCCATGCATTAGATATGTAGGCTACCGATGGCCCGGGGAAGTCATTAAAAAGGCTTGAAGTAAACTGATTAAAAACAACCTGATTTTAAAAAAGCACCACGTAAGCCTGAATTAACCAACAAGATAGGGCAACAAGTATAACCATGCAGTGCCTTCCTTTATGCCTTTAGTTTCATAAATATGCTCTTAACACATTTGTAGTTCATCAAATAATCAAAACCCACCAAAGACTTTAGCACAGATGCACTAATTCAATGGTTTTATAAAGAATTTAAACCAAACTATTTTTCTATTATATTGTCCTCGTTTTAGGCTACTGTTATATATATCTTAATATGATTTAGTGTCAGGAAACATGTCACAGCAGATGGATTACGCAGCATATGAAGCATCAGAATGCTACTTTATTATAATTTTTACATGGCTACACATAATTCTCAGTGACGTGTCCAGAGGGATGGCAAGGGGTGGCATGGGCCCCCCTTGAAATCTGATTGGCCACCCCAGGTGCCACCCCTAAAATCCCAAACCGATCGACTATTTACCGTTTCAGAGGCAGGACTTAAACTATTCTGGTTGTGTTACAACAGACTGCTGAAGTTTTATTTACATGTCAGTGTAATATATTTTTGATACTCTCAGTTGTAAATAATTACTGTGCACATCTGTTTCATTAGACAGGTTCGTAGGAAAAGAATAAGTCCATCAAACTTGCAAAGCATTTACTAGCAATGTTTTGATACCAAAACCTATGCCAATAAATGTATTATTGCAAAGTAGACAGTGTGCAAGAGTTTGCATGCAATTTTCTAAGTACTTGAAATTGTGACCTTGTACATCTTCTTTTGGAGTCCTCAAAGACTGAAGCTCAGAAGATGTATATGTTGCAAAATTGTCTTATAGACAAGTACAGATCATTAATGGGGAAAGAAAGGGTAAATATATGAAATTAATTTGCATGTGTGCATGAACTTCATGCCACCCCTGCTTAAGTCAGTGCCCTAGGTGGGCCACCGTAACATATTAGCCATATTAGCCTCCAAATCGTATCATGTTGTCAAGGAAATGGCTGCTGTAATGGGAAAAAATGTATTTAGCAGATGTGTTAAAATAATTCTGTTGTAAACTGTCTGACATTTTAAAATGAATACTGTTAAGAGTGAGCTAGCTGTAAAGATCATGTGATTATACTGTGGATGTGTTTTGATTAACTTTGAATCTACAATGATGACTCTGAATGGTCATCTGACTTTTCCTTTGATTGCATTTAAATGGCTTATCTTCTCTAACAGAGCTCGTCAATCAGTTTGTTTCCTCCCTGACATGTATAAAGGGGCTCAGCATTCTGTCTTTCATTTGTGTGTCTCTGCAGACTGAATCAGGGTACACTCTGTAGATTCACTCCTTCTTGCAAGAATAAAACCTCACAAAGACGATTGGTTCTCGGTCTTTATCCGGATTCACTAAATATTTTCCACTACACTGCCATATAAATAGCCTAGGATGAAAACTCCACTCTCAAATTAGTCTATCAAAAAAAGAGGAAAAAAACATGCCATGATTTTTTGATTTTCTTGAAGAGAGTTATTGAAAACTTTAAATGTAAAATAACTAATTTAGTCCAGGCTCAAATCTAAAGGAGACCGAGCCTTTGCAATCAGGGCCCCTCGACTTTTGAACGACCTGCCTGAGGAGATAAGCCGAGCAGATTCAGTGACATCTTTTAAATCACTTCTAAAAACTCACTTTTATAGACTTGCTTTTATGTGATTTCATCTTTTAAATGTTTTTATTAATTGCATTGCTAATCTTTTCATCCATTCTTAATCCAATTCTTCTAATGTTTTAGCCTTTAAATGTTTCTACATGTGTTGTTTCCTTCCCTTTATTCATTTTACTGCTCTGAATTCTTTTATCCATTCCTACTCCTTATTTTATTGTTTAACTCTTCTGTTGCGTTTATATATTTATTTAACCATCTATCTTTTTTCTTCCTTTTTATCTTCATTTAGTTATTAGTGCCTGTGATGTGATGTCATCTCCCTCTTCTTTATTTTTTTTATTGTAGTCATCATCTTGTAGACTTTTTATCTTTAATTAAATGTTCCTTAATTGTTTTGCTTTGTAGCTATTTCGCATTTATATCATTTTTGTATTCTCTGTTAGGCCTGACTGTTTTGTTGTTGTCCTTTAGTTCAGTGGTTCTCACCACTAACTCCTTTTATGTAAATCGGGGCCCATTTCTGATATTTTCCAACTAGTTATTTGATGAAATATTGTGCAGTTTGGACCTCAGATGGTACAAAAAAAAGTGACCGACAAAAGAACAAAATAAACATGTTTAAAAGCGCTTCAATTACTTTTTGATTTTTTTTTTTCCAGGCACACATTTGCGACCCACCGAAAACAGCCCCGCAACCCACCCTTGGGTCCCGACCCACCAGTTGAGAACCACTGTTAACGCCTTTGCTTTGTCTGTCAAAGTGTTTTTAAAGGTGCTTACTAAAGTTATTATTAGCCTATAAGCCTATTAATTTGTGTTGCAGGACGTCTGTGTAATAGAAATAAATTACGATTATGAAGCAGAACACACCCTCTCTTTCAGATTAATTAGGTGTGTCCTTAATTCCAATAGTTGAACTAGCCTTATCAAATAAAAGCAAAGATGCATCGAATAAATCTAAAAAACAAAACACGCGTTGAGATCTTCACATTTCAAAATAAAATGTTTAATATCGGCTATTTCAATTTACATGTCATGAGACGATGCATCTCACTCCTCCCCCTCCATTCGCCCTCCCGCCCTCCCTCCGTCATTAATTGGTCAGCCTCTGACAGGATTACACGAGTTTTCCTCAATTGAACACAGAGAAGTTACACGTTCGGGTATCCTGCAGGGCACTCTGCTGCTTTGGACAAGCAAACAAACAAACAAGAAAATTAGAGAACTTGACCCTGGCTACTTTTTCAGTACGTGCATCTGAAGCGTCAGTAGATTAGATGTGTTTGGGTGACACGAGTCGACATCAGGTCTGCTGTGCTGCTATCATTGGATTAAATGTAGTCTGTGCTGCTGATGGTCTCTGCTGCTGCGCTCCCTGCAGCCTCCAGCACAAATGACTAATGTGGTTTCTGAATACACGCCTGCTCTCAATTGAAGACAAACTTACTTCATTTTAGACATCAAGTCGTCATGATGACTCGGATTTTCTGGGATACTATTTTCCTTTTAAGTGGTGAGTAGCTTATTTAGCGTGTAAATCTGCATATGTTTCTATATCTCACTCTGACTTCATTTAATGTTGAATATTTACATAAATGTAGAACTAACTGTTATCAGGGATGAATAGGAGATGAGGTCTCTTAGTATGGTCCAATATTACTATCATATCTACATATCAATTCACTGGATCATTTATGACTTACACTAGGAATCAATGCAGTGCTCCCATTGAAATGGTAAGTGTTTGGCACTCAATATTGATTTAATTATATCTTCCACCTCACCGTTTTATTCTGTTTATCCTCTGTGATGGCTTTAAAATAAAGTGGGTGTGTTGTTTGGATGAATATCTGTTTGGTTGACATTTTTCATGGTGGAGAAAAAAAGAATGAAAATGACCACAATTCTTGGGATGTTTCTTTTTTCTGTGTTTAGTTCAACAAACGAGTCTCTCTGTGCTGTTTTCAGTCTCTGGTTGTGGTTGCGTGTCTTCTCAGACAGGACCTGCTGTATTTATAGTGCTTTGGTCTCATCCTTTAAGTGCATGCTTGACCCTGTTACTATTGTTGGGTACCAGTTACTCAATGAAGCATCGATATCACATTGAGAACATGGTCACATGATCATGAGCGTACATCAGGAGACTACAACCCCCTTATCATATATGATATGTGACATCTGGTTTTCCTTTGGGTAACATCTCTGTATATAAGAAAAATGCATACATTTTTTATTATCTCATGAGGGTACATTTAGTATGATAGTGGTTGGCAATGGTGTGTTTTTGATTCAGTGTTTCTTTCTCTTTAATTTTACATCAGGAATCTGCCACATATTAACCGCTGGCTATTTTCTCTCTCTGCAGGTTCCCTCTTTACATTTGGAGCAGGGCCCAGCAATTCAACAATCATTGAAGCCAGCATTTCCATCGACACAAACTCCACTGCTTCTCCGAACAACTCCACAAGCAGCTCTATAAGCACCAGCAGTCGAAGCACAACTACCACAACCTTTGCAACAACTACAACCACCATCCCTCCAGTTACAAGTACACCTAGCTATTTAATTTAAAGAAGAAGAATAAAACGTCTTTAAGACAATAATCCATTCATGCTGAAATGTTGCTTCCACATCAAGCATTCTTTATCCAATATTTTCCTCTTGCAGGGTTTTTTGTTATTTTATTATGTTTTCTCATCAGATCACATTTTAACAGCTGTTTTTTGTCTCTGTGCAGGTTCCTTCTTTAAATTTCGAGCAGAGCCAACAGTTGTTGATCCTGCCATTTCAATCAATACATCTTCCACTGCTGCTCTGAACACCTCATCATCCAGCTCTGGAACACCCAGCAGCGGGAGCACGAGTACCACAACCACCTCAACGACTGCAGCTAACGTCTCTCCAGTTAAAAGTACGTCAAATTGTGATCATGTCATGTCAGGGAAGGTGGAAGCTCACTGTCAACCCAAGAGTCCAAGTGCAGTGTTGCTCTCACATCCGGATTTCTCTGCACTGTTAATCTTCCCGTTGAGCTGCAGTGCATGCGGACAGTGTGGCGCTCACTGATAATTGATCCTCTTAGAATGAGCGAGGAAAGCTATTGTAATAAATAAAAGGTTATGAGCAGTATCCATGAGCAGGACATTCACTCATTTCACAAAAGCTGCACCTACAGACAGTATGGAATTATTATTATCATGTGAAATCACCTAAACGTGCCCAAAAAGGCTGGTTTCCATCTCAGTGTTCCTCCTGTCTGGCTGCCAAAATCACATGGGAAGAGAGCAGGGTTGGTAGGCAGATGCCTCAGGGACAACAGAGGGCTTTCACAGAGTCTGAAAGAAGGAGACAATACATGTAGGCTGCAATCCAAAAGCCCATTTACCGATGGAATGGAGTGTGTGACGAAGGCTGTAATGCAGATATCTGTCTGCATGTTCATCCTCCTTCCCACCCTGAAAGCCACACTGTGCATCTGTTTCCAAGCTCGAGGAACACTGACTTTTGTTTGGGTCAGTTATGTAGAAAATGTGTCTGACTGTACAGCTGACCTGTGAGATATGTCCTATTTTCCTTGGTGAAGTATCTTTGTTCTCAGTGAAAACTGAGATAGCTGCTTGAAAAACTGGTTTTGATTCCTGCTTTTGATCTGTGAACTCTCTTGTGAACCATAATGTGGGTTAACAGACAGGGTTTTTTGTTTGCAGTGTCTCAATGGGACATTTTCTTGACTCTGATTGTCCCTTCTAGGTATAAAGTGAAAGCCTGCACGAATCCACACGTTACTGGTGACAAAAGGCTCCAGAGTGCTGCTGGTGGTTTGGGTGTCATTTTTAGGATTTAGTACATGTTGTTGTTTTAGGTCTCCACAGGCTTAGGCTCTTTTTAGATGTTATGATATTTAACTCTGTCATGTTGTGGATCAGGCTGATTGTACTCAGATTATATTTGATAATGTTATTGAGGGTAGAATTCATGCCTTCAAGGACCTCTAACAATGGGTGTTTCCCAGCAACAATTATGAAGTGTGCATTGTTCTTGTGGACCGTAAAAGGAAACACCTTTCTATGAAAATGCCAACGATATCAGGTCTCTCTTCCTCACAGAGTTTGTGGCAGCGGCTGTTCGGTCTCACTTTGACGACTGTCCCGACTCCCACCGTCACTTCTGCTTCCACGGCACATGTCGCTTCCTGATATTAGAAGAGACGCCTGCGTGTGTGTAAGTTGTTGTCCTTCATATAAACTATGAACATTTTTGTGTTGACTTAGGTCACTAGAGATCTGGAGTATGCATCATATAGTAGCAACATGCCACCATTCTTAAAAAATACCTTGGTGAAATCCAACAATCTTAAACAATTTGTTTCCAAAAGAAGCACAAAAAGGCTAAAAGTGAGGTGATCGTGATTTATGTTTCTGGAGGAGCAGCAGAGAAAAAACCTTCAACAATACTCATCTCTTTTGTCAACATAATTTTACATTTAATAATGACAGCGTCCTATCATCAATAAATATAATGAGTATCTTGAAATCAATGGCCAACTTCATTTAAAGTGTCCCTGAAAGAAAATGTCTGTTCACTTGAATTTAGATCTTTGATTTATGTTTTTTTCATGTCTTGGAAAAGTGACCTCTTGACATGTAGTAGTTATATTATTTAATATTAAAAACAACTAGAAGTGTTGGGATTTCCCATCAGCTGATGACATAGTATTTTTAGCTTCCCATAAATAAAGAAAAGCTAACAAGATCTGCACACCAAGAAGCTCCCGTTTGAAGGATTTATTGATTAGTGACGTTTTGAGCCAACATGCTCTTCTTCAGACAGAGGAAGAGCATGTTTGCTCGAAACTTCACTTATTTACTTCACTTTTCTTTACCCAATCGTGTTTTTGGATCCAGCATCCACTGAGGGATGTGTGTGTCTTTTTTGATTTTGCATTTACAGCTTCCCATAAATGCCTATAACTGTTATACTGAAAGATAATGTTATGGATGTGTCTGATGGGATTTCGTGTCCCTCTTGCAGGTGTCATCCGGGCTTTGTGGGGATGAGGTGTGAGCATGCGGACCTGCTGGCTGTAGTAGCAACGAACCACAGACAGCAGACCGTCGCCACAGTGCTGGTGTTGTGTGTGATCGGATGTGTTCTCGTCATGGTGCTGTGTACACTTCTACAGTAAGTCACAACGATCATATCTTTTATTTTTATTTTTTTTACATGTGGATCTTTGATCAGAGCTTTGGATGAGAAAAAAAAAACAGTTTAGTCTTAGGACAGTCAGTCATTTTATTTCAGTACTGAAGCTGGCAGACTGTGTCAGAAAGATTTTCCAGGATTTTGAGTACCTGTGTGTTTCCTGGCAGCTGCTGGTGGAGGCAGGACTTTCGTAGGCGGAGGCACGCGCATCACTTTGTCACAGAGAAGCACGGAGCATCCTTCTATCCTTCTGAGAGCGGTACCGTATTTATTCTTTCAAATGCATTATGTCCAAGTTCACAGATCTTTTCGCCAGCATCTTTTGAGGGTGCAAATAACTGAACTCAAGAGCTAACAACACTGAAACGTAATACTTTGACTGCATGTAGATGGGCGTAGAGCTACAGTTGCATTTGATACAGAAAGAAGAGCTCTCTGTGTCCAAGTTGAAAAACAGTATATTCTATTTGTTAGCAGTTCAAGATAAAAAAGATGTTTCACAGCTTAAGCTATAAGGCGGGCTTTATTTAAAACTTTATAGAAGAGTGTTTCTCAAGATTTTCAAATTCTGTTTCCTGGAGCAGTTTTTAGCAAACATAACTCAGACAGGAGAACATTTTATTTTCAGCTGCGGATCAATCCACATTTTATGTGCGAGTGTTAATATCTGGCAAGAATATCGATGAATTTTAAATAAATTTGGGTCAAGTTAAAGTTTGTGATTGTGTTAATGAAGAAACAACTAGTGTAATATGTAGCTCATAGATTCCTTTATAATAGTTTTGTTCAAACATGGCGCTTTGAGGCACAGAGTAATACGTTATTTTAGACTGTGTTACAAAGACGATCTTTGTATTAAGGGTCATTTTTGGGTTTATATAGTCAACGTATCTTTGCAAGACCATGTGTTTCATGCGGAGGAAAACGTAGTACAAATAGTAATAGTGCTTTAATATTTCCCTTTCAGTGGTTTGAGAAGACGTCTTGCTTGGAAACGAGCTGGTTGCATCACAGCGCATTTAGTTTTCTTCATGTGTTTGGTGCACAGAACCTCAGGACTGTTTCCAAAGTGCTATCCACATGTATGGATCGAAGAGATGCAGCCATGTGCAAAGAGGTCAAATGTTCCTGGTAATATATACTTTTTTTCCACTGAGTGACTTTTGACCTACAGAACCTTAGGAACGTGCTCACTTCTGTCTTTGATTCTGAGGAAAAACTGCAGAACAGCAACAGTGCGTCTGAACTGAGGATGAAGCTGGTGCTGAACCCTACGCGAGAAGAGCGCTGTGTTTCCTCACTCTTGTTTATGGCTGGCCTAGAGGACATGAGAAATGATCTTACAGGGCCGTTCATCATCCTGTGGGAGCTTTCGAACTGGAACTTTGTTTACTTGCGGATTGCAGGACAACAATAATTCATTTACTTAAGTCAGACAACCCCAATTCCTCTTTTTGTCTTTTAATAATGTTGCACATTTTTTTCATCAGAAGCACAGAGGACATTTTTAAAAAACAAAACGGTGGGAAAACTGATGCTTTAAAAACCTTTTAGTGTCTGTTTTTAAAGGAGGAACTCACTTCACCTGACATGAGTAGGAATTGTGAAAGACTGAATACTTTCATGGATTAAAACCCTGCAATCAATAATTATAGACAGAGTTTGCAATGTAGAATTCTAGTATGCTTTTTTTTAATGATGGTACAGGTAAGTTTGACTCCGGTGTTCTTACTGAAGCGGCAATATTTGTCAGTTTTGTATTTTTATTCCTGAGCTGTACTTGAATGTGTTCATGCATCAGAGGTTTTTTTTTATTTTATTTTGCGTGCTATAACTTTAACAACACATATACACAAACACAGTGGGAGGCCACATTGTTCCTTTGGCCTATTATATTG
Organism: Tautogolabrus adspersus; assembly: GCA_020745685.1. Taxonomy (NCBI): domain Eukaryota; kingdom Metazoa; phylum Chordata; class Actinopteri; order Labriformes; family Labridae; genus Tautogolabrus; species Tautogolabrus adspersus. Next base: position 20,765,558 of record CM036538.1, read on the forward strand.
TTGCACTTTTTTTCTGCAAGCTTGCTCTCTATTCTTAAAAGAACTGCACTTATGGTACAATGTAGTCACATGGAAATAATACTAACCTAATGAGAGAGATGCCAAATACACTAGTTTCTAACATTGCCTGAATGAGCGCTGAAAGGAAGAGGCACGCTGTTCGTACACTCCCACCTAAGCATGAATGCACTTAAATCACGGTTTCTACTTTTAAAGTAAAAAAAAAAAAATGTTTTATTTCAAGAGTTTTGTGTTATAGCATTGGCTCTGCTTTAAATTTGAATAGTATCAAATCCTCTGATGCAGAATTCAAATCAAAATATTTACAATTTTCTCTAAATTGATACAGGAATACAAAATAATGTTAACAAACTGGCAGGAGCGTGTATATGCTGTGTGATCTGAAATAAAAAAAAGTCCTTCAAATGAATGTGATGGTATATTTATGCCAAGAGACTCTGTGGGGATGAAACGTCTTTGTTTACAGTAGGCGATGCTATTTACAATCAGCATAGGTGTAAAATATTTTTTTACAGCATTGATATGTAAGTAATGCATTCACACAGGGATATGAAATGAACATATACAAAGTCACCTGTAAAGGAGAACTTTATGCTCTGACTTTGTCCGATTTATTTTGTCACAATTGGAAAGCTGTTGTCTTCATTTGATTTCCAATGAATAAAAAAAAATGCAAGTGTTCGAGCGTGTGTGCTGTTTCCTTTATCTTCTTATAAATACTCCTCTTGAATCTGTTACTCGATACATCGCGTGACTCTCTTTTCACTTGCCAAGCCTCTTTATTTTCGCTCTCTCTCTCTCTCTTCAAATACCCGATTTTCTGATGCGCCGCTTTTCTATTTTTCTCTTCCACTAAATATTTCAAGACCAGAGAAATGCCAACGTGAAACTCAGAACCCCGGGCACAATTAAACAAAGAGCTGAACTCTTGAGTGCTTTTATAGCTGAAGGAAATGTTTCACTCATTTTTTCTGCATCGCCATTATGTCTTGTTATGTATTTGTCTCTTAGACTTAACAGAATGTATACGCTTTAATGCTTAAAGCCTTTGTTCAATGTGCAAGATGATGCCATATACATCCTCTTCTTTTCGAAGATCCCATTTGATGTGTTTGTGTTGGCATCTTCCTTCTTTACATCAGCATCTCCTCGGGTCTTCCCTTTCGCTCTCTCCGTACGAGGAGCTTCGTTTTGTTTCACAATCCCATTATGTCTGCAATTGGATTTCTGTGGAGTCTTTTAGATCCGTCTGGCTGAGCTACTAAACCGGCTTTGAATTAAGCAGCTCTTGTGGGTGCTTCCCTGAAGACACACAATAGCCTTTAACATACAAAAGACTTAAAGGGGAAACACATGAAATCAGAAAGCAATGGAATTAACATGGAAAAGAAAGAGTTTAAAAATAAAATACTTTGTATATCCACACGATGTAATGCTGAGGTGAAAAATGTGTTGCCTTTAATCCCATAAGAATTCTTTTGAACTCTTTCAATCTGATTTGGACAAATGTCAACCCCTATTCTCCATTAAAGGCTTAGTCTCTGCTGTGAATTGTGATGCCATTTCGCTATTTTTCCCCCTCTGCTTCCTCTTCCTCGCTCTTTTGATCTTCAGCCCAGCACTCTCAGTATCTGCCTTTGACCAGATGGTTGAGAATAAGGGTATTTACAAAGGTATTAGGGTTAAGCATTCTCATTGCTAAGCTCTGAAAGAAAGCTCAGAGTTTGAGGGTCAATTTTAACCAAAACATTCATGTCATATTTCAATTAATGTGAACACATTGATTTAGTTTGTGTATGTTTTTTTTCCCTTCTTTTCTGTACAAAGTTTGATATCCAGTCCATCTACACCCTGTCCTCATCTCCATCCGTAAAGGTTTAAAGGAGATCATATCATTGTCATGACTTTGTGAAGGCAGTGACGAGATCTATTCCTGATGAGACTAGGAATGTAACGAATGGAAACAAAATTCTCACTCCTCATTCTTTATAAGAAAAAAACAACCTTAAGAGGCTTCAGTTTTGTTGAGTTTTTTGGAGGGCTGTCTTCTGCAGGGCAGCTGAGGGACATTGATGAAAGAGGCATGTCACTGCCTTTGTTTGTGTGTGTGTTTCTGTCAGTCTGCAGCTTATCTCACACACTAGAAGACCCTGCTGCCCGGATATTTGTGAGCATATTAATGCCTAAATCCTTAACTACTACTAGTGATTCCTTAATCATTTATATTCATTGAATAAGATCTATGCTTATTTTCTTAATATGATCCTGTTTTCCTTTTGTACAAAGTGTATTTCAACAATGCATCTGTATCAGCACTAACGATTATTACCTCTGCAAAAGAGGTACTGTTTTTGGTGTTTGTCAGAAGTTTCCCTGAAAAAAATACTAGTGAGGCGCCGGATAGTGTAGTGGTTATGGCGCGTGCCCCATGTACAGAGGCTGTAGCCCTCATATCAAGCCTCTGCCTTTTGCTGCATGTCATCCCCCGCTCTCTCCTCCCAACATTTCCTGTCTCTCCCTTTAGCTGTCCTATCCAATAAATGCAAAAAAATGCCCATAACAGAACCTACTGGCTTGATTTTTATAAACTTGTTGGAAAGATAAGCAGGGTCCAATGTGGGTCCAGACTTGTTTTCATTTTGTAAGTGTTTCTGATAACAGCTGCCATGATCCGGGAGTTTTTTCAGTTGAAGTATGAGACACTTGTATAAGACTTGTACGATGATGGAGAGTTTGCGTGCAGAATTGCACATCACAGACTTTAGTGCTTTCTATTTTCCCTGTCAGAGGTCTCTGAGTACCCCTGTAGTTTAATACATTATGAAGAAGAAAATTCTCACACTGTCTCAAAACTGTTTCAAATCATCATATGAACAAAAGCAGCTCTCTAAGAAATGTATTGTACTATTTATAGATATTTATTGATCCCAATTTATTTACAGTAGAAGTGTATGACATTTACACACTGAAGTTTTTATATTACAACCCATTAAACTTTTTTTTTAAATAAGTAAAGAGTCCTAAAGTGGCTGAAGACACTCTGTTTACATTACCTGACTTTGGTTTCCTTAACTGGAGCACAGTTTGGCTGAGTGACTTTGCACTTGAGCCCATGACAGCCTGGCATTAGTCCATGTGCTGCTTAAGCAGGGATGGCAGCTCCTCCAGGGACCTGAGTCGATGCTTTCCAGGAACGTCAGGGCTGCTATACTTGTCTTGTCTGTCCAAAAGGAACCCCTGAATGCCCAAAGAGCGAGGTGCAAGGTAATCGTTCACATAGTGGTCCCCAATGTGGGCTACACAAGCAGCTGGTACACCACATTTCTGTAGTGCCTGATCAAAAATGGCCGGACTTGGCTTTGCCACACCGGCTTCCTCGGATGTGATCAGAAAGCTGAAGTGAGACAGAAGGCCACAAACGCGTAAAATCTCTTCTAGGCGGCGATCAAAGTTTGATACCACACCCAGCTTTAGTCCCAGAGAGGAACAGCTCTGAAGGGCCTTCTCGGAGTCTGGAAATACCTAAAAAAACAGAGACATTACAATTTCAAGTTGACCTTTCCTGCTCTACTTTACCACTACAGTGAAAAGTATAATAAAAAGCACTAATGTCTAAAAAAATCCATCTCAAAACATAAATCTTAAAAACACTTTCAGAAGAGTAAAGAGCTTTGATGATGACGAATGCAAACTTTGACAAACCTGCTAGATATTTTCTATACTTTTTCTAAAGCATTATTTTTTTTCTGATGTTTTTACAAAGAAAAACAAGAAAACACGTTTTATAAATCTGACATCAACTGAATAATTCTATGTGTGTGTCTTCAGTGTCATTGTTCATTACCTCCCAGTTCTCTGCAGTGCAGAAGTTATCATAAAGGTTCTGAGCCATTGTATTTAGCAGGGCTGGGTCCTGAACCCTACACTGAGAGAACGTGTCCCTCACTACCTCCATCCACCAAGACCGGCCATCGAGGCCCTGTGTAACGCCGTAGTTTGGGTATCTGCTGGATTGATGTCGATATGACTGGAGAAAAGCTGCTTGGACCTCCACAGGACTGATGTTCAGGCCAGCCCGTTCAGCCTCCTTGCAGTACTGCTCTCCTACAGAGGCTCGCACCTTCAGCAGGGTGTCTTTCACATCCCACAGAACCCAGCGCAGAGGAGCTCGCATTGCACCTACAGAGAGAACACCACAGACAGAATTAATCTGTGGTTTTGCTGCAACATAGTTTGAAGTGTAAAGGGGGCGACTCTCCTGTCTGATTAAACAACGCTCAAGAGGCTTGCTGCTAGGCTGAAAATTTAATAAGACTTTATATACAGATGAATGAGTGGGAAAGATGTCAACTGATCAGTAAAGTTGGAAATACATTCAAAGTTTCAGCCTTCCAGGGTCAAAAACTCATCAGCGGAACATTTGATTTCCAAAAGAAAGCAAGGTAGACTCCAAGAGCTACAACCTTTTGTTCATCTGAACAAGCTGACCTCTGAGCAGGACGACGGACATCAGCCTCTATGTGCAGCCTTTAAGTACGTGAAAACTGAACTATTAAACCGCACATAAATAGTCTCCTCTTGAATATACTAGAGAACTCAATTTGGGAAATGTTTAATCATAAAAAAACAAGTTACATCATCTTTAAATGTTGTAGTAACATCAAACACACATCACACAGAATCACTTCAAGGTTACAGTACAGCTTCATCCAATGGTGATGTTATAACTCATCTTTATTATTAAAAAATACATAAAGCCACATGTTCCCAAACTATAAGCTCTGCGGTGTAACCAAGAGGAAATTATTTGAGAGTGGTGTGAGTTTGGTTGCACAACAACTTCTTATAGTGCAGTTAATACTTATTTATACATTTCCTTTCCACGTCCACAAAAGCACTTGCTGTTGTGCTATGGGTCTTTGTGTCTGTCGACAGGTGTCTGAAGCAAAAATGAATCTGACAACCCTTTAACCTTGCTAAAGTTACTGATTATCAAAGAATGTTAATTTTAAAACCCTGAAGACAAACACTCATCTCTTTTCATACGCAAAGAGACAGCAACTACGTCACTGAAAACCTGAACGTTACCTGACTGTAAAATGCCCTTGCAGGGTACATATTGTTTTTACGCTAGCTGACTTTACACACGTACAGTAAATGTTCTTGTAAAAACTAACCTGTCAGTCATAAACCGCTTCTGCGGCACAAGAAAGCTCCTGCACAGATGCAGCGGACTATATAACAAGTTACTATATAACGAGGCTGTCAAAGTTTAAAAACGTTACCAAAGTCAAGTCTCCAGAGTCGCCAATGGATGTAAACAAGGCAGAGCCACTGTTAGCTGTAAAGCTACAGACCACTTCTTCTTCGCTCGGTGGATTTACGGCAGCTGGCGCCATCTACTGGAGTGTAAGCTCCTTCGACGTGTATCGCCCTCTAAGATCTTGTTAGCATCTTCAAACATTCACTATCTTCAGTCGCACCTTTTTTTATCAACGCAACATATCACTTTTTTATTTTTTATGCTTGTGGTGGTTAAAAACCAGCCTCCTTGTCTATTCAGCTGGTTTTATAAAATGTATACATCCAATACAGCAGGCGGCAGTATATCAGACAGTATGCTTAAACCCAAATTAGCAGACTAGTGCGCATGCGCGTAGATACACACGCTGTCAAATCGAGTCGTGCCACTGCAAAACAAACCGCGTATAGCTGATAAGTCTCAAAACAATGCTCAGAAAATTCAGGTGATGTTACTAACACCATGGCTAATCCAGCTATTAAGATGTTTCGGCGGCTAGATGGTCTCTTTTGTATTTACAAACCTCCTGGTGTCCACTGGAAACTCGTACGGGACACCATTGAGACAAATCTTCTTAAAGGTGAGGTAAAGATAGCCTGAAACAAATGAGATCCTTCACACAGTGGACAACTAATACATTAATGTCCGTCTCCTGGTCTACAGTGACAATGAGGCAGGGTTAATCAGCAAACTGTAACTAAGCAGTGCAGTGTCTTTAACCTTAGACTCCAAATAAGTGACAGTATCCTGTTTGACCTCTGTATCACCATAAAGGTTTAGACGCCACACCGTCCCAGCCACTTCCTCAGGAGGTCCGCTTCTTATCCTCAGCAGACAGTGAGGCTGAAACATCCAAGGGACTCGCACTGTCTGCTACCTCTGTGCCAGTTCTTTCCAAGCATCCTCTGGGTATGTTTCTATTATTTACATCCTGGGTCACTTACTCATTGCTAGTAAACCTTAATATTTACAGTCTATGTGGTAAACACATGAAAGCCAAATGGAATCCTGCTATCTGACTCAAATATACCTGGAATTTATTTAAACCAGTATACATCATGCACGCACATTGTGTGAGAGCTAGTAAAAAACAACAACATTGATATTCATTTGTGAAAGCACTCTTTTTTTTTCTCTATTCTTTATTTTCAAACATCCCTGGATCATTCAGGTCAAATAATAATAATACAAATAATTGTAGGTGTAACTTTTATATAGCTATCTTAATATTTATAGTGATTAAAAAGAAGACATGTCTGCTGTGTAATGCCAACTCTGCTTTAATGTAGTTTCCTCTCAACATTTTTCTCTCTGGTAATCTGTAAATAGACAATAAGGTAATTCTAGTCAGATGGCTCATTAGTGATGATGTCAGAAGTGCGGGCTGATAAACTTCAATGACTGAAATATATTACATTTCATGGATTATGTCTGCACATTTGCGACTGTATATGAGTGAGTAAAAGGTCTTTTTGTGTGTGTGTTTTTAGTGACTGGACCTGAATTCCAGCAAATCCGAGTTGGAGTAGGACATCGACTGGATGCATTTTCTTCTGGTGTTCTTGGTATGATTTTCAGAGCTGATTACACGAGAGCAAACTTATGTTGCAGACGTTGCTCAATAAGTTTGACCGTTTTCCTCACACATTTTTATTCTTTAGTTCTTGCTGTTGGGAATGGAAACAGGGCCCTAAATGATTTCTACAGAACACGAGTCACAAGGGTAATGATTAAAAACTGCAGTTTTTACATGACTAATGAAACAATTAGATGAAGGCATAATATACAAGTGTTTGATGTGTTTTTAGGATTATACACTGGAGGGAGAATTTGGGACTGCATCAGATGACTTCTCTCACACAGGCCGAGTTGTGGAAAGGTCCACCTATGGTAAGATAGTTTACAGTTTTCCTATACATGTTGAGTTTCATCAGTTTTTTCCCCCCACATGGTTTATAACCTTAAAGAAGCAGTTTTATATCTAGAGAAGCCTGATGCATTTATTTTCTCAAAGCAGTTGACTTTATCCCTCATCCACTTTATTATGCATTTCATGTTTCCAGTATTTCATGTATATTTGATGCTCTTTTGTGTTAATCTGATATTGTACTGTAATGATGGAGCAATCTGGCAGCATCAGGATTTCCTTCAGGATCAATAAAGTTCTATCTTATCTTTTCTTAGGTCACGTCACACAGGACAAGCTGGACAGAGTCTTGGCAATGCTGCAGGGAGTCAATCAAAAGGCCATGTTAACGTATGCTTTAACATCAAATATTCATCATGATTAGATACACATAACATCACTGCTCGCCATATCAGGTGTTTATTTTCTGTGCTTTGACTTTGTAATAGGACCTCCTGCTCAAACGTATCCAGAAAATGCTGTCAGCACAACCACAGTGCAGAGCCAAGTAATTATTTTAAGTGCAGGTAGTTGACTGTTTTTTTTTTCTCCTGTACAGGTATTCCAACGTAGACATGCGCTCGCAGGAAGCTTATGAGCTTGCTATGCAGGGTTTACTCGGTTCAGACATGAAATCGTTGCCTATTCTGACAGGCTTGCGTTGCATTCACTTTCAGCCGCCCAACTTCACTTTAGGTAAATTTAGCATACAGTAAACCTAATTTCACAGTCTTAATAATGAACATTTCCAGGGTGCTTACTGATCTTGTTTGGTCTTTGTCATCTGTTCTTACAGAAGTGCAGTGTGCCAATGAAACTCAGAAATATTTGCGCAAAATTGTGCATGAGATTGGACTGGAGCTGCGCAGCACAGCAGTGTGTAAAGGAGTCAGGCGGACCAGAGACGGACACTTCAGCTTGCAGGACGCCCTGACCCGTCACCACTGGGCTGCTTCTGATGTCAAGCAGGCCATAAAACAGTACCACTTGTCCATTAAGAGTAAAAGACAATCCCGCTCACAGATCAAGGGCCAAGCGTTACAACCACCTGAGGAGAATACAACGGCAGCCAGTCATCAAAATGACACAAGTAACAAAACACAACAGCTCCACAGTGAGTCTGAGCCTAATCCCGGTATCAACAGAACTGTAACCGGAGTCCCTGGTTTGTGAAAGAGAAAGTATCAAATTCATATTGTTATTCTTTAGAACACAGATGGTTGTGCCACAATTGTAAACAGCTGTATATGAGATTTTGCACCAATACTCCTCCAGATTGCAAATGGATTTAAGTCTACTTTTCTGGCTTTATTTTAAATAATGTGTAAGACAGCTGCAATTGTTACACTGACTGGATATGTCTTGTTAAACTTTAAATGACAAAATCTTTGCCCTGCTGTGGTTTAGTTATCTCGGAACCCTTCGGCAATCATTGTCTTTCATCATCTGATATACGATATAGCCTACAAGCCTCTGGGAACGGATGGAAATTTTCTCAGTAATTCCGGTGAAGCCATCGGTTAGTGTTAATCGACATCCAGGCAAGACTTCCTTTTCCGCGCGACTTTAACGTCTGCAAAGTAAACACCATCATTTCTTGGTCCATAACATCCAGAACTAGCACCCATTCATCTGTAAAGTCTCAGTTCAGTTCAACAGTACATTCAAGGTTACACAGCAACTTCACTCTGACTCCCTTCAGCGTTGTTAGCCCTAAAAAAGTTACTTGCAATTAAGTTAGCCAAAATAACAATTACGATACAGCTATGTAAAAGGTAAACATGAAATCTTTTCAGGCATGTCCTCAAGATAAGAAGAATACAACTTTTCAAATGCCTCTTTGTCTAATGGAGGTAGGATCGATTGGATTGATCTTTTCTGATGCATTTCAGGTAGTCAGGGAACCTAAATGCTGATTGGATTTCATGTCACAGCGTCAAGCAGATTTGTGGCTCAAGTTGAAATGTTTGTTCTATAATGGAGTGTCTGCTGCACTTTTATCTAGATATGTTTATAGAGATCATCTTGTTTACAGTATATATACACCTTGGCCTGCTGATAAGTAATTGGTCAATACAGCTCGGACTAAAAAATGTACTTCAAACGGAAACCAGAGCACTTCTCATGCTGACAATCGAGACGCACAGATCCTACATTTCTATGTAGAATCTGTAAATAAAGAGTAGTGCTTTAGTGTGTGATGTCACTCAAAAACCAATGTTGCATCCAGCAGCTGACAGAACATCAGTAACCACTATAGAAAGCCTTTATACTAACAGCTGCTTTAGAACATAAAGATTGATGTCACCCAATATATGAAGGTTTTATTAATTTATTTTACAGATTGGTGATTTTATAGAAATATTGAAGAACCCTATAGTGTCTAATTGGTGAAAACTTCATACTCGAATATACATGTGTGCTATAGCTGTCTTCTTGTCTGTTGAAAAACGTGATCTTTGTGTGTAATGTCTAAAGTTACAGTTCCTCAAAATGAAATCAGTCACCTGGAAGTTGCTAATTAAATATTCTCTGTTTTTCCTGTATTTAGTACCAAATCAAGTTATTGTTATAGGTACACATTTTAAAATTACTGACCTGCCAATAAAGCGTTTCTGTTTTCTTCTTAATGTTTGATGTTGAGTCAGTTTACATGAACCAGCCTGACACTGAATTATTATTGAAATGGACTTATCGTTGTTCTGGTGGGTTAATCCAGTTTATGAAGAGCCGATCCCTTATATCAGATTTGGTGTTCTCATCTATGTCCTCTGATGTTGGAAGATGCCGTCTCAGCATTTCTGTTTCCCACAAACAAGCTCCTTTGGGATGTTATGAGGTTACTGCAGTGGCGCCGTTGTCATACTCTTCATACCAGTGAAGGACTTGTTGTTCCAGTGGGAACACTGTTGTCTTTGTCAGCATGAAAACAACACAACGTCCA